>CAMZMU010000052.1:48113056-48644239 GCA_947311845.1 Poa pratensis
GCTGGCGATGTCAAAAGTGCCCTAGATGGAGAGGTCATTGCTTCTGATGGCACGGGCGACGTCGCTGGCGACGGTGAGGCAGGAGGAGAGCCAACCGAGGAGCACCACCCACACCGTCTCTGCCAAGCGTGCCTCCATCCTCCATGGCACCATCGCATCAAAGAAGCCGAGGCAACTTCCTTCTGCATACATGTTCCCAAATCAATCAGCTGAGAGAACGAGAAACCCTGACGGAGAAGATGCAAAATTGAAGAGGGCAAGTAAGATTTACCTTGATGAGGCAGAATCCTCTTCTTCGTATTACCTTTGCCGCCTTCTTGGGTTAGCACTTAGCAGGGCCTCACTGGACTGGAGAGCGGAAGTTAAAGAAGATGGTTTTTGAACCTGCAAGCAAGCGAGTAGACGGTAGTCGGTAGCCATCACCCATCCCTTTCACCTTTCAATCCATGGCAACAAATATCTGTCGATATTTTTTTGCTATAATATCAAGCTCCAGGCATCGGATATTTTGTTGCTTTTGGATCTAGCATCCATTTTTTTTTGACAATTAATACCATATATTATAGTAGCGAATAGTACATGGTAGAGATACATGAGCTGACTACATCGATTACAAAATAAAAGTCTAAAAGAAAAAAACAAATCTTCAAACTCTTTCTTCTTCCATGACACAATCTTGAACTTTTCTGAAGGCAGCCGTAGAACGACAAAGATACCAATCCACAGATCTGCGAATACCAACGAGGGTTCTCCATAATTTTGTGCCGCAATGCCAAGGTTACGTGCACGCACGCAGCCATTAAGTTAATCAACCAACATCGGCAAGAGTACCAACACCAATATTTCAGGGAATAACAACCGGACAGCTTGGTCGACGTCGCTGGGAGCCGAGAGTACGAATCACCATTGTCAAGGACGTAGCCGGGGACAAATATTGCGAGCAAAATCCTCGCGGCAACCATAAGAAAAGATCCAAAATCGATTCGGCGAAGTAAGATCTGAAGGACCAAACCTAGACAAATTTAATCTTACAGCACCACCATTAACATCGGGAAGAAGATCTCGTCGTCGAAGAAAGAACCGAAGATTGCTTATTGTAGATGATGAAAACTTCATTGATGAAGAAGACGGCACCAAAACCCTAATCATATCTATTGAAAACACTACTTTTATTAAGAACTCCAACCATAGATCGGGTTCCCCACCCCTCGCGACACCGCGAGGCCGGTCGGAGGAGGGGGAACCGATCTATGGTGGAGGCGAGGTGGTGGAGGGGGCGCTGCTAAGTTTCCAGGAGACTTCTATTCTTCCGTACATCTAGCATCCCATTTAGTAGTACTACTTGTGGAGTTCTTATCTTATCTGTGCTTATCTCGAAGCAGAGAGATGGGGAAACGAGTGGGGAAATATCTGCTCAAGAAAACAAACGAATAAATTGTCGAAATACTTTGTACGAGCAGGACAATTCAGAGGTCTTTTCAAGATCGGGACCACACTGCATTATTGACACGGTGCTTGCGGAAATTATCACCTTTTGCTGGAATGGTAACACGTGTATCTGTTGAGGAAGGTTGCAGTTCTAAAAATTCACCGTTTGTATACAAACACCAGTACAAATGTTTTTTCAAGGATACGTGATGAGAGCGTCTGTATCAGGATTCGGACATGTGTTATTGGGAGTGTTGATACACGTTGTTTGCCCTTTTAAGACCGTCTGTCCCCGCTACGACCCTAGTAAGCACTTCAAATAGCTTTTTGATCCATTTTCGCAATCAAAATTCAAATTTCGGTAAAAAAAAGGCCACCACGTCCGACCATCACATATTACAACATCAAATGTATAAAAATAAAATAGATAGGGTGTATGCCCCATCGCCGCTGATGTTGTCTCCTCCGTCGCATCGCTCTGTTGCGGTTGGCTCTCCCATCACCGACACAAAGGCCCATCTCAAGTAGAATGCGTTATTTATCACATGCCAAGCCCTCACCGACAGACACATGTTCAAGAGATCGCCCGTCAAGATCTTTGCATCCTCTTTTAATTTTACCACAAATTACGATGCATCTGTGGTCGCGATTCTTGTTGTATCGGCCATGATAAGAGAAGCTTGGGCCTCGAGCTTGGCGGGTTCAACTTTTTCCCTCTCAAGCAGGAGCTTCTCGTTTTGCTTGGCCATCAAGGCTACTACCTTTCACTTAAAACTGCTTGCAATTTGTTTGAGAGGGATGAGACCTCGGCGAGACACTTGTCAATCGATACATGCACGACGCCACTGAGGATGGCCCATTCTTGTCAGCCTTTGCCTTCTTGTTCCATGTTAGATCCTTGTAAAGCAAGGCAGGATGGCTCTCATCAATCCGGGGTGGGGGTGGGGGGGGGGGGGGGGGGGGAGGGGCGTAAACACGGCATCACCACAACGTAGTAGGTTGGGTCGTCCAACGGCGACACAGTCCTTCCACCGGCGGCAGCGCTGAGCGCTTGCAACGTGGTTGTCGTTTCCGCCACTGTCGCCTTGGCTTCAGCAACGCGTTGCGGTCAGATGGAACGTCTT
Organism: Poa pratensis; assembly: GCA_947311845.1. Lineage (NCBI taxonomy): Eukaryota > Viridiplantae > Streptophyta > Magnoliopsida > Poales > Poaceae > Poa > Poa pratensis. Next base: position 48,115,609 of record CAMZMU010000052.1, read on the forward strand.
CCTTCGAGCCAACTCCTTTTCCCTGGCCTCATCTGACATCCCTCCAACTTCTCATGAGGCTGGCGACCACGAGGCGGAGAATCCAAAATCCACGGCGTCGGTGAACAAAATGCGTCGGCGACGGTGACAGCGTGGGCTGGGCGGGAATGAGAACTGGAAGGGGAAAGTGAAATAGAGTTTTGGATGTGTCAAAGACAGGGTTGGCCCGCGACCAAAATCCGACATGGACGTGTTTGCCGCATCTGTCTGGCGCTCCCACGTCGCTGCTATGGATAAGGGTCGAGTGGGAGTGTCGAACGGTTTATTGGGCAAGTCCGGCAGCTTTGCTGCTATTGGGACCGGGGCTGGGTGGGTGGCGTTTTCGTGTACGGCACAGCCCTAATTACCCTCTGTTGGGGAGGTCTATTGGAAAGCCGGTGGAGAAGAGATGTAGCGGTTTCATAAAGGAAGAGGCCGACACGTCTCGCACACACGTTAAGTACGCAACAATTGGGGTAACCCGAAAACTCACCACCCAATCACTCGCCTAGCTTCCACCTATAAGGGAATAATAGACCAACCACACGCCACAACTCTGCTTCAGATTCAATCTTCCTGGGGTTGTGCCCCTTCGAAAATCACATACTTGTGATGTCGCCAAAGGCACGAGCAGGTGAGGTATGATTCAGGTTGCAAGGCTACGCCCGAACCCGGCCCGCAACATGCTAAAAATAGCATAACTTAGCTGTAAGGTTCCTGCTCAGATTTAATCTTTTTTGCTAAAATCGAGTTATGCGGGCTAAACGGACCGCCGCCTGTCACTTCAGGTATGATGCCATACATGCGTCACGCTCGACGACTCGGCAACCGATCATCCTGATTGGGCATCCACGAGTCCATGTTCCAGCGACGAAGGAGCGCGTCCAAACCTCTCTGCACAAAACACATCACCGTGCGGGTCATAAAATGGGCATGTACGGAGTGGGAGACCATGAGGGCGCAAATGGTCATCCGTCCAATCTGTTTCTCAGCACAAGCCACACAAAGCTTTGCACTTGGGAAGCGCTAGTCGTAGAGAGGAGATTTCTTGAACTCGCGCACCAGTGATCTCGCCATGTGGCGCTGTGTGAGCCAGTCATTTTCATGTTGGAATATGTGCCACCGTTAGCCTTTATAGAATATGGAGTGCTCTAAAGTAGAAACCATATTCTATAAAGGCTAACAGTGGCACAGATTCCAGCATGAAAACGAGTGGCTCACACAGCGCCCCATGCCGAGATCACTAGTGCCCGAGTTCAAAAAATCTCCTCTCGTCCTAGTCCTATCTAAAAAAGCTTTGCACTTGGGAAGCGCTAGTCCTATCGCGATCCATCCATCGCAACCTAGCCCTGAAACAGTGCCCAATATGCAAAGTGTGCGGAGTACTCGTTGTTGGCCTCCCAATTCCACCTCAAGACATCATCCACCCCACCGACAAGGTGACGTCCGCCAAAAGATCTGCCAAGTCCAGCAACTGCTGTAGCTCAGGGAGCACATCTTCGATCAATCCACCGGTGATCTCCTAACGAAGACGACGAAACTTGCACGCTCGCTTAGGCACCTTCAAAAGGAGGTTTGGCGCCACATCTTGAACACCCTGCTTAGCAGCCACATGTCCGTCTAGAATAAAGTGTGGTTGGCCGTTTCCAAGAATTGAGGAGGAGACAACCTCAAAAAGATGTCTAACAATTGAGGGGAATTTCATGTTTGAAAGGACATGCCTCTCCTAATCAGTTTTGTGTGTTTGTTAACAACATAAGTTTGATCTCACCATGTGCTAAAATACTTTAGGTACAATTATCTAAATGCACAAGACGGTGGTTGACCCTCAAAAGGAGAAAAGATCAAAGATGGTGGCCCATAGATTTTATATTTATATTTGAGTCGTAAGGCTACCGTACTATCAAGAGGGGTTGCTCATTGGAAAGGCTGGGAAATCATTTATCTACACATATGCACCCAATAATCCTCTGAGATACAATGGTGAAGAGTTTCTCCAGGAATTCTCGTGGTTGTTGGAAAACAGCATGGAGACTCCGGTGAGCAAACACCGGAGTCTCTAACTCAGAGCAGCCGGAGATTGTGGCCTAATTTATTTCGAATATTGGTTATGTTGCTAGCGCTTGGCGTTCACCTCTATATACCAGTCTGGAGTATGGTCGGAGTGTGGCCGGAGACTTTGGAAGTCTTCGGTCTAGCCAAAATCTCTGGTCCCTCGCTGGGTCGGAGACTCCGGGGCGGTTAGATTCTTGGAGACACTATATAAACCCTTCTCCTACCTTGGGCTGGGTACCACGACCAGAACTATTTCGCCCACCATTGTTGCAAGCTTCAAATCACTAGATTTCTCTCCATACCCACTCAAACACCTTGTCCTTCTAGGACTTGGGGGAGTTTTTTTTTTTTTTTTTGAAACTATGGACTTGGGGGAGTTGACCTAGATCTACACCTTTACGGTGCCACGACCAGAACTATTTCGCCCACCATTGTTGCAAGCTTCAAATCACTAGATTTCTCTCCCTACCCACTCAAACACCTTGTCCTTCTAGGACTTGGGGGAGTTGATCTAGATCTACAGTTTTACCAAAGCGATTTGATTTTCCTATCCATTCCATTGAGAAATTTGTTACTCTTGGGTTTGTTGGAACCCTAGATGGTTGTTGTCGTCTTTGCGGCTTTGCGGGGACAAGCCGGAAGCCTCCAATTAAGTTGTGGATGACCTCAAGGACATCATATAGCGACTCGTGCCACTCCTCATTAGAGGAAGCACGAAGGAGATACGGTGGGCCATATCACGGCTACCTGTGGATCACTTTGTGACTCTGCACTGCTCCAATGGAGACTAGCTTCCCTTGAGAAGTGAACTTGGGATAAAATCTCCGCATCATTGTGTGGTTATCTCTTAACCTTACTTTACTTGTTTTACTAGCTTATTTTATTTAGAATATCTTGCTAGCTTGTATCTTGCTCATCATATAGGTTGTTCACCTAATTGCATAATCTAGAAAACTTATATTTGAGCAAAGCCTTAATCTTTGACCTTGCTAAGCCACAACCATCTAGCTCGAAGAACGTGGTTCAATTGGGAATGCCAAGCCTGCCTAGGTATTTGGGCATGCATACCTTGTCGGCTTGTCCCACTCCACAAGACAATGACCTCCACGAACTTCCTCCATGCCTTTCCAAAGAAAGCCACAGATGATCTTCTCGATGTCCACCAGGGTTTTATCCATACAAAAGTAGATTGCACAAAAGTGAAGGGGTATGTTACGGAATCACAAACATGAAGATTTAGACCTGAGGTACGAGTTCTTGGTGCAATCGTTCACCCTCGCAAGACCACTATGACATCCTGGCCTAGGGCTCAATAGGATTGACAAAATACTCATATCAATAAGTTGCAACTTCTTTTTCGGAAGGTCTCTCTCGGAGCAACATTGGGATGAGTGACCATCTCTCGGAGCAACGTTGGGATGAGTGACCGATCTGGAAGTCCTTCCCGGGTGCGCACGATCGAGAAATAAGTGCTCAGATAAAATCGTTGCCAGGCATAACTAGGGTGTTACATTTGGTATAATAGCCGACCCTCGCTGTTACACGGGCGTGTGCGGGAGGGCATGGACATGTGAAACATGTGCTGGCACTGCACACACACAAACAGATGTCAAGAGGGAAAGCTTTTGTACTAGGGTTGACCGGCACTGAAATGCGGACATGTGAAACCTGTGCCGGCACTGCATACACAAACAGATGCCAAGAGCCCAAGAGGGAAAGTTTTTGTACTAAGAGAGAAGGATGTGACATCCTAGCCTAGTCCTTACTAGGACTAACACAATAGTCACGTGCTTGGCTCAGGTGAGAACTGCCAGGCATAACAGCCGCCGGCCCAAGGATGGCCAGAGTGTTTACAACCACTAAGATCTCGACCAAAGGCTCACATATATCTTCCTGAGCTAGGCCACAAAGTCCATACTAAATCACTCCGGGTTGGTAGATCTTCACACAAACTTTTTGCCTTCTCTAGAAAATTTCCCAAACTATCAATACCTATGGTATGATATGTATGCGGTTTATTATATGATACAATCAAAACATAATCACAGGATTTAACTCGTTGGGTAATTACAGATGCTCGTCTGCCATTTGCCTCACACTAGCAAAGGCAGTGCTGAATTTTATGCCAGACAAGTACGATCATATTCTCACATGAACTAGCTGAAGCCAGCAAAGATTGGATTCCTTCTTTGCTAGGATGATCTCTGGTAACTTGTCGCTCATGAATCATGACTGTAAATATGTTTAGAGATTTTTTTTTCAGCTTGGGCATCACTGTTACTGACAGTTTTCTTTTTCCCCGCTGAGACATTGTTTCACATTGTTTTCCTTCTTTTGAACAATTCCGTGGAGCGTAATGAAACTTAGAAACATTACTAGTATGCATTAAAATAATTAGTACATCAACATATTTGCAGAGCTATCAACTTCTAATTTGAACCTTCAATACATAAATTAAGCTACACGTGTATGGCCACCGTTTGGAAATAAATACCTTTTACAAAGTTATGACATGCATGTTTTCACGAGGTGGAAACATGTGCTACCATTGTAAAGTTGTGGAGAAAAAAACTCACTCACCCACAGTAATATAAGGCACCTACTCAATTCCAAGTCAAAATTCACAATCAGCTCACAGTGCAACCACAAACTCACCAAGGGTCAAAATTGACAACTTCAGAGTTGCTTGATTCAGCTGAATGATTTGTAGCTAACACCAATGAAAAAACAAGTGTCTTGTAGCAGTACCAAGCAGCCATGTGGTACCAGGAAGCGTCACCAGTATGGCAAGCTTTGTTCAGTTCACCTGCACCACAGGATCTGGAACAAAAGATGAAAATGCAGTTACCGTGTAGAGAATATGATAGCAAACAATAATTTGTCAAACATAGATAGAACCCCACCTAGTTCTCACGCTCCATTGTAGGAGCGCCTTGTTCTGCATCGTCCATAATTAATACTAGTACCCATTCATCCCACATCTCTTTACAAAAATCACATAAAAGCAAATACTTGAATATGTACCCACTACATCTGTTGTTGACTTGGAAAGGAAGTAATGATGCATTTCTTCGATATGATAAAAGAACCAAAAAAAAGCTGAAACATCAGATTTGTGCTTGTGTGTGTGGAGAGCAAGAGAGAGGACAAGAGAGGGAGGGCTCAACTAAACCATAATTCATTATATATTGCAATGTAAAAGATCATACATGTATTGAAGCTGAACTATAGATCATTGTTTGATATGAACCTTCTTAAAGAGCCCAACTATCTCACAAAACTGAAGCGACAAAATTTTCGAGACCTTCCTCTTGGTGGTTTACAAGATCCATATATATGTTTTGGTGTCAGAGACCTTCCTCTTTTGTGTACATCTGTTCAAAAGTACCAAATCTCCTCAGTGATCCCTGGTGTTTCTTTGAGGCAGACTCCAAGCTGTGATTCAGATTTTGACATCTTATTCTTTTCTGTTGCCCACAAAGAATTTCAATTCTCAGTTTATACCTGAGTAGAAGGTAAGACTCCTACCAACTGACAAGGCTGACTACTTTGGCTAAAGTAAAGGCCCAGGCCCGCCAGGAAAACGATTGGGATGAGCACCTTGTTTTGGTCTTTCAGTGCCATACCGTCTCATTTCGACTGGACCCCAACCAAGAATACCAGCAGAACTGCCAGGTTCCTGCACCCGGTTTCCATTTGTCATGATTGGAGGAGGTTGATACAATGGTTGGGTGTCAAACTGACTATCTGGATCAGCTCTCCTCCGGCGTTTCCAAGCTTCCGAATTCCCAGTGTTTTCACCATTATTAAGAGACTCTGGAGTGTTCTGGAAGGACCTTGTTGACCTTTGGTTTCTAGGAGGATGGAACTGATTTGAAGCACCTCCTCTGTTGGGAGGAGTGGGTGCAAAATTGCCCCCATGTGAGGGGCCAGCTCCAGCTTCCATTTGGTCCTGACTAAGTTTTAAGTAGAGATCACGCAATTGCTCCCCAGACATATTTGAAAAGGTTGCCACATAATTCCATAATCGCGTGGTCATACCTGCAACCAATGCAATTATTAAGATAGCATCTTTTGACGAATAAAAGGGTTTAGCTTAAAAAATGGAATACAGATGTTCATGAAAGAATGCCTTTACAATGTTCATGAAGAAAATTAAATTCTTAAACGTATCTGCTTCCTCAATAAAGGTAGGACCTATCAGGAACTTACGGGATTGCTTATATGATTCTCCATGTTGGACAACAACCTTTCCAATCTTTTCACCAATTATCTGGAGGTACCTCCGAATCCTTGAAAGAACCTGGAATATAGGGTTACAAAGTTATAGTGGCAGCAGAGCATTTTAAGAATATTTGTCACTGTCGACAGGTAAAGCAGAAACCTTTTCCTTCGGAAGATTTACACTTGTATTCTGTAGCCTATCCAGGCGTTTCAATATGTCCTGCTCATCATCCAAAACCTCAGAGCACCATTCCAGCCACTTTTCCTCCTTATCCAAACGATATTTAGTCTCTGCTTCAGACTCGGAAATTTCACCCTCTTCTCTTGCTTCAGCTTCCACCACCTTGCGTTTCTTAATGTCATCTTTGTTTGACTTAATATCATCTTTTGGTTTTGCATCTTTCTGTCGGCCTCTCGATGATCGGGCACCACCATTGCTTTCATTATTGACTGGTTGGGCAGCACCTCCTTTAGCTTTTGAGCTCTTTCCACTCAGATTGGCATATTCCTAGAAAAACAGAATTACTTGGCAATGGATATAGTCGAAGATGAACATGCAGAAGGTACAACTACCTACTGTATGTAAAAATCGACATGGAATTCAACTGAAGCATCAATTTAAAAATTTCAAATAAAAGATATAATGAAGCAACAAAATATCACAAGTTGCCTGGCAAAAATTGTACCCTGTACCTATGCGTACAAGGATATCATGAGCATGATGGTATAATTAACATTAGTCGATATGGAGAACTTCAAAAGTTTTGGATAACCAGGGAATAAGATCTCCAGATGCTAGCTAACTACGACTTAATTAATCACATCTGACACAATACATCCAAACACAAGCAAAATAGACAACCTCAACTCACTCCAGGGAGATGACACACAGGGGGGAAGGGGAAGGGGGGGGGGGGGGGGGGGGGGGGGGGGGGGGGGGAGAGATAAGGACAGGGATAGTACCTTTTGCAGGAGAGCACTAGCACGATTGTCCAAGTTTGGTGCGCGTGGTAAAAAAGTTTCTCTTTCACCAAGTGTTGCTGGTGCAATTTTTGTTGTCAGACCGAGATTTGGATCCAACCGTATCTTCTCCCAGTTTCCATAACCATACCAATGGATGCCAAGCAGCAATCTTGCATCATCAGCTAAGGATATAAAAGATTTATGAGCCTATATTCTCAAACATTTTTAAAGAAGGGGAGTCAAACAGCAATTACTTTCAATCCATCCACAGCTTGCTGACCACTGCGGCTTTTTGTAAGGAGATTGGATCCGGTATTGTCTAACTGGATCTTTGTAACGTGCAATGCGCTTTGCCAAGCATTGAAGCTCTTCGACACGAGCTAACAACTCATAGGCCTTCACTGGTACACCAAAAAAATCTAGCACCGTACCCTGCATTTGAAGCGCAATGAACTGAACTCAATAAAGGTAGATAAGGCACAAGGAAACAATTATCATTTCCTCCAAGGGACATCACAGTGAATTATACCTTGATGTCTGTGTTCTCTTTAGCAGCTTCCTGGCAGCCATCAATGAGCAAATCATATAGCTCAATTTGCGCTTCATATGGAGCCTTTGCTATTGCACCACCAACATCCTCCATAATTAAGCCAATTTGGCTTGGGTTTCCGAACTTCTTAACCTAAAGTTCACCATTAGAATTAGATAGATGAAGCTTGAGAAAATACACCACACATATATAGCTCCCAAAACAATTCAATGCAATCTACATGTTTACATAGTCACAGGAATATCAGAAAGCCTGAAAAGAGATAAACTGAATACTAGTACCACTGTAGAATTTGAGCTGGAATTACTTCCAGTGCCAATGTAATTCTACGTAGCAATACAATCAAATTAACCCAAAGTTAACATTTTACAGCATAATAATGCATTAGCATCACCTTGAATCTGTTATTACATTACTATAATTATCTTAGTAAGAGTTAAAAGAAGTGCCAATGTAATTCTACATAGCAATAAAATCAAATTAACCCAAAGTTAACATTTACAGCATAATAAATGCATTAGCATCACCTTGAATCTGTTATTACATTACTATAATTATCTTAGTAAGAGTTAAAGACGTAGAAAACATCAGAGACAAATATACTTCGATGGTTACACATCAATAACTACAATTATCTAGAAACTAGTAGTAGAACTTCTCTAATCAGAAAAGACGAGAACAAAAAATACTAAGGCATCTCGTGAACTCATATTAGAATAGATACTATCATAGTAAACGCGGAACTAATAGATATAATGCATACCAAGACATTTGCAGATACGACTAGTCAGAAAAGCAGAATAATCAAATATGTTGGTAGTAAGCATAGATTACCGCTCGAACAAATCGGGAGGCATCCTTCTTGGGGATGTTTCCAAATGACCATTCTCGTACTTGAGCTACTGCTCCATCAATCAATGGTAATGAAACAATTGAATCGCCTGTTCTGCCAGAACGCCTTCTCGGCTTTTCTTGTACATCAACCGCTCGCCGTTTCCTGTTGCTATTTTGGTCGAGTTGGTGATCTTCAACATAGCTCTTTCTATTTCGTGCAGCGCGAGGTGCTAAAGTTTCCTGCGGAACATATCTGTCCTTACTCACTGATTAAGTCGACGGCAAGCAATAACTAAATCAGATGTTCAGATCAATACCTGAACCATATCTCCAGCATCTGGTTGTATCAATCTACTCCAGAATGTGGCGTCATCCTCACCACTCGAAAAATTGGCAACCTAACGAAAATATTAATAATTAGTAACCTATCCAAAATACTTAGATACTTTAATGTACAATAATGTTTCCGTGCTTTGCAGCAGTTAATAGTTGTGCAGGTCGCATGCCTTGAAAGCACTAAGAAGTTCATTTCCTTCCTCCCCTTCAGCAGCCTTTGTTTCAACTTTCTCAGCTCTCTCAAGAATTTCATCGATGTCCATGCTTTCAAGCTTCCTCTTGGTCTCTTCATCAGTCTTCTCTTCTTTGAATAACTCCTCTGCCCCAAACCTCAGTATGGCTGAAAGTTCATTCTGCCAAATGGTATACATTTCATCAGAAGCGCAAAAAAAAGGGGAAATATAAAACAGAAAGCATATAGTAAGGTCAAATGTGTTCCCGTCTGAATTTTGTAGGTCATATATCCATTTTATTTCTTTTCTAGGCAATGTATATACTAGGGGAAGATGCCAAAAGCATGCTATACATGAAAGTCAATAAAACTGCACCAACATATACCAGACAATTTGCAATCAAAACTAACCCAAGAAAACTAGACAGCTTATGCAAAATTCTACCTTGTCAAACAATGAGGCTCCCTTTTTAGTTTCTTTCTTCTCGAGCCTACCCTCAGCATTCATCTTCTGAATCACTAAGTGATCAAGAACCTGAAATAAATAAATAAATAAATAGGTTAAACGTGTCTCATGTATTTTCATTTACATAATATATGAAGCAGTTTGGTGTCTGCACCATTTTTTTCTTGGCCCGCTCCAATATATCCTCTTCAACACTTTTGCAAGTAACGAAACGGTAGATGTTAACAGTGTCTTGTTGCCCAATCCTATGTGCCCTACTCATCGCCTAGCATCACATAAGGATGCGAAAAACGAGGTAAGATAAGGAAATATTGCTTCATAACAAAAAAAATTGTAACATCGTAATCATAGAGAGATGAGAGGACCTGTAGATCATTTTGAGGATTCCAATCTGAATCAAAAATTATGACTGTATCTGCTGTTGCAAGATTGATACCAAGTCCACCAGCACGTGTAGACAGAAGGAAACAAAAATCATCACTACCAGGAGCATTAAAATGCTCCATGGCCTGATGACGAAGATCTGCTCTTGTACTGCCATCAAGCCTCTGAAACTGGAATCCTCGAAGGGATAAGTACTCAGAAAGGATGTCCAGCATCCTCACCATCTGCAAGGATGAAAATTCCGATATCATTTTATACTAAATCATACGAGAGCGTATGCAATGTGTGCACTATAAGAACACGGTTCCGATTCCAGTAACTAACACGTCAAGTTATGTCCACTATCAACTAATCCAGCTACTAAGGAAAGTAACCAAGTATAGAAGTTTGTTGACAACAAATATTATAGTTTTGCGGGTGTGTGCTATATAAATAATTGGTGGTTCTATCAGTAATGATAGTAGACAGACGTATCCAAAACTAGTAGAAGCTACAGTAAGTAAAACGCACAGTGACATTGTTTGGAAAGTAAATACTAAATCTAAATACAAACCTGAGAGAATATAAGCACTCGGTGATTAGTCTCCCGCAGTCTCAGCAATAGTTTGTCCAATAAAACTAATTTTCCACTACTCATAACAATGCGTTCAACTTTATTGCGATCACCAATGCTGTCTCCGCCATAACCATGATCAGCACTTTCAAACAAGAATGGATGGTTGCAGCACTTTTTCAACTCGACAACGACGTTCAAAAGTGAGACCTGCATATACCATGGTCCAGTCAGCCAGACAAATTAAGACGCTGAACAAGAATATGAATGATATTCAGCCTTTTCCATAAACTGCAGAGGTTTGGTAGTCAGCTGGACCAGACGCCACCAGGTGTTTGGCTAATGAAAACTTGTCACTAGTATGACATTTAGTGGGCAGTAATTCCGCAGAATAAACACACTAATTTAGTTGACGTTCTGCCTATAACAGAGCTAATATGGCGCACGGGGGGTCAAGCCTTCCTTCAATATTGCAGTGGCTCTTTCAAAGCTCTAGTATTGCTAATTTTGGATATACTAACCACCGCCCTACAAAGAGGATGTTCTTAACTTATCATATGATCCAGGATTCCTTGTACACTCAGCATACACTAGGACCAGCTCCCCTCCCCTCATCTCCAATGCCCGTTAACACATAACCACTCCAGGCCCAGCACCTGATCCAGCACCGATCTGGCCTTCAGAAACAGTTCAAACCTTCCATATCTGACTGGGAAACATTACAGCATTGCTCAAGAAACAACGGTCCAAGACCCGTAAACAGAGACACTATTTATCAACTGTTTCTCATTTCTAAAATACAAGATCTTTCACACTGGTCAACCTAATCCTTGGACTAACATACTGAACTATACAAACAGTTCTGAGAAGTGGCGGTTCAAACAAATCTAAATAAACTGATTTTTAACAGCACACAATGATAGAAATTGAATGGCAGATACTACCTGGATAAAAAATACTAAGATAAGCAGATTAAAAGAATTTCACTAATGATGAATCTAATACCTGGTTTCCGCGAACTCCTTTATTCAGATTCTGAAAATTTCGCTCTAGAATCCACTTGTAATATCTAGCAAAATTTAAAAAGGCTCACATCAAAGGGTAATGAAATGCATCATGGAACTTAAAGTTAAATCAAAAGTACATACTGCTTCTGTAGGGGAGACATTTCGATGCGAAGAATCCGCTCAATTTTTGGAGGTAAAGACTTCTCAACATCTTTTATAACTCGCCTTAAAATATGGGGCCTCAATTCCTTGTGAAGATTTGCAAGCTATAATTTATCAAAGCAAAGAGAGTTAATGACCATCAACTACTATAAGATAACTGTGAACACAATCCAGATCAAGACAAAACCATCACACAAAAAGCAATACCTCTGTTTCATTAAACGAACTTAAATTTTTGTATCTCTCAACAAAAGTATCCTTGCTGTTGAATTTAACTGGATCAAGGAAATGAAGTAGTGCCCTGCAAAAAGCACGTAGGAGAAATTTATGAGCACACTCTGAACCTGATTTATGCGCATGCAACAAATGTTTGTTCCCTGTTTTGTCCACTTCATGAAGATGATTTTCTATAAATAAATCAAGGGTGTTTATGATATGGCGCGCACTTGCAAAATTTGGTGCAAAAATATAACCACATGTGTCTTGCACACACAAAGACCTTTTGCACCTGTAATTATCATTAATATTCAATAAGCAGTCCGTATTTCTTTTGCAGGACAAGTATGGTCGTATTTTGTACCAAGTGTACATTTTATATTATGATAAAATCCATGATTTTTTCCGAACATGTTAACAACCTTTTGAAGTGGCTGCAAAGAAGGGGAAATGGGTAGCACACGCAGCCCATTCCACTTTCGAATTACCCACATACTCGCATATTGCAGTATCAAATTACAATTACATATTAACAGTGGCATATGCATACATTTTCCTAGAACAAGTCTACATAAAAAAGACATACCAAAGCTCTTCAACACTATTCTGCAAAGGGGTCCCAGTTATTAGCACCTTATTCTTTGTGCTGAATTCCTGAGGGTGAGAACAAATGCAGTTTTATCATTTTGCAGTAGTCACCCAATACATAAGGCTTATGCTTTGTTCAAGAGAATATGTCCATACCGAAAGAGTAATATACAGTGAGGCTTCAGAATTCTTCAAACGGTGGGCTTCATCAACCATAAGATAATTCCATTTAATTTTTGAAAGGACAGCTTTGTCCTTAAGTATCACCTCATAAGTAGTAAGCAACGTATGGAATTTTACATGCTGCCCACCCTTCTTATTTGTAAAAAACTCGTGCTGCTGACACATCTGCCGCAAATGATTCGGAAGAATGTCAGGTAAGTAGCAAGGTGGGCATAACTCCTTAGGAAGTTGTAGAATTAAGAATTGTATGCCTTTGAATGCAAAGTCCAGAAAATGGGATGAAAACCAGGAGCCACGTGAGCAAACAAAGTTACATATACCATAAAATCAACCTTCTAGATATATATAAATAGAGTACTACCCGAAACTGCGTGGAGCCACATATTTCAAATAGGTCGTTATGAAGAACTGAGGATTGATGAACATGAATCCTTGGTATATGATATATTTACACTGCTCTCTGTGAGCTCCTACGCTGCATTCTGTTGTTCCGCCAAGTTGCTTTCTATATCATGCCAGATACTAAATCCTCCAGAGCAGCTACTGATCAAGAGAAGAGAAGCTCTAACACCACCCCAGGATTGCGGGTAAAGAACTAAGATTGTACGATGTCTATAAAGTGTACACGATCGCAGGTGTTTAGCGCTTTGATCATCGGATGACAAACTAGCAGAGTAGCAGAACAGCTACGCTCTGCCTTTAAAATGCAACAACTGACAAACTACATGACCATGCAACAAAGCTTACTCAAACAAATGTCAGTAAGTTCCTATCAAGCTTACATAATGTAGGGGTTGAAAGGACAACCATTAAGTCATTTAACAAAGCAAGAACTTCCATAATTACATGAATTGTAAGTATGTAGTGTTATTTACATTCACCAAGTGTCATAGAAAAAGGTTGCCCAAATTTGATAATGATATTGAGGTTACATATATAAACCTCAAAGGAAGCACAAATCAAATGCGTAAGAACTTTACTGAGTTTTACCTCTCTGCTAGCACGATTTCCGACATAAATTACAACATTCATGTCAGGTAGCCACTTCCGAAACTCTTTTGCCCAATTTGACAATGTTGAAAGTGGCACGACGACAAGAAATGGACCATTAATTTCTTGAGCATTCTGCCATATACCAAGTATAATTAATCAGTAAAAGAATCCTGGTAGCAAGCAAAACAAGAACAATGTGAAAAAAATTACATGAAGGAAGCCCAGCATGGAAACTGATTGAATGGTTTTTCCCAGACCCATCTCATCAGCAAGAATAACATTAGTGTCATTCCTCCACCTGTTTTATAAATCAAGTAATGAGCATAAACTGTAAAGCAAGGTGCTTCTGCTGTACATATCTCTATAGATTTTACATACCCATTAACGAGAAAGTTTAGGCCTTCGAGCTGATAATCGCGAAGTTTACCTCCTTTTAGCCATTCTGGTTGGTTATCAAGCCTCCGCAAACTAGCTGAGTAACATAAACTTGGTATTAGATTAAACTCAAGAATAGTGATCCCGCAATTCAAGAAAAAGGAGAACGATAAGATCATGGATTCGCCTGAGTAATTAAACAATGAAGTTTGTGACGGTGCTCCAAATTCACAAGAGAAATGCAGTATCTAAATAAATAACATCATAGTACCTATCAAATATTTGGTAACTTCTCGCAAACAAGGTATTTATGTTTTCTAGGTTCCAAAAGAGGAAATGACATTCCACATAAAGCATATATCTCTAAATGTATTTATGCTTTCTAGGCCAACAACGGAAAAAATTGCATTCAACATTGAATACATTAGTCGTCAAAGCCAAGAAAATCATGACAATTTCAGTCAACAAGTAAGCAAGCACAGATTAAGCGTTAAAAAGGTATTTATGTTTTCTAGGTTCCAAAAGAGGAAATGGCATTCCACATAAAGCATATATCATTATATCTCTAAATGTATTTATGCTTTCTAGGCCAACAACGGAAAAAATTGCATTCAACATTGAATACATTAGTCGTCAAAGCCAAGAAAATCATGACAATTTCAGTCAACAAGTAAGCAAGCACAGATTAAGCGTTAAAAAGCTACCTTTGCTTTTCTTCCTTTGGAAATCAACTGCTTTCCCCAGTATAGCAGTGGCAACTTCACGGGCCTGTTGTTTGGCATAAACCAATTACGATAGTCTTATGCATTTATGCAGTACGTGTAAATCAGATACATAGAGTGCCTACCCTGTATTCATCTATTGCTTCTTGAGCAAATTCAATATCTGTATCTTTTTCCCTGCAACACAACAAACAATGTGGGAAACACGAACGAACATTACCAACAAACAACAGCATCATCATGCAACGGATACAGCGTCAACTGAACAATTTATACATGGATATCTTATCAGTTTTAACATATACATGCTCATTTCAATCAATAGGGTGGGGCAAATGGACGTTCACATGCAAAACATTATCACGGCCATGAAAAGTTGAAAACAGATAACCCAGAATCAAGACAAGAAAATTACCAGGTTGATTCTGCATAAGGAAGCCCTTGCCATTTGACTAAATATTCTGGCACCACATCATCACCATCCACTTTGGTTGCCCTATCAGCAAATACCCGTTCAACCTGGAGATTGATATTTAAGACAGGGTACAAAATACAGCAGTAAAAGAAAGCATATATAATAGCCTAAAGTTGGACTTAAGGGGAAAACCTGGCTATATTGCTTAATAAGATCCAACTCCATTTCCTTGCCCACATCATGCACCTCAACCTAATAGATGAAGAAATTAAAAGAATACACGGATCTGATGAATAAATATATCAAGAATAGACATTTTGTTAAGACTGGCAATTTAAAACACTTCAGTCTTTTATGAACAGCTGCCACATAATTATTACATATTAGAGCATCTCCACCTGCGCTCCCAATAGGCCTATTGGGGCGCCGGACCGAAATCAGCGCCCAGCCGTCCACCCAATAGTGCGCCGCTGTCCAGCACTCCCATGCCGACCCCGATGGTCAGGGACCCTATTGGGAGGGCCGGACAGTGCCGGCAAACAGTGCCACGTCGGACCGGCCCACATGTCATCGAGTGTAATGCGCGGGGCGCGTGGGAAGCCATCCATTGGGAGGATTTTGTTACTCCCACCCATGTGCACCATGTGTGCCCCTATTTGCACACGCGGTTGGCCATACCGGCCGGGTAGCCAAACAGAAGATCATGGGAATGGATCGATTGGTGCACAATGGCTCCATGTAGCCATGTTTTTTCATGGGCTACAATAAATAAATTACATAGAAGATTCAATGAAAATTTTTTAAAACAAAAAAGACAGGCTGGTCAAGCGGCGCTGGGGGCAAGCGGCGCTGGATATGCTCTTAGTGTTAGCATAACAAGATGAATCAAATAATATAAAACATTATTTTCCTAAGCATTGCCCACACATTTCTTTTGCACCCTTCAAGACTAACTTATGATTACCATTTATTCTCTGGATACACAATGCAACTGACAATTAACATGCTTTGCATCAGGTCAAAGATTTACAGCGGCAGAAAATATAAAAGGCAACAGCTTTCCGTTACCTCTTCGCGTGATAGTGACCTCTTGTACCTCTGTTCCTCAGACACTCTTTTTATGTAATTTAGAACCTTTTTAAATCCACTAACCTGTTATTTACAAGGTAATGTGAACACAGATATAAAGAAACAGGCTAAAGAGATAAAGCACAAACCGCAAAGATTACGAACAGCATTTGTAAACAGAAGAAGATATTGAGGTAATCTCTTACGCTGCGAAGCTCAGATAGTGTCCTCCACTGACAATGCAAGTGAGACTGCCCTTTCCATTTTATATAGAACTCTACATCATCCCATTGTTGATCAAAATCTGATGGCATGCTCATCACAGTAGGTTGAGTCGATCGCTCATTCCTCAGCGCATCCTCAGCAACACCCTTTGGCTGATACCAGATAACCCTTTCAATTGTTTCTTCGCCTTCCTCATCTTGATCCTCCTTTAAGAGCTAGTTATATATTAAAAAATTGTAAGAGGTCTGTTATCAACAATGATAAAGGGAGCACACAGTACATATGAAATAGATTTATAAGCAGTCACAGGCCAAGTGATAGTGGGTTAACCCCAAAGCGGGCACTAAAACACAAAGGATGCTGCATCTAAGGGCAGGGATTTTTTAGTGTTTCGCTAAACTATACTCTGGCACATAGAAAACATTACAGAAATTCATACAATTAAAATCAGACATCTTGACAACATAAACAATTTAATACATGATTCGTATTGAACTCTAACCTTTTGTTGTTTAGTTGACTTCTCCTCGCTATCATCACTTCCTTCACTTTCAGCATATGAGATATTTCTCACCGTCCTCCTCCTCCCAGAAGTTCGGGATTCATTGTGGGAATTGACATTTGAGAAAACATCATTATGGCCCACAGTTTTGAGATGCAACCTTACAGGTTTTTTTGATCGGTGACTGAAATCAGCATTATTGGGAACATCTGAGTCTTTTCCTGAAGAATCTTCTTCGTCTGTGAAAGATACCCCTCGTTTGCGTGGAGCCTGCATGGAAGGCTTTCTTCGCTGGGAAGCTTTAGTTCCTCCGACCTTAAGTCGTTTTGGTTGCCTCCTACTTTCAATAAAATCATCTTCATCGTCATCTGAGAGCTCAAGCTCATCTTCTTCTTCCTCTTCTTCACCTGAGTTCTCACTGTCCATAAGCTTATCCTGAAGTTCGAGTTTCACAAGGTGGTTAGCTTAAATAATTAACAGACGCAAAAAAGCAGAAGGCTCATATAGCAAAACTGAAATACTCATACAAGAAGAGTGAAAACTATCATGACGAGAAACCAAGAGGAAAAATAACAGCATTGTAGAAGAAGATAATCGACACAACTGTTTAATGAGTTCTAAAATTTCTGAAAAAACACATAGTGACTGAAGTGAGTAAGAAAAATATCTTGGTTAAAACAGCAGCAAGAATATGCATGTGTCCTCATATGTCCACACTACACAGGAATATACATCCCAAAACATTGCTGCAATGATGTGCGACTAGCCATAATGTTGCCCACGAAAATGTGAAATGCGTAAAAAAAGCAATGATGATATTCAATTAACTGAATTCAATAACTCAACGTTTTGGTTAGAAATTCATGAATACATTAATGCAGTTGACATAGGCCACTGTTATTTCCTGTTATGTTCTTTAAAAATATGAAAGACAAAATCATACTCTTCTTCCAATCTTCTGTCCATCTGCAGATTGTCATTCTCTCTCCACTTTTCTCATATATTACTTATTTGATGCTTCAAGTTATAATTTAATGTATTTATGTATTTCGTGTCAAAGTAATGTGATTTATAGTAGTTCTTCTTTCGAGGGATCGATCAATATTTTGCAAGCTGGATCAGCTTAGGGCACACTTTTTCACCATGCTAATTAACCAGTTGCTGGCCAGTTCATCTTCACGAAAAATTAAGTATAAACCATACAGCTTCCAAGTTAGCAGCAGTGTCAAGTAAATCTAAAAACACATCCGCAACAAACTTTCACTGCACGAGCTAGCCTAAACAATAACATTATATTGTAACTTAATGTGTAGACAATACAGCAAATTGCCAAAGTTACACATCAGGTGATAATGAGAATTCAAGTCGGCAAATGACCTTAACAGCAGCCTTGTCGGTATCACTCTCTGGCTCAAAATCTACATCATCTGGATCATCTTCTGCAAATAAGGAAGAAACACAATTTGGGTCAATGATGAGCTGGACCATCTTGTGCAAATGGAGAAGTTCTCAAATGCAACAGATTAATTTTGCTGAGCACAAGGCTGCAGAGAAATATACCATCTGCGTCATCGTCATCATCACCGTCGTCATTCTCATTATTATAGGCATCGTCATCATCGTCATAAGCACTGCTCTTTGTCGACTTCTTTTGTCTCGAGGGGACAGATTTTGCTGCAACGGTAGAATTGGAACAGCTTGGGTGGCTGATCCCACGACGATTCAATGAATCAGTCTGCTCCTCTTCGTCCTGCTCATAATAGTCATCAGAAAGCATTTCCTCAGCTGGCACATCCCCATGCCCTCTGTTTAGCTCATCATCTTCTCCACTACCATCCATGTCATCATGTGAACTAGCCACAGACCCGTCCTCCACTCCCCTGTCACTATTTGAAGGTTCTTCCCTTCCAGTTTGTGTGGACCTGCAGTCCTTCAAGAAGTTTGTACCCCATGGGCCAGATGGGCCACCTACTACCTGGGCATTCTGGCCTGATTCAATCACAGAAGTGTCAAGACCTGACTGGCCAGCTTTGTATTGCTCCTCCTCACTGTGGTAGGCATCATCAGCCTTCTCATTCAAGTTCAACTGGCCAGAGTTCGATTCGACGTCCCTATCCCCAACTGACTCGTAGACACCTTCGTCGTCAGCCTTCTCGTTCAAGTTATACCCTCCCGAATCAGCCCTGCTCCCAGAATTGCTGAAGAATGCCATCACAGTTTATGGCACGGCCACATGAAGGACTCTGAGAGCCTCAGCAGTCTTATCACTCCCTGCAGTTTATCAAATGAAGCAAATTTAGAACCTTACTTGAGTAGCTTCTGGCCAAGTTCTAATGCCCTAAACAGGCATTCCAACTCGAATTATATTGTTTTCTTAAGTTATAAGTTAGGGCTTGGTCGTTTTGTAAACACCAACCAAATGAATCAAAACTGTCGAGGGGAAGAAAGAGCTGCGCCAGCTCTAATCAAAATCAAGCAGTGGAAGCAGAGGAGCACGGCGCAGGGCAGCCTCAGGCGACCGAACTTCGAATTGGATTCCGAAACCCTAAATCCCGACCGATTCGAGCGCCGCCCCATAGATCGGCGCCGGCGGCGACCAGATCGAGCCGACCACGGCGCGGATCGGGCGCGGGGCGCCCGAACCCGCGCGCCCGCGCCGTATGACCAAAAACTTGACAAATTTACTCAAAACCCCGCGAGAGGCAGCGAGGGGGGACGCACCTCGTGCCGCGTCGGGCGAGGAGGAGGAGGCCGCGCGCCGGGTCCTCCCGACAGGAGCGACGGGTTGGGCCGCGGGGAGGCGGGGGCTGGCCCGGCGGGGGCGCTTATGGTCTGATGCGATCGCCGGCGCCGGCGGCCGCGCGGGGGACGCGGCGGTTGGGCGGGGCAGCGGAAATACCCGTGCGATTAATTCAAAAAACGAGGACGCAGCGGATTCTGCGGATTTTTTGCGGTGTTTCTGCGGTTTTTCCGTGAAAAAAGCGGATCGGAGGCGGGGGGGAGGGGTGCGGGAATCGCCGGAGAGGGGTGGAGGGGGAGGGGTCGCGGCGGCGGCGGCGGCGGCGCGGGGAGAGGGGGGGTGGTTATCTATCACGAGGAGGGGTAAGGGAGATTAGGGGGCAGATAAGTTTTTTCCTCTCTCTCTGGTGCGTTTGTGTTTTGGTTTGGGGCCGTGGTATTTCGGGCCTTCGGGGGCTCGTCGCTGGACGCCCTGCGTGGGGCCAATCGGGCAGCGACGCGTAGTCCGTGTTAGGGGCGGTGGAGTCAGCGAGGGTGGACCAGATGTCAGTGTCTTCGAGGGGCGTCTGCTGTTGTGTGTGTTTCTTTTTTTTTTAGCCGTGTTATTATTGCGTGTGTGTTGATACAGTGCTGCCGTGCAAACGGCTCACGACCTCTGCACGCCATGGCCCATCCGCAGAAAGAGTTGGAGCCGGGCTCTGCTGTTCGGGTGGGCCTGTGGACATGGTGGGGCCTTGTAGTTGTGCAGTTCCATGGCAGAGTAAAATCCATGAATAATAGTAACTGAACTTTAGGGCGAAAATCAATTCGGTCAGCGAAGACAATTTCACATCCTAGGTATTCCTCTCCACTTGCGCGATCAATTCAAGGGGAGCGGTAACGCAGCGTCACCACGGCCATGCCTTCATCGCCGATGTTCGTGTTTGCCGGCGGGTTCCATCGGCAGGAAGGTGGACAAGGCGCTCCCGCTCCCGCAGCGGCTGGTGGTGGTGGTGGTGGTGGTGGTAGGCGGCGATGTCGCCGCATCGGCGGCCAGAAGGCGCTCCCGCGTACAGTAAGGACACCACTCAAACACTCCGACGCTGAAAAGTAGGCTCAAATCCATGGTTTTGATGCAAATTTAGTCTTCCGGGGGTCGAATTGTAGTTATGTAAGGCTAGCGGTTGGTTTGTGTTATGGTTTTAGCAGGGGATTTTGGTGGGGTTTGGGAGGGGTTTGCGGTAGGGTTTATCAAATGTAAGATTTTTTCGCCCCGTTAATGTTCATATGGGTGCGATTTGGAAGGGGTTTGGGAGGGAATTGTGGTATATATGGTTTAGTTAAAGTTTACTTTTTTTACATGAAAATGGTAATGTTAGTTCTGAATTTTACAATTTTAGTGTTGATTGTATTGTTAAATTGGCAAGAGCTCGCAGTGCATATTTCACACTTGAAATCAATCATGGGTTTTTTGTTATGGGAATGATAGCAACCGTGCTTATTGATGGGCAAACAATATGGTATGATGTTGTGGATTCTCTCACTTGGTCTCCACTGATGCTAGAGAAGATAGTTGAGGAAATATGGTATGAGATGGCAGGTAGAACGAAGATTTGGTATTGTATTCCTATGCTCTCTATCATCACCAATGGATTGGATTGAGGGAGATAAGAGATGAACATGACACGCAAACAATGGTAACTTTGGTTGACATTGGTAACCATTGCTTCAGTTCATATATTGATCATGATCAAAGCATTAGCTTCAAGGGTTGGGATGATGTGGGCCTTAGTCCAGCCGCTTCATTGCCATCTGTTATCATCCCTATTAAGCCTAGTAGCAACACAAAGCATGTCAATGGAGAACATCCAGTTGAACAGGCACCTCTAGTACCAATTCAAGTTGTGTATCCAACTAGTGAGGAACAAAATGCAGAGTTGTTTGGTGGTACAACAAGGCAGAGCAAGAGGAATAAAAAGGAACACTAAGCTTGTCAGTGAAGCAACACTGACTTTTCTGATGATGATGCAAATGACTTAGAAATTGACCGTATGGATTCAGATAATGAGTCCCAAGCGTTACCGTTTAGTAACTATAACGTGTAAACAAAAAGATATAAGAGTTATGATATAGAGAATATGATATAGTACGTTGTTTATAGAAATATAAAATATCCAATTGATAGTATTCGAGATATTAAATTTAATAGACATAAAGGAGTGTGAGTTATAAACTATTAATTTGAACAATTTGATGGTTGACTGATGGATTGAAATAGACGATCATTAATACATGTTGGTGGGATTTTGATTCATAAGAGATATAGATAATTTTTATATCAAATGACACTTATTTTATTGGTCAAATTAGTGGTCAAACATGGAGCACGGAAAATGAATGTGCCACGTGCATTGGAACAGAGGGATTAAGTATACAAGCATCTCCACTGACGCCCCTAAAAATGTGCTCGACATCTCCGAAATTGGGTCCTCTATGAAAGGGCATTTCCCCTCTCTAAATGGTTTTGATTTTATTGACAAAACAATTAGCGATCTAACTGTGTGCTAACTTATTTTAGGCTGAAATTACAATTTGCACAAGATGGTCTCTCAAAAGATGTCACATACTATAAAGAGGGGTTGCACATTAGAAAGTTTGGTGGGATCATTTTGCACCCACTTGCCTCCCCATTTCCTTTGGAGTAACTAAGTAAGAGAAACCCCTGGCCCACCGAGATCAAGTTGTTCATGGGTTACAAACACCAATTATGGTGTGTCGTGGTCAGAATTTTTGGTTGTTAAACACTGGAACTTCTAACCTGGACACCAAATATTTCCGGACTAGAATTTCCACTCTTGTCGAGATGTTGCGCCCGAGAAGTGCAACTCTCTGTGATGGGTTCGAAAAGTACGTCCGAAAGTACACCGAATATCTTCGGTGGGTTGGAACTTCCGGTCCCCCGACTGCGGCAACGACTACATTTTGAGGGACTATTAATGACCTTCTCCTACATTGGGAGAGGTTGCTCGTCCTCATTCCTCCCTCCTCCATTAAGACAAGCCATTAAAATTTTATGCCCTTCTAGGAATTGGTCTCTAGGTGTGGAATGGTCTAACATAGGAATGGTCTCTAGGTGTGGAATGGTTCCATTACATTCCACTTGGTTCCAATACCAAACACACCCTAAATGTGCACATCTCTCATTTTACACACCCAAATTTTATGCCCTTCCAGGAGTTGAGTGAGAAGAGTTAGATCTACCTTTTCACCGAGCCAAAAATTATTCCTCCCTCATATTTTATCGAACTTGTTACTCTTGTTTTTTTTTTTAAGTTTTTGCAACTCTAAACGGAAGACCTCTTTATGTTGTGAAGCTTCTAACGTGTATCATTTCTGTTGCAAGTAGTTGCGCCGCTTGACGGCTGGAGACCTGGAGTAGGTCGACGAGGACGACGATTTTGGGATCGAAACGACAGCCAAACAAAAAACGGAACAAAAGCGCTCCCTCCTTTTTAAGGCCTCTGTTGAATCAGGAAGGAAAGGCAGCGCACATCTAGAATTGACCACACCCACGCTTCCGCTGGAAAGTTCTGCACGGCACCGAATGAATTACCTCTGAACTTCGAGGCGGAGTACAAAAATACAAGCCAGTACAATGGACTGGTAACGTTTCATAAATCTACAGCACCTGACCGAATCCACGCTTAAATCCGCAAAAACAAATAGGCAAAATTGCATTCGCGGTGCAAAACTGTCCCGACTACAACTATTACAGTTTCCAGGATCAGTCGGCCACGCCTGAGATGTGTGTTTAGGGTTCTTGCTGGCGGTGGCGAGCCTTCCAGTCTGAAAACCGTGTCAGTATGTTGGGCATATTTCTCTTTGCGAGCCGAGTGAGCCCCCCATGGATCCTTTTCTCCACCGGAGGATGCGCGTACCGTACCGTACCGAGTCCATTCAGGTTCAGGGATGGTGTTTCAGGGACATAATTCTAACATATAGCGGTCACTGCTCAAACCAGGTCGGACTCCACCGCATCTTGCCGCCACCAAGGGACCCCAGCCTTGTGATAGTGGCGCTCGCCTTCACAGTCCCACGAGATCTCAGATGCTTGCAGACCAATTACGGATTTCGGTTCCTTGCCATGGCAAGCAACCCAGGCTTCAACGGCAGCAGCCTTTTCCTCGTCACTGCTGTAAGTCAAGCTCGCCATACCATATGGGTTTATGCTTGGGTTAGCCTTCGCTGCGATTGCGCCAGTCATGTATGCAGTATCCCCTACAATTGGAGCTCCCATAGCAGCCAGCTGTGCTCTTATCTGTATCATTGAATATAACGAATTACACAGTGGAATGGGTATAAGCAACATTGTAGCGAAGGGTGTACGAATTAATGAAATAGCTGCACATTCACGATTTGTTCGATTTTAAAAACACAAGTAATGCTGGACTCCAATGTAACAAGAAGATAACTGCAGATTTAGCTTAAGAGAAATTGCGTAATCACATCAGAACTCTATTCTGTATCCAAGCATCAAGAAGGAAAAACAGGGAGCTTCTTATAGCAGTTTTGAATATGAGAAGTATCAGAGCTTTATGCTGCCATGATTACATGAAGCAGTATTGCTCCATAAAAAAACAAGTATCCCTCATGACCCATGTAAATGTTCTGATTACATTAAATATGAAAAGCAGAAATAGGCAAGCAAGGATTTATGGTTTATATCAGAGTATCCTGTTCCTAACCAAGAAAACCTGTTAGTTTTGATTCTCTTAGTCTACTGAAGAAAAACAAGTCTCTAATGGTGTCCTTTCCTGCTTTCCGTACAGTAGGAATTGATATCATCACTGATAAATGATGAACCTTAAAATAAGAAGCAATTAGTTCAAAAAAGAAAGATACGGTACCTGATGAGTTTTCCCAGTCATAAGATTGATCTTACATTCATAGGCAGCTTCCTGTTTGGGCCACCCACAGTTGTCCACTTTGTGGACTTTTGTTATCAAAGATTTTGGCCATGGAACCTTCTTACATTCTACTATCTCCATTTGACAGAGATACCATCCTCCAATATGATCTGGCAAAGTATAACAAGACATTAATATCCTAATATAAGGACAGCAGAGTATCTATGCAAGGGTGGTACACTATCCAATGGTAAGACAATAAACTAATCACTGATTTG
Source organism: Poa pratensis (assembly GCA_947311845.1). Lineage (NCBI taxonomy): Eukaryota > Viridiplantae > Streptophyta > Magnoliopsida > Poales > Poaceae > Poa > Poa pratensis. Next base: position 48,140,523 of record CAMZMU010000052.1, read on the forward strand.
TGTATAACTTTGGATGCTACCAGTCAGGGTAGAAGTTTATGCAGCATGCTTGTTTCAGTCAGCCCAAGGGCTGCTTAATTCTTCAACATCCAAACAGCATCGACACGAACTAATGAGTGGTCACTGGTGAGATAATGCACAAAAGATCTTCATACAAGCAAATAAGTATTACCAGAGTCTTATACGTGAACCATTGGTCTCTAATGAATTAATGACAAATTGTCCAATTAAATGATGGTGTGTTATTGGTCTTACTGGACAGATGTTTAGTTAGAGATTTAACCTGAACTCTAATATGCTTACGCTTTGCAAACAACATACATGTAAACTGAAACTGAAGCCAACAACTTTAACAGCCAATCATCATACAAGAAGCAAGAAACTGTAATTCAGGGATTACCTTCTGAAACTAGTCTGGGGGCACGATTAAGAGGACGCATGTAGTGAGTAATTATTCCTGGAGACACAGGTTCTGCTGTAAGCGCGAGATAAAGTTTCTTAACCTGTCTTTCCTGTTGCAGAAGGGAAACTTTACACTGTCACTAGCGGTTCAGGTGCAGCATCATGCTATCGTGAGAAATAACAGAATGTACCCTTATCAATCCATGGAAAACTGAGCAGAATTCCTTGGTTTTAGACAACACCACACTGCAAATTCCCAAATTAAGAGAAAGGGACGGGGTTAGTTATTTGCATTGTACAACATGCGGTTTATATAAGTAAGTTGGTAAAAGACAAACCAGCCTTCGGAACAGTTGTCAATCTGATGAGTTGTCATTAAAGGGCTCTCTAATCCTAATGCACGCGAAGTAAAAATAACGCAGGATTCCTCAATGTTATCAGTTGATCCTCCTACCTACACGTTGAAAATTATCAACGGATATTAGTTTGGATTTTGGACCTTAAGCTTCTAGCCATGGCCTAATGCGCTAATTGGATACCATCGGCTCCAAGAATTGAAACTAAAAAAAATTCTGTTTCACGAAGAATCTGGTTTTACTCTTGTGTAATCTTTTACATCATTGGTATGTAGTTATTTCTAATTTTACAAAGGCACCATTTAGTTACAGTTCAATTTTATGAAATCATCATTCAGTGAAGTAAATAGATTACCATCAGTGGAAATTTGGAGCCACAGATAACACATGCTAAGGTAAATTGGAGAAACCAAATAGTTGCTTGCAGAAACATAACCAGTACTGTGAATTCTCAAATATGCATGGCCTTGGAAATCTACAAGAGATGCATACACTTGTAAAAAAAGGGAAGGAAAGAGAATCATACTGCTGTTGCAGCTGGCTTATTGAGGACAACATAGTTATCAGTAATCACCACTACCCTGGATTTCCAGTCAATTTCATAGTTCCTGGCAATATATGGTCAGTCAGCATCACAACAGTTCACTGCAGGAAATACCCAATGGTCATCCTAGCAGATAAAAGTTACCTTGAGACAAATTACCTGGGGAACCTCTTGGGATGAACATGAACCCGCAGATACGTGCCGGCCTCAAGGAGCTGGCTGGGGTCCGTCACCCGGAACGTCTTCTGCGCCTCTCTCACGGTCTTCCCTTTAATGGACGCCCTCCGGCGCAGGAGCGAGGGCTCGGTCACCTCTCTAAAGATCCTAACATGCGCAGGATCGGCGTACGGAGGCGGCTGCGGCGCGACAAGGGCGTAGTACACTGCCCCAAACTTGATGAGGTCTGCAACGTACCTTCACACAATCACACCCACAACGTTACTAGTACTCATTCGCCGGCTTACACATTTCACCTTACACTAAGCTAGCCTGACAGACAGAACATCCACTAAGCTAGTGTGACAGACAGAGAATATGGGTGCTTACAGAGGAGGGAGGCCGAGGGACCTGGAGATGAAATCGCCGGCGACCTCGTCTTCCCGCGCGACCAGGTGCTCGATCCTCGGAGGGTAGTCTTGCGACGGGCAAGGCAGAAGCCTATCGTACGCGGGATACCTGCAGTACAGTAGATACAGATACCATCAGTGTACTACAAGGGCGGGATCGAGGATTCGAGGGGAGCTTACAAGGTGGCCGTTGGGGCTTCTACAGGGTCCGCGGCGGTGGTCACTGCGGTGGCGGAGGCGCCGAGGTGCGTGGTGGGGGATGAGCGGAAGCGGCCGCGTGGGATGTGGCGGGTGGTGAGGAGCGGGGAGGAGGAGGACGAGAGGGCGCGGAGGAGGCAGGGAGGCGGCGGGAAGGGGCGGTGCCATAGGTGTGGGAGGAGGGAAGCCAAGGACGCCGCGGGCTTCGGCATCCCGGCGGGTGGCGGCGGGGTTCAGCTCTGCCGTCTCCTGGGTTTTTTTTGCCGGTTTGCCTTTGGGCTCCTCGGCTTAGATAAGATTGCGATATTTTTCGTGCTAGTATCAATTCAATACTACATTTTTCGTCCAAACTTTGTCAAAAGGAATTTCGCGGACAAACTTTGTCAAAACTTAGCTGTTGTATGAACTAGGTAAATACTACTCCGTATTTGGTGTGAATGTGCAATAAAACGAGATGTCTTTGCCCCCCTTCCTTTCCTATCCTTCCCTCTTCGTGTCACTTCTATCCTTTTACGGCTTCGACATTGAATAATAGCACAATTGCCCACCGAAAAGTTAGACTTCATGTACGAGTCTGAGGAGGTGGCTGAGCAGGAACGAACAGACGAGATGTTGGGTCAAATTAGTGAGGAGACCGGAGGAGAAGCGGATCAGGCGGACATGGATCGGGTGGGGCAGATATGGTGGGCGATGGGGAGCTAGGGGTCATGCTGGAACTATCTTAGCTCAACAAGCAAAGAGAATGGAGCTTTGAAGTTATCCTAAGGAGCTGCTACCAAGTACCATATCGATCATGTGTGCAAGTCTTGAGATGACACATGGAGGAAGGCTCGATCTCCGGTTGTAAAACATGTTGTTGTTACTTCACGGAGAAATTCAGATTGGCTCAATCAAAAGTTCCGATGCTTCCAATCCTAAGATATAATGTGGCCTTGATGGTATTACAAAAATAGTATGCATAAAACCAGTGCATAAATCTAGTGTGAGTCACGTATATGGTGTGTGTTGATATGAACCTAGCACAACTGAGCTCTACTTTTTTTTTAGCATTGGGTAAGCTGTATGAGCTCCTCAAGAATTTAGCATGTTGTTCCAACTCCCACGTTTAAATAGGAACACAATCACAATATATAATGTCTGATATCAAGTGGGGGCAACAACCCTGTTCTAGAAAGAAAAAAATGTTGCCATAAAGAGCACATGCATTCATTTACTTCTGTGACATCCCCTCCCTCAACAAAATAAATCCCTCATTTTCATGGCATCAATTCAAATTCACGTGGCGATATCTTTTGAAGGTCAAATATGAGACTTTTGTTCAGAGTATGTCCCAGTTAACCCAAATAAGGTCTAACATGCTCGTGTGGCACGTTGTCATTGCCACGTAGACGATAGTCTTAGATAAGATGGCGATATTTTTTGTGCTAGTATCGGTTCAATACATACATTTCTCGTCCAAACTATGTCACAGATTTTTTTGGCGAACAAACATTGCCAAAAATTTAGTTGTTATAAGTTATAACTACTTCCTCCTATCCTATTTTTTTTGTTGCAACCTATATGTACGAATTGTACGTACTCAATTGTTTTCTCACGACGTTTAATTCGGATCGGAGGAAGTAGCTAAATACCGTACTATTTGGCAAATATGCAATTAAAGTATAAAATGAGATGTCATCGTGCTCTCCCTTTCCTCCCTTTTCTCTTTGTGTCAGTCCTCTCTTTTTTAGGCTTCGACATTGAAGTAATAGCACAACTGTCCACCCAGAAGTCAGACTTCATGTACGAATCAGTTCGCGTGTAGAGCCGGAGCAGGAATAGACGGGCGAGCAGTTGGGGACGGACCAGTGAGGACCCTGAGCAGGACCACCTGTACCATATTGAACATGTGTGCAAGTTTCAAAATGAAACATAGAGGAAGAGTCGATCTCCGGTTGTAAAACATGGTGTTGTTACTTCACGCAAAAATTCAGATTGGCTCAATCAAACATTCCGATGCTTCCAAATCCTACGATATTTGTGGCCTCAATGGTATTACGAAAATAGTTCTAACTATGCAAAAAACCAGTGTGAGTGACGTATATGGTGTGTGTTGATACGAACCTAGCACAACTGAGCTCTACTTTTTGTTGAGCCTTGGGTAAGCTGTATGAGCTCTTTGAGAATTATACCCTGTTCCATCTCCCACGTTTAAATATGAACACTATCACATTGATTATGTCTTATGTCAAGTGGTGCAACAACCACATACTTTCATCCTGTTCAATATTGCCATAAAGATCACATGTACATTCATTTACTTTTGTGAACATCCCCTTTGTCAACCAATTATATCCCTCGTCTTTTCGTGGTGTCAATTTAAGTTTCGCGTGGTGATATCTTTTGATGGTCACACTTCAGAGAAAACTTTTGTATTCGTTGGACAATTAGTCACATCTTCACTAACAAAATTAGACTTAAGTAACCATATTGTTTTGCAAGCAATCATGCATCATGTTAAATCATTATTATTTTGCAAAACCCTACCCTATTATGCCCACGTTGGTAATATTAGCCGACAGGGGTACATGGTTTGATCGTCGGTTGCCTCTAGATTGTCATATTGCAATGCACCAATGGCGTTCTAGTGTTGTATCGCCACCACTCCACCTCACGACAACATTGTTTTTTTTAGAAGAATACGAAGGGGGTGGTTAGATAAGTTTGCAAAAAGAGGGGTTTTCGTGAAAAGAAAATACAATATCAAGCCTAATGAAACGCTTTATCTACCTCATCTTGTATTTGCATGCTCGTAGTCTAGGTCATCACGTCATAGGAGCTGATCTCGGCTTAGGACCATCATGACCAACTTAAAATCTTGTAGAGTTCGAATGTGTAATTTTAGTTCTAGGACCAAAATTTCACTCTCTTGCTAGTGATCCATCGGAGGAAAGCATGATTAAATTCTGGTCCGGTACTCCTTGTTAAATATTGTATATACCTAGCTGTATAGGATACGTATATTTCCTTGTGTGTATGTCGGTTGTGTTGTTGTACACCGACCCAAACTCCTGTAAACTCTTGTATGTCCTGTGCCTATATAAAGTCATACCGCGGCCCTATTAGGGTTACGCATCCTTACAGTTTTGCTATGGTATCAGAGCCTCGTACTTCCAAACACATCTGAGAGCTCGCCGCCGCCGCCATGTCGCTCGGTTCCTCTTCCTCCTCACCGAGCGGTGGTTCCTCGCTGAATGCGTCGATCTCTGAGAAGCTCACCAGAGACAACTTCTTGATCTGGCAAACCCAGGTTCTTCCCGACATCCGTGGTGCTCAACTGATGGGATTCCTAGATGGATCCATCCCGGAGCCGGAGAAAAAGCTGACGTCCAAGGACGCCGATGGGAAGGAGGTGAAGATCCCAAATCCTGAGTACGCCAGGTGGATCTCTAATGATCAGATTGTTCTGGGGTATCTGATGCGCAATATGTCGCGCGAGGTACTGACCCAGATGGTCGGGATAACAAGCTCGGCAAACGCCTGGAAGACGGTGATGGAGATGTTTTCATCGCAATCCAAGGCCCGTGTGGTGCAACTCCGCACGCAGTTGAACAAGACACAGAAGGAGAACAAAACTGCAGATGTCTACTTCAACCAGATCAAAACCCTAGCAGATGAGATGGCTGCTGCGGGAAAACCGCTCGACAACGATGACGTGGTATCGTATGTGCTTGCCGGTCTGAATGATGAGGTCTACAATGGTTTTGTTGCTGCCATTACCGCACTGATTAAGGTGGAACAATCTATCAGCCTGAGCGATCTCTATGCTCAGCTGTTGTCCTATGAAGCTCGGCTAGAAGGCCAGAACCCCTCGGAACCCTCCGATGGCATGTCAGCAAACCTAGCAAACCGCGGTGGTCGCGGATATCGTGGAGGACGAGGGGGTGGTGGACGCAGCAACTACCAGGACCAACGTGGATATGATAATCAACGTGGGTATGATAACCGTGGATATGGGTATGATAACCGTGCATATGATCAGCGCGGATATGACCGCAGCAACGATCAGCAACGAGGAGGCGGCAGTGGTGGTCGCAATCAGGGATACCGCAAGCAGAATAGCAGCGGTGAACGATGCCAGGTGTGGCAAAGAAGGGCACATTGCCTTACAATGTTGGAAGTTGAAGCGCTTTCAGAAAAATAATTATCATGGTCCCTCGGAACGGTCGGCTGGCGCAGTTGTAGGATCTCATGCTGGTAATCCTACCTGGCACTCGGACACTGGAGCAACAGATCATGTAACCGGGGAGCTGGAAAAACTCCATGTGAGGGACGTCTATCATGGCAATGAACAGATTCATACAGCAAACGGTGCAGGTATGGATGTACATCATGTTGGTCAATCTGTATTTCGTACCCCTACTCGTGACTTGCATCTTAAAAATATTCTTCATGTTCCCGACGCTTCCATGAGTCTCTTATCTACTAGTCGCCTAACCCGAGATAACAATGTCTTTGTTGAGTATTGGCCTGACTCTTTCTTTGTTAAGGATCAGGGCACGAGGGAGGTTTTGCTGGAAGGTAAATGCGTTGAAGGACTCTATCCCTTTCCGTCAGGATCTTCTTCATCTCTTGGTCGTCAAGCTTCCGTCCTCGCTTTGGCATAGGCGTCTAGGTCATCCATCGTCGGTTGTGGTTCAACAAATTCTTAGAGACAATAAAATTCCTTTTAGTGAGTCAAATAAAGAGTCTGTGTGTGATGCTTGTCAAATGGCCAAGAGCCATCAACTACCATATCCAAAGTCTACTAGTGTGTCAACTTCCCCTCTTGAACTTGTATTTTCTGATGTTTGGGGTCCTGCCTCGGTCTCATTTGGGAGATATAAATATTATGTCAGTTTTATTGATGATTACAGCAAGTTCACATGGGTTTATTTGTTGAAAAACAAGTCTGATGTGTTTCAGAAATTTCATGATTTTCAGCATCATGTAGAGAGACTCTTTGATAAGAAAATTATTGCTATGCAAACCGATTGGGGTGGTGAGTATCAAAAACTCAATTCCTTTTTTCAACGAGTAGGCATATCTCATCTTGTCTCCTGTCCCCATGCGCATCAGCAAAATGGCCCTGCTGAGCGTAAACATAGGCATATTGTAGAGGTTGGTCTCTCTCTTCTTGCATATGCGTCTATGCCCTTGAAATTCTGGGATGAGGCTTTTCTTACTGCTGTATATTTGATCAATCGTCTCCCTAGTAAGGTTATTAATTCTCAAACTCCCATGGAACGTCTCTTTGGCACTAAAGGTGATTATTCCTTCTTGCGGATTTTTGGGTGTGCCTGTTGGCCCAACCTTCGTCCGTACAACCAGCGCAAGTTGCAATTTTGGTCCAAACAGTGTGCTTTTTTGGGTTACAGTAGTCTCCATAAAGGCTACAAGTGCCTTGATATCTCTAGCGGTCGCGTGTATATTTCGCGTGATATTGTTTTTGATGAAACGGTGTTTCCATTTGCTTCCCTTCATTCTAATGCGGGTGCTCGTTTGCTCGCTGAAATCAATCTTCTACCTCTCAATTTGCAACCCATTCATTTGCATGATCAAGAGGGGCACGATTTACATGTTGATCCTGATGTTAATCCTGCTGCTAATGGTGTTGCTGAGTCTATTCAACAGGAATCAGGCGAAAATTCTGTTCCCGGAGGTGGTTCTGGTGATTTTTCAGGTCCTGATGCGGATCCCGGAGAAGATTCCTTCCAATCATTGGCGCAGACACCCATGCAATCCTCCTCGGGATCAGAAGTGAAAGGTATGCGACGACCATCCGGCTCAGCAGTACCTTTTCATGTGGAGCCGCGGCGGCATTCGCCTGCGTCGTCTCCTGCGGGCCCGGCGACAGGGACGTCGAGCCAGGCTGATGCGACCTCCAGATCCTCTGCCGCTACCGACAGCTCGCCCGATTCCTCTGGATCCTCTGTGGCTCCTACTCTTGTAGTCTCGCATGCGGCTGATCCACCAAGAGCTCGCACTCGGCTTCAACACGGTATTGAAAAACCCAAGATTATTACTGATGGTCGTGTGCGCTATGACCGTGTTCGCTTTGCCAATCTTTGTACTTCTGGTGAACCTAACAGTGTACAGGAGGCTCTTGGTGATCCTAATTAGAAATCTGCAATGGATGAGGAATATTCTGCTCTAATGACCAATGGAACTTGGCACCTTGTCCCTGCCAGTCATGGACGAAATGTGATTGACTGCAAATGGGTTTACAAAATAAAGAAGAAGGCTGATGGTAGTCTTGACAGATACAAAGCTCGTCTGGTTGCTAAAGGGTTCAGGCAGCGTTATGGTATTGACTACGAGGACACTTTTAGTCCTGTTGTCAAGGCGGCGACTATTCGCTTGGTTTTGGCTCTTGCTGTCTCCCGGGGATGGCACCTACGACAGCTTGATGTGAAGAACGCGTTTTTGCATGGTGTTCTGGAAGAAGAGGTCTATATGAAGCAACCTCCTGGTTATGAGGATAGTGCTCACATGGGACACATTTGTAAACTGGATAAGGCGTTGTATGGTCTGAAATAGGCGCCTCGTGCTTGGTACTCTCGGCTCAGTTCTAAACTTTAGTCTCTTGGCTTTTCTGCATCTAAGGCTGACACTTCTCTGTTTTTCTACAACAAAGGGGGTGTATCCATCTTTATGCTTATTTATGTAGATGACATTGTTGTTGCTAGTTCATCAGAGAAGGCAGTGGATGCTCTCCTTCATGATCTTGGCATGGATTTTGCGTTGAAAGATTTAGGGGCTCTACATTATTTTCTTGGGATTGAAGTGAAGAGGACACAAGATGGCATTATTCTTTCCCAAGAAAAATATGCTCGGGAGCTGCTTGGCCGTGTGAACATGAAAATGTGCAAGGCGGTTGATACTCCATTGTCGGTGTCTGAAAAATTGTCTCTCACTGATGGAGAAGCTTTGAGTAGTGATGATTCTACTCGTTACAGGAGTATAGTTGGTGCTCTACAGTATATTACTTTGACTAGGCCAGACATTGCCTTTTCTGTCAACAAAGTCTATCAGTTTCTTCATGCCCCTAGTACAGTTCATTGGACTGCTGTCAAACGTATCTTGAGATATTTACAAGGTACAATTTCGCTTGGACTACGCTTGAGTAAGTCTGACTTTATTCTAGTCAGTGCTTTTACCGATGCTGATTGGACGGGATGTCCAGATGATAGACGGTCGACTGGTGGCTTTGCAGTCTTTCTTGGGTCCAATTTGATTTCATGGAATGCAAGGAAACAGGCTACAGTCTCAAGGTCTAGTACAGAGGCCGAATACAAAGCATTGGCTAATGCCACTGCTGAGATTATATGGGTGCAGTCTTTGCTCACTGAGTTAGGAGTACCGCAGGCACGAGCGGCAAGTTTGTGGTGTGACAATATTGGAGCTACGTATCTCTCTGCGAATCCAGTGTTCCATGCTAGGACAAAGCATATAGAAGTGGATTATCATTTTGTTCGAGAGAGAGTTGCTCAGAAGCTTTTGGACATACGATTTATTCCTTCAGGAGATCAGGTGGCTGATGGATTTACAAAGTCACTTTCTACACGACAGCTAGGTATATTTAGACGCAATCTTAACTTAGACAAGTTATGATTGAGGGGGTGTGTTAAATATTGTATATACCTAGCTGTATAGGATACGTATATTTCCTTGTGTGTATGTCGGTTGTGTTGTTGTACACCGACCCAAACTCCTGTAAACTCTTGTATGTCCTGTGCCTATATAAAGTCATACCGCGGCCCTATTAGGGTTACGCATCCTTACAGTTTTGATACTCCTAACAAATGAAGTGAACCAAGAAAACATCTAAACAGAATCATCACCACATCCAGAGGTGTGTGTCCTCTTAACTTGCAGGGTAATATTTTGGGTGGAAATTGAGAATCTGGCTGGCAATAGTAATCTTACTCCAATCTCAGTCACCCACGACATGAATTATCAGACCGCCATGGTCATAGATTACAACATGAGCTCAGTTGGCACTTGCTCTCCTCATTCCGGCTCAGCTTTTGAGTGCACATATGTTCAAGATGATTTGCTTCAGCTACTCGATCGAGGAGAACTGGTTTGGTACTTACTTGTTCTCTGTTGTTTATAGGGAAAACTAGGGCAGGGGTAAAAGCCACATTTTCATGCCATCAAACTAGTCCTGTAGTTGACGTGAAAGGTCTTCGATGCCATGGAATTCAAGCCTACAAAATAAAGTTGCAGCTCTCGTGCCAGACCAGTCAAAGCAAAATGCACCGTGAAAGTGACCTTTGAAGCTACACCAAGCCATCCATCAGCTCCACCATGAATCAACCTTCTCACGTTTCGTCCGGGTTATCTCTCTGATCAAACGTGATCCTGAGCTCAAGTGCTCAACCACCGAACCAACGTATCCCAACTCCTTTTGTGAAGTATCACGGGCTCATGGCATGTGATGGAACATTGCATGTTCCCACTCATCGCCTGCTAGCTTCCTCGTTCTCTGGACTTTATTTTTGCGGGGTAGTTCTCTGAACTTTGACCTCGTTAATCTCCTATTTATCCTGTTTTTTTTTCTTTTACGGAGACACCCTTATCTTGATACTGTTCTTTGTGTAATGTCGTAGGTTGTTGTTGTCTTCATATGCTGAACACAATCTGATTATGGTCTTTTATAGCTTATAGCAGCTGGAAAAACAATTATTCATAGCGGAAATTCACTTTGGCACCCAGGTGCATATGCACCCTCTGTGTTTCCCCTCAAAAAACAAAAAAAAAGGTTGTGTATCAATTAATGTAGAAGGCAGAGGTGCCCTCTTTAATTTTTTTTGTTAGGATCAAACTGTTTTACGTTGGCTCGACTGAGGAATAGTAATCATAAGTGTAAAATGCACCTAAGTTTTTTAACTTGGCTCGACTAAGAAATAGCAAAAGCACGTGAGTAAAATTCACTGAGAATTAGGGTCAGCTACTAGTGGTGATATGTCACAATGTTTTTGAAGCTTAACTTGTTAGAATTTGGGCCCATTTGGGGTAGCCCAATAAGCAATTCCAGAGATCTCAAATTGGCTCATGTGCATGGCAGAATTTTGGGAGTGCAAAGTGGTGCTAAAGTTTAGTCTCACATTGCTAGTTGGAGGAGAGTTGCACCACCTTATATGGTGGAGTGTTGTACCACTTGGTGTGCTAGTTGAGAACAGAAGGCTCTCTCGTGCGCACTCCTCCTCCGCCGTTCGCCTCGTCACGACACGACACGGGTTGCGAGAATGTGCCGATGCCTATATTTTTACTGTTCAGGAAAACGAGTCGTGTTAGCGTACGTGTACAGCTTAGTCAATTCGGATCGCTACCGGATCGTGGGCTGCTGTAACCGACTCCCGAACCAATCTAGGTTTTGCCATCTCGTTCCTTGCGCCGCCACCGTAGTCTACTCCATCCCGAGCACCGGCGTTTAGGAGAGCAGGTCTCCGGAACCAGTCGCCTTTGTGATCATGTACGGGAGAGGGCGAATTAGGTTTTTGGGAAGCGCCTCGCGCGACTACTCGCCGCTTCCACCACGGGTCGTCTTCCGAACAAGTCCGACGGTGCTGCCTACCGCCGCCTCAAGCGTTGTCTACTTCGACCCGTCTTCACTAACGTCATCGTCAACAACATCACCGCTCGTCTTGCTGCGGTGAACCTGTCTGCATCGACTGCTGCTTCCTCTACAACCGTTCGATACGTGCGGCGTATTCCGGACTGTTTTATTATGGATATGTTGGCATGTATGCTGCTGCTGTTCATGTTGCTTAGTACATCTAGTATGTTCGCATTTAACATGTTAGTAGCTACGTTTGTCATGTTTAATATTCTGGAATTAATCATGGAATTATTGCCTAATTTTCCAACAATCCAAAAACCTAATTGTAGGCATTTTCGTGATTTAAATATGGCTGGTTATACCGATGCAATGAAACCAGAAAAGTTCACCGGTGGACTGGGCTTTAAGAGATGGCAGCTAAAGTGCCAACTCTGGCTGTCGGCCATGAATGTGTGGGAAGTTAGTAGTGGTCTTCCTGAAGGAACTATATCTGACGAAGCTCAGAACAAGTTCAAGAAAGACACTACTATCTTTCGAGGATGCATTCTGAGTGTTCTTGATGCTCGTCTGTGTGATGTGTACATGCACATAGAAGACGGCAAAGCGCTCTGGGATGCACTGAATTCTAAATTCGGTGTGACCGATGCAGGCAGTGAACTGTATATAATGGAGAGCTTTCACGACTACAAAATGGTGAATAACCGTAGCGTGGTCGAACAAGCTCATGAGATACAGTGCACTGCGAGAGAGCTTGAGCTCCTCAAGTGTCCCTTACCTGACAAGTTTGTGGCTGGATGCATTATTGCAAAGCTACCTTCTTCATGGAGGAACTTCGCCACAGCTCTCAAACACAAGAGACAAGAGATATCGGTTGAAAACCTGATAGCGTCTCTTGATGTTGAGGAGAAGGCTCGGGCTAAGGACACTGCTGAGAGAGGTGGTGAAGGTCAGTCTAGCGCCAACATGGTGCAGAAAAACTTTCACCACGGCAAGAGCAAGGCCAAGAGCAAGCCTGCCTTCAACATGCCTACCAAGACTACTTCTTTCAAGAAGAAGAAGAAGATGCTGAACAAATCTGAGCTAAAGTGCTACACTTGTGGAGAGCCCGGACACTTCTCTGTGGACTGCCCAGATCGTGCAGACAAGAAAGGGAAGACACCAAGGATGTCAACGTCGTGACCGCTAGCAATGCTGATGGGTACGGTAATTTACCGATTGTGCTTTCAGTATTTCAATCTCCATGTTGGTGGATTGATACGGGTGCTAATGTTCATGTGTGTGCTGACATCTCTATGTTCACTTCTTATCAGGTCGCAGATTCAAGCGTCTTAATGGGGAATGGATCACATGCTTCTGTTCGTGGTGTTGGCACGGTAGATCTGAAGTTTACTTCGGGGAAGATCGTGCAGCTGAGGAACGTGCAGCATGTCCCTACTATGAACAAGAATCTCGTTAGCGGCTCCCTTCTATGCAGAGATGGGTTTAAATTAGTCTTGGAGTCCAATAAAGTAGTTGTGTCAAAGTTTGGACAATTTATTGGTAAAGGGTATGAGTGCGGAGGCTTGTTCCGCTTTTCATTATCGGATTTTTGTAATAAGTCAGTAAACCATATTTGTGGCAGTGTGGATTCGGATGCTAATGTTTGGCACTCTCGTTTATGTCATGTTAATTTTGGTTTAATGAGTAGACTTTCCAGTTTGAGTTTAATTCCTACTTTCACCATTGCCAAAGGTTCTAAGTGCCATAGCTGTGTGCAATCTAAGCAACCTCGAAAGCCTCACAAGGCAGCCGAGGAGAGAAACTTGGCACCTCTAGAACTCGTACATTCGGATCTATGTGAGATGAATGGCGTGTTGACAAAAGGTGATAAGAGATATTTCATGACTTTAATCGATGATGCTACTAGGTTCTGTTATGTATATTTGTTGCACACTAAAGATGAAGCTTTAGACTACTTTAAAATCTATAAAGCTGAAGTAGAAAATCAATTAGAGAGAAAGATCAAACGTCTTAGGTCAGATCGTGGTGGCGAGTATTTCTCCAACGTATTTGATGAATTCTGTGAGGAACATGGTATTATTCATGAGAGGACGCCTCCCTATTCCCCAATCAAACGGGGTTGCCGAGAGGAAAAACCGCACGCTGACCGACTTGGTGAACGCCATGTTGGACACTGCTGGTTTATCTAAGGCATGGTGGGGGGAGGCTTTGTTGACTTCGTGTCATGTCCTGAATAGAGTTCCTAACAAGGATAAAGAGAAGACACCTTACGAGGAGTGGTCTGGGAGAAAACCATCACTTTCTTATTTTCGTACTTGGGGATGTTTGGCGAAAGTCAATGTTCCAATTCCTAAGAAACGTAAACTTGGACCGAAGACAGTGGATTGTGTCTTTCTAGGTTATGCTCAGCGGAGCATTTGCTATAGATTTTTAGTGGTTAAATCTGAGATACCTGATATGCATGTTGATACTATTTTGGAATCTCGTGATGCAACATTTTTTGAGAACATGTTTCCTATGAAGGATATGCATAGCATTGCTAGAATTTCTTCTGAGATATTGCTGAACCTAGTACATCTGTTGATCATTCTGAACAACCACATGTTGAGGAAGTCCTTGAGAAGGATGACAATGAATCAGCTCCCAAGAGGAGCAAGAGACAGAGGACTGAAAAATCCTTTGGTGATGATTTCATTGTGTACCTTGTGGACAATACTCCCACGTCCATTGCAGAGGCATTTGCATCTCCTGATGCTGATGACTGGAAAGAAGCTGTCCATAATGAGATGGACTCGATTCTTTCTAATGGAACTTGGGAATTATCTGAACGACCCTACGGCTGCAAACCTGTGGGTTGTAAGTGGGTGTTCAAGAAGAAGCTAAGGCCTGATGGTACTATTGAGAAGTACAAGGCACGGCTTGTAGCCAAGGGCTACACCCAGCGTGAAGGCGAAGATTACTTTGACACCTATTCACCTGTTGCTAGACTCACCACCATTCGTGTACTACTTTCCCTGGCTGCCTCCTATGGTCTTATCGTTCATCAAATGGACGTAAAGACAGCTTTCCTTAACGGAGAGTTGGAAGAGGAAATCTATATGGATCAGCCTGATGGGTTTGTAGTAAAAGGTGAAGAGAGAAAGGTGTGCAAATTGTTAAAATCTTTGTATGGGCTGAAGCAAGCACCTAAGCAATGGCATGAGAAGTTTGACAGAACTTTAACTTCTGCAGGCTTTGCCATTAATGAGGCTGATAGGTGTGTATATTATCGCCATGGTGGGGGCGATAGTGTTATATTATGCTTGTATGTTGATGACATACTGATTTTCGGTACAAGCATGATAGTGATAAATGAGGTCAAGTTTTCTGTCAAAGAGCTTTGATATGAAAGATCTGGGACAAGCTGATGTGATCCTGAACATTAAGTTGATTAGGGATGAGAGTGGGATTACGTTAACGCAATCACACTATGTTGAGAAGGTCTTGAGCCGCTTTGGTTATATAGACAGCAAGCCTTCTCCAACACCCTATGATCCCAGTGTGACACTCAGAAAGAACAAAAAGGAAACGAGAGATCAATTAAGATATTCTCAAGTGATCGGTTCACTCATGTACCTTGCGAGCGCGACGAGACCTGATATCTCTTTTGCTGTGAGCAAGTTGAGCAGGTTCATGTCTAACCCGGGTATTGATCATTGGCATGCACTTGAAAGGGTCATGCGCTATCTGAACGGTACAATGAGTTATGGGATTCACTATTCAGGGCACCCTGCGGTGCTTGAGGGATACTGTGATGCGAACTGGATCTCAGATGTTGATGAGCTCTACGCCACAAGTGGATATGCATTTATTCTTGGAGGTGGCGCAGTGTCATGGAGGTCTTGCAAACAGACCATTTTGACGAGGTCAACCATGGAAGCAGAACTTACTGCTTTAGATACAGCTTCTGTTGAGGCAGAATGGCTGCGTGAGCTCTTGATGGACTTGCCGGTGGTTGAGAAACCATTACCGGCCATCCTTATGAACTGTGACAACCAAACGGTTATCATGAAAGTGAACAGTGCTAAGGATAATGCGAAGTCATCAAGACACGTCAAGAGACGCTTGAAGTCTGTCAGGAAAATGAGAAACTCCGGAGTAATAACTGTTAGTTATATTCAAACTGACAAAAACCTGGCAGATCCCTTTACGAAGGGACTATCACGTAATGTGATAGATAGTGCATCGAGGGAGATGGGGTTGAGGCCCGTGAGCGTTACACCATAGTGGTAACCCAACCTATTATTGGGTTGCGTGCATGGAAAACGAAAATTTCGCCAACTACGCAACAACCAAGATCTACTATGAAGATACAAGTGCAAGACATGCATAGTTGATCAAACTGTAAATTGACCGACACCGTTGAAGCGGAAGAGATGTCGATGATGATGTTGACGTAGTCGTCGCCGATGTCGATGATCACGGCGATGATGCTCGTGGAAGAATTCCCTCGGCTAAGCCTTGCCGAGAGAACTCGTAGACTCCTCGCGTCCCGCCTTGATCCAACAGAGTGAGGGTCAACCGTCGAGTTCGACAGCTCACCCCTCTGAGTTTCACACACATACATCCGGACTAGTCTAGCAGGGCTTCGCCGTCCACACTTGAAGCACCGCTGGTGTATATGAAGGTGGAGATCTCAACACATGAGAAGGAGGGAGAGAGAGATTGGAGATCTAGATCTAATATAATCGGACAGGATCCCTCTAAATATTTAGAGGTTCCCTCTAAACCAACTAGAAGAGATCTAAACTTGTCTATCTCCAAATAGGAGGGGGTGGGTGTTTATATAATAGGCCAATTGGTGGAGGTGCTTGGGCAAGGGGAAAGACCCCTAGCCCAATTCGGCTTGGGAGGGGGAGTTGGAGTAGGACTCCAACTCGCCTCCCCCTTCCTTTCCTTGATGCGCACTACATGGATTGGGGGGGGGGGGGGGGGGGGGTTGGAGTTGGACTCCAACTCTCCACCCAATTCGGTTTGGGAAAGGGAAAACTTCCCCCTTGCCCAATTCGGTTTGGGGGGAGAGGAGTCCTTGTCCAACAAGGTCCCCCCCCAAACCGCCTCACCCCCATGGGCCACAGGCCCACTTAGGGTTCGGCCAAGGGGGGGAACTTCCCCCTTGATGCGCCTTGGCCCACCCGCCCCATGTGGGGTGCGGCTGCCTTGTGGGCCTATGGGCCCACTTGGCAGCCCCCTTCGATGGCTGCAATATTTTTCCAATAATTATTTATTAATTAAATACATCAATATTTAATTAACATATAATTAAATAATATTTTGTCCAATTAATTCTTATTTGAATATTTCCTTTTATAGAATATTTCACGAATTAATTACCTATCATATAAACCACCTTTTATATGATCCGGGACACCCAGTGTCCGCTGACAAAATACTCTGGATAAATATTTCTCTCTTATATAAACCCTCGGAATAAATCCGACTAGTGATAGCAACTTCTATCACTCCGAGACACCTAGTGTCTGCATAATCCAATCTCTCTGATAAAGATATTATCTACCACGCAGAAACCATTCCGGTGATACTCTCTCGGTATCCAGACCAACCATATACACAACTGACTAGAACTGACTTAAGCGTGTTACCCTACATGTTCGATAACGTGAAGCTATAATTAGATGTTTCCATCTAATCACCGGCCAGGGTCAGGTACATGGGCTACCTGAATAACTGCTACCTGTTACGAAGGACACTCTGTTGAACCTGTTGATTATTAATTCGTCATTCCCATTACTTGCGATACTGATTTTACCCGAGATAAAGTATTTCTGATATTTCCATGAATCAATCATTGATTCACTATATCTCCGTCTATCTCGTTACCGGTAAATTTCCTTTTCTCGTTCCCGTAATCCGATATCCCACACGATGTAACTTCATCATACATTGTCTGCAGAACATATTGGATATCATACATACCGAGTGGGCCCTGAAAGTATCTCTCTTTTGACAGAGGAGTAATTTCCCATCTTGGAACATTAGGATGTGTGCACACATTCAAAATCACCCAGTGACTGCCGTTATGATCACCCAGTTACGGCCGTGACGGTAACTTCTTCCAATATACATAACCCTAATAACCTCATGGTCAATGGACATGTCGTATAATAACCATCTGCGATATTGCACTAAGGACAATAAGACACTTTGGAATCTTACTTAGCATATCAACGATTTTGGTCTACCCAGCCATGTTGTTTCCACCAATCAATATGCCACTCATTGATGCTGACATAAACAATGTCCCAGACCAAGAAAACGTGGTCTCTAGCAATCAATGAATTAGTCTAAAAGGCAAGACTAGGGTATACTTTATTCTGTTCATGTCTCTACACGTGCGAGTGAGTTTTCCTCTGAATCACATATTCAAGAGTCACCGCAGTTATAGCATAGAATCATGAAGCATAATTATGAATCAGGTGTTAAACTTAATTGCCTTTTGGGCATACATCCAACATCTATGTGATCGGAGATCCCATGAATAAGGATCTGGGAAGAACAAGCTAGTGGTTTAACAGAGGAGAGTTATTTTATAACCCTCTCCGTGGGAAGATGCATAACTCTCAAATTTTGTAAGGCAGGTTGACAATATGCCTTAATGTGTTTCTGTTGGCTATTCGTAGCAAATGTGCTATCCTACAGAGCGACCTTGAAAGAACACACATATATGAGTCCGACTGTTAAACGTTGCAGTCTATGAGATTGGGCGATCTCTAGTAAGCTCATGAAGAGACCAGGGAGTATGACACATATGCTCCACCCGCGGGGTAGGCTACTGGCAGCCACGTACTGGTTATGACTTTGAGTGAAGTCTATTGGCACCAAACTTGCAATTCAAGGTTCGTCCATTGTTCAAGTTGCCGGTAGATGTAGCTTAACTGCTTAAGGCTCTAGGCGGAAGTTCAACTTAACAGTCTCTGCTGAAACATTGGTATATAAACAAGAAACGAGGTTTGGCAAAATCTCTAAATGGGAATTTGAGATCTGGTGGGGGATTGTTAGAATTTGGGCCTTGGGGCAGCCCAATAAGCAATTCCTGAAATCTCAAATTGACCCATGCGCATGGCAGAATTTTGGGAGTGCAAAGTGGTGCTAAAGTTTAGTCCCACATTGCTAGTTGGAGGAGAGTTGCACCACCTTATATAGTGGAGTGTCGTACCACTTGGTGTGCTAGTTGAGAACATAAGGCTCTCTCGTGCACACTCCTCCTCCTCCTCCTCCGCCGCCGTCCGTCCGTCTCGTCACGACACACCGCGGGTTGCGGGAATGAGCCGATGCCTATATTTTTGCTGTTCAGGAAAACGAGTCGTGTTAGCATACGTGTACAGCTTAGTCAACTCGGATCGCTACCGGATCGTGGGCTGCTGTAACCGACTCGAACGTGTGCGACGTGGCCGTGCACTACCGTGCGCCGTCACACACCGAACCAATCTAGGTTTTGCCATCTCGTTCCTTGCGCCGCCACCGTAGTCTACTCCATCCCGAGCGCCGGCGTGTACCGGCGTTTGGGAGAGCAGGTCTCTGGAACCAGTCGCCTTTGTGATCCTGTACGGGAGAGAGCGAATTAGGTTTTTGGGAAGAGCCTCGCGCGACTGCTCGCCGCTTCCACCACGGGTCGTCTTCCGAACAAGTCCGGCGGTGCTGCCTACCGCCGCCTCAAGCGTCGTCTACTTCGACCCGTCTTCACCAACGTCATCGTCAACAACATCACCGCTCGTCTTGCTGCGGTGAACTTGTCTGCATCGGCTGCTGCTTTCTCTACAACCGTTCGGTACGTGCGGTGTATTCCGGACTGTTTTATTATGGATATGTTGGCGTGTATGCTGCTGCTGTTCATGTTGCTTAGTACATCTAGTATGTTCGTATTTAACATGTTAGTAGCTACGTTTGTCATGTTTAATATTCTGAAATTAATCATGGAATTATTGCCTAATTTTCCAACATAACTTTGAGTTTCGAGTAAATTCCGATCTCGTCTTCTGGTTCATGCTGCTATTCATCCGTGTTTCGTATATTTTACCATTTTTATGTAGTTTTGGTAGTCTCTTCTGCTATTTTTTCTGTAAAATGGTTTAGCTTATGAGTTAGGACGACAACTTGTAGAGAAGTTCCCTCCAATAATTATCTACAGAAGCATGTTCAATGATTAGCAACAACGTGTCGGCTTCAAGGTTTTCATGCTTTGGGACACTCTGCACTGTAGTCTGCTGATTTGGCAACATACGAAGTGCCCATCACTCTGCAAATGTCTTTTTTTTTAACAAGGAGAGCCCCCGAAGGGGCTGGAAGCATCACGTTAATTTCGAGCGGTGGATATACATTTTCTTACAAAGGACCTCATACAATGAGATATCAGACATAGGTCCCTAGTATTTGCAGAAAAGACCTCACTAAAAAATAAAAAGCAAACTGGTCCCTCTCTTTCTCCACCGACGAGCCAGAGACTAGCAACACCGCCGTTATGCTCGAAAGCGGGGACGAAACCACTTGCCTTCGAGTAGGCGTCGAACGCGGTGGCCAATCACGGAAAGGGCCTCACATAGGAGGTTGTATGTCTGCCGGAATCCTTCTCCGACATGGATGTCGGACGGCCTTGATCTGCCGCCGAGGTGGTGCTCATAGAAATCACTTCCAATCTCCACTGCTGCCTCGCGGTACTGCTAGCCCGGTCGTCGCCTCCTTCATCCGCAACCTCTGAGCCTGCTGGAGAACGAAGAATACAGGGGAAACAGCAAAACTTAGCAGCAAATGGCTCTGTACCGAAGCTCTGAGTGAAATCCAGCCCGCCATCAGACTCCCAACTCCTGCCACGGGTAGGAGGAGGCAAGCATAGAAGAACAACTCAATAAAGAACCCGGAACCCGAGCTTATTGGGGGAGCAGCGGAAGAGCTTTGATTTGCAAGAACTCCACCATGGAGCTGCTGACAGCACGAAGCTTTTCCACGCCGGAAGCGCGCTCGCCTCGCCACCGGGTAGCTGCAAGGCACCATCGTCCGTATGCCTCCTTTCTTCTCCTCCCCGCCACCTCGGCCGGTCGAAAGAAGAAAAGAAGACACCATCAGAAGGACGCCAAGACGCTTATTGAAGAAGGCGACCGACGATTTGCCACCTCCGCCTCTCCTCCTCCTTGGAGGCTTGACGAAGCAGAACTCGCCGGCGTGCTCGACGCCGCGCCCGAGCATCGGAGCAGCTGGCCTTCGGGGGAGGGAAGACGGCATTACGCCACTCGCCACGAAGGGCAGCACACAGAACTCAAAAGAACCTAGCCTACGACCTAAACTACTGCTGTACAAGGCGGGCCGGCACCCTAGTCCATCTCCACGACAGCCAGCGCGAGCGCCGACGGCGGGAGAGGCCGGATCTGGGCGGCGAGGCGGAGGACTCTCAAAGCAGAGAAGAGGGAAAGGGAAGACTCCGGCTTCAGAAGCCTCATCACTCTGCAAATGTGGCTTGGCGGAACAAAAGTGAGAGGTGGAGCCTTGAAGCTATCCTAAGAAATAAGTACCTAGTACTAGTCCGAGCATGCATACAAGCTCTGCGAGCCTCTGTACAACAGTTGATATCTAATGGAACATTATGGTGTTGTTATTTCGTGCAGAAATCTGCATCATCACAAGAATAAATCCCGATACTTCCAAATCCTAAGGTATTTGTGGCTTTCAAAGGCATTACAAAAGCAGTTGTAACTAAGTACATAACTTATGGAAATAACGTACATGGTGTATGTCGATATGAACCTAGCAACGACTGAGCTCTACTTTGTCAACTCAGTAAGAAAGATAGCTTCGTTGAGAATCGTGAGATTGTTCCATCTATCTCCTCATGCATAAATAGGAACAATATCACATTAACTTTTGGTACCATATGGTGCAACAATCAGATATTTTTCAAAAGTTCAGTACTGACATAAAGAACACACGTGCATTCATGTATGGTTGTAACAACTCAATAAAAAAGCTCCTTGCTAGACGTTTTGGTCATAATTCAAGTTCTCACTGTATTTGTGTATTTTAAGAAAGGTTTTGCGTTCAAGTGTCGAGTCGAAATAGACCTAAGCAAACATATTGTTTGCAATAGTAATCACACAATGACGAAAATTATCGAATCGTTATTTTGCAAAATTTCTACCTTAGTATTTCTACTTTTCATTCTGAAACAGTAAAACTTTTGTTTGGTCCAAAACGAGCTTTAAACTCTTGAAAAGGTTCACATTCAATCTGATCCAAGGAAAACGTGACATGTACTTCGTCATCGCTTCACACTCTTGAAGCTCACTGGCTAGTTGTGCCACCCAGCTTGAAGGAACGAGCATGTTGGCATGAATCGACCATGCGATCCCTTTGACGAGAACAATGATGGAGGGAAACAACAACGTTGAGCTTGACATCACTCCGCGCGAGTAGGGAGGTCTGGAGGTACAAACGGGTTGCGCATGCGGGCGAGTTGGGATGTGGACGTGTTGGACAAACTCGATGATTGTGCAAGTGTGATTTCAAGAGTAGGGTGACGCGGAATGGCTGGACGACAACAGAGTGGGACACCATGGGTGCTATGGAGGTTTGAGAATTTATAGTTCAGGTGTGGAGTTTTACTCAATGAAATATGTGATCAAGATTCCGTTCCAATTTAGCCTGGTTTACCCTTTTTTCGGTTACATGTAGGCTACACAAGCATCTTTCTCAAGTTAGATGTGATATGGACTTTTCCAGAAGTTCAAGGTTCATTTCATCGAACAAAAGTTTTAGTATAAAAAGTAAACTTCCCCAGAAGTATTGGGATGAAAAGTGTACTTTTTTCTTTATTCTTATTTTGCCCTTTTTGGTGAGGCACCCTTATTTTGACTAGGTGGTGATCTGGCTTGTTGTGTAATGCCTTAGGTTGTTGTTATCTTCATATGCCGAAGACTAAACAATTATTATAGCTTGTTTTATAGCTTATAGCCACTGGAAACCAATTATTCATAGAGCCAAAGTCTTCTTATCCTTTTACACTTATAAGTATAGATGTTAGGTTCAAAATGATTTTGTGTACCAATCGATGTACAAGCTGGAGCTATCATCCTTTAATTTGTTTGTTAGGATTATATTTTCAGCGTTGTCTGGATTGCGAAATAGAAGTAGTACGAGTAAAATGCCCCTAAGTCTTTCTACTTGGCTCGACTAAGAGAATAACAAAAGTGTCTTAGCGGAACAAAAGTGCAAAGGTGGAGCCAAGCTATCCTAAGAAGAATGAAATCACTACCTTGTACTAGTCGGAGGATGTGTACAAGGTCTGTGATCAAAGGCTGTACAAGAGTTGGTATCCAGTCGAGCATCATGGTGTTGTTACTTTGTGCATAAATCTACTTCAGCACAAGCATAAATCCTGATACTTCCAAGTCCTACTGTATATGTGGGTTTCCATGGCATTACACATACAGTTCTAACTAAGTGCAGAACTTGTGGAAATAACGTTCATGGAGTATGTTGATATCAACCTCGCAACGACCGAGTTCTACTTTGTCGAGCCTTAGTAAAGAAAGATGTCTTATTTGAGAAGCATGAGCTTGTTCCATCTATCTTATAGCGCATGAATCGAAACAATATTACATTAATTATTGAGACCATCTGGTGCAACAACCAGATGTTTTCAAAAGTTTAATACTGCCATAAAGAACACATGTGCATTCATGTACGCTTGTGAACAGCTCAATGAAAAACCTCCTCGTTTTGGTTGTATAAATTCAACTTCTCATTGTATTTACTTTAGATGGCCGCAATCCGAGAAAGGTTCTACGGAGTACATTCAAGTATCAAGTCACATCATCACTAACGTTTAGAAGACTTGTATAAGATCTATGCTTCAGGTGAAATCATAGAATCAAGTCATAAAAAATCATATTTAGAAATTGTTAAAAAATCTGAGAAAATTATGTGACATACCTACAGGCTGTTTCTACAACTCCAAAAAAATTCAGTTCAAAATTTTATCTACAATGAGAGAAACAAAAAAGCTAAATTGTACCATGAAGAGTGTCAGGTTTGAGTGAATAGTGTTTCACACTATTTGCACCAAAATTTCTCTTTTTTGTCTCTCTAATTGTAGGTCTGAATTTGAAGAAGCAAATTTTTTATGTTGCATGTATAACATAGATGTGTGTTGTCCATTTTTAAGAATATTTAAACACATTTTGTGTATTAGAAAATTGATCACGTAGATCCTACCAAACCTGAGATCCTACGCAAGTTGCCCCCACGTTTAGAAATAGATGCAACAATAATAGTTGCGCTTTTCCGTCAATCAATATAAAATCGACATATGCAGCCTTGACATGAAGCGGATTGTTGACACAAATTGTCTAGCCATTTTCATTTGTTTAACGGTAGGTGTCGGTTGTCTCCACATTCATAATAATTGATTAACTGCATGTATAAATTTAGAGCTCACCTGTTTGAGAACCGCATGTGAGAAGTTTGGGCAGAAATGCATTTGAGCTGAAAGACGTTTGACAAAATTTTCGATCTGAACCTGCACAACTCAAGCTAACCTGAACAAAGATCTCTGAAGTACGTAGCAGGTAACTTTGTAACTTCAGATGGAATCTGGTAGGAATTCATGACATCTGAACACAGAGCAGATCTTTTCTGAAGAGTCAAAAGAGAGCTGTGAGCCGCCGTTCCCCTCCGATCTGAAGCACCCGCGGCGATGGAATCTTCTCCCGTCGCCGTCGTGACGGTGCCGTTCCCGGCGCAGGGCCACCTGAACCAGTTGCTGCACCTGTCGCTGCTGCTCGCGGGGCGGGCATCCCCGTGCACTTCGCCGCGCCGGAGCCGCACCTCCGGGAGGCCTGCGCGCGCGTGCACGGCTGGGACGCGGCGGCGCTCCTCGCCATCCGCTACCGCGCGCTCGACGTCCCGTCCCACGCGTCCCCGGACCCCGACCCGTCCTCGCCGTTCCCGACCCACATGCAGCCCCTCTTCGAGGCCTTCTGCGACGGCGGCGGCGCGCGGTCCTCGCTCGCGGCGCTCCTGGAGGAGCTCTCGGCGTCCCACCGCCGCGTCGTGGTCCTGCACGACCGCATGGCGGCGTTCGCGGCGGCGGAGGCCGCGCGGCTTCCCAACGCGGAGGCGCTCGGCGT
Source organism: Poa pratensis (assembly GCA_947311845.1). NCBI lineage: Eukaryota > Viridiplantae > Streptophyta > Magnoliopsida > Poales > Poaceae > Poa > Poa pratensis. The sequence goes on from CAMZMU010000052.1 coordinate 48,165,350, forward strand.
GCACTGCCTCGCCGCGTCCTACAACGTCGGGTGGATGGACCCCGGCCACCGCCTCCTGCGGGAGCACGGGATGGCGTTCCACCCGGCCGACGCCTGCGCGACCAAGGAGTTCGTGGCGCTCGCCAAGCGGATGGGCCAGGAGCGCCGCCGCGCGCCCGGCGCCGGCATGGTCGTCAACACCTGCCGCGCGCTCGAGGGCGAGTTCCTCGACGTGCTCGCCGCACAGAGCGCGTCCTCCTCCGACGGCCACAAGCTGTTCGCCGTCGGGCCTCTGAACCCACTGCAGGTCTCCGTCCCCGACGCGGCCGCGCGGCACAAGTGCCTCGAGTGGCTCGACGGGCAGCCGTCGTCGTCGGTGCTTTACATTTCGTTCGGCACGACGTCGTCTCTTCGGGCAGAGCAGGTCTGGGAGCTGGCCACCGCGCTCCGCGACAGCAACCAGCGCTTCATTTGGGCGCTGCGCGACGCCGACCGTGCCGACATGCGCGAACCCGGCGCCGGTGGGCGTTTCGTGGCGGCGGCGTCCCTGCTCGGCGACGCGGCGTCCCAAGGGACGGGCGTGGTGGTGACGGGGTGGGCGCCGCAGCTTGAGATCCTGGCGCACGGCGCGACGGCGGCGTTCATGAGCCACTGCGGGTGGAACTCGACGGTGGAGGCGCTGAGCCACGGGAAGGCCATCCTGGCGTGGCCGATGCACAGCGACCAGCCGTGGGACGCGGAGCTCGTGTGCAAGTACCTCGGCGCGGGCCTCCTCGTGCGGCCGTGGGAGGAGCGGGGAGAAGTCACGTCGGCCGCCGCCATCCGCGGGGCCATAGAGAGGGTGATGCGATCAGAGGAAGGGGCGGCGATCCGGGAGAAGGCAAGGGCGCTAGGGGACGCCGTCCGCGCCGCCGTGGCAGACGGCGGGTCGTCGCGCCGGGACTTGGACGACCTCGCCGCTTACGTGACGAGGTGACCGATAGATACGCATCACTGGACGTGCAGCTGTTGCAGTTAAGCATTCATTCGCAGCTGTTTAAGGGATCTTGATTCGAATTAGTACCAAACGAAACAGTCGCTGCGTGTAAACGAGTACTAGCAGAGTGATGCAACTGTCAATTGACTACTGATGGGGACTCGAACTATCAAATGTGGGCACATACTGTGATCTACTGATCTTCTTCTTCTTCCCCTCACATATAAAATACTGTATTTGTTAAATTCAGAAACTTATAGTTCGTGTTACAAAGTTGCTATCCAGGTGTGTGGGCTGATGACTAGTGTATACTCCATAACAGCTGAAACAAAACTTGACTCATGGCACATGTGTATCCATTTACTTTTGTGAACATCCCCGCCCTCAGCGAAATAGGGCGCTCATTTCGGTCACATCATCAATTAAAGTTCATGTGGTAATATATCTTAATGTTTACATTCCGATGCATTTGTTGTATCAGTCATATTCCAACATTGAATTGCACATCAACTGGAAAGTGTCTTAGCAGAAGAAACCAAGAAGTTGGAGCTTTGAAACTATCCTGAGGAGCTGGTACAATGTACAACTCTTTATCATTTTTTTTTTGAAAACAAACAACTCTTTATCATGTCTTCAAGTTCCATGACGATGTTAGAATCCTAGAATCTTCAATTTCGGTAGAAGGATGGGAGGAGGGTAAAACCTGTACCTCCTCCGTGATTTGGGGCACTCGAGATGCCGTCCATGGTGGACGGCGGCGGTGATTGCAGAGTCTAGGTGGCGGTGGTGGAGCTTCCCGCTGCTACTGCCGCAACCCTAGATCGGTAGGGGGTCTTGGTGGGGTGCCTGGCGCACCAGTCAACCTCGTACTGAGTGCCGCCGGCCCCCACCTCTTTATATAGGCAGCGCAACAGGGGCCCACCAACCAGGGTTTGGTTGGGCGCCCCCGATCAGGGCGCGATCATGGGTCACGGTGAGTCGTTGGACTCACGCGTGTGGAGATCAACCTAACATTCTCCCCCTTGATCTCAACTTTTCACTTTTACTCATTTCATCACAGATCGATACATAGAGCATGTTTCATCGTCTCAGCTCAATTGCCGATAGAATCAGACAGCTACAATATACCTATTTGTTTTGAAACAAATTCTTTGATCTTTTGGGCCTCTTTATTGTCCGGAAATAATATAGACTATACCATAAACCCATGTCGACTATGTGTTCTCCAAAACACACTGGGCGGTAAGCCTTTAATTAGCAGATCTGCAAACACTTGTGTGTTTCTTTTATCTATTCCTCTTATGCTCCAAGCATTTCAACATAATTCCGGACTTTCTCCTTTACAACGTATAACTCTGTGTCAATGTGTTTGGCACCACACTTGACTCGTTGTCTTAGGAGTGAATTACTTAATGGTTATTGCTGTTGTCAACCATTATCAATTCCGGGTACAGGTTTCCTTAACCATTTTGCCTATCCCTCAGCCTCATATGATGCTATAACATATCTTTACATCACACTGATGTCAAACTTTAATTCTTTGGAGATTTTCCACACAAAAACTCCAAATGTGAAAATTTAGCGACAATTGTGGATTTCGCTATACATTTCACAAATTCTTTCAGAGTACTCACAACCTTTTGAGAGCACTCTTATAGATCTATCTTTGTACTCACAACCTTTTGAGAGCACTTGTTTCTTTTAGCATGAGGCCAATATCTTTGATTCCATTCCAGTGATCTATATCTGGATTGGACATTGCCAAAACAACCCGGATACGTAAATTGTCAGGGTAATATTGAGCAACCAACAGCGGAAGCATATGGTACCATATCCATTTGATCCGTTCTATGTTATCTCTTGGAACACTAAAGTTCCCAATTCCATTACCCTTGTCAATAAGAACAGGCGTAGGTTTTCTCGACATGCATGCTATAGAGACTTCTTCTCAGCATGTCCATGTGATATTTCTAATACCCCTTTTCTTCTTTTTCAGTAAATCTCGATACTTATATCGAGAGACACTCTACCGAGAATACTATTTTGAGGACAAGAACTTCTTTTCTCTGCCGGTAGTAGATTGACATCACCACTAGCAAGTAGGATATCATCCACATACACGGATTAGGAATGAATTTCCCATTCTATAAGTTTGCACAAATGCGATTGTCCTCTCATTTCTTTAACCCAAAATAACTTTGATTCTAGAGACTTGCTCTAGTCCATAAGATCCCTTGTGATCTTTACTTTCATCTGATGTAACTCAGATCATTATGTGCCATTAGCACTCATTATAATCTGTTTATTCTCTTAGCGCAAATCTTTCGATTTAAAATCGCTTTTTACATATTTCCTTTGGAGTCACATTGGTGTTGTAGACCCTTTATAGCCTACTGTTTTGGCTCCATTGGAAATTACTTATGAGTCCCAAACATCGTCGGGATTCACATAGTCTCTAATCATTAAGACAAGTAGACACTTGTCAAAATCGATTGAGCGCTGCTTATAATTTCTGTAAATGAGGTGGGATCAACCTTCATTTAAATTTCTCTGATATAGACTTTATAGTCATCTGTTTTTCTCATATGGGGATGTTGTTGTTCTGTCATTGCCTAGAGGCAATTAATTCTGTAGTCTTCTATTGCAATAGCTCTTACAAGGACCTAAATCACAAGATCCATGTTTACTTGTTCATCTCTATTATAAAGCAACAAGCTCCCCCAGATAAAATCTATTCGAGCCTTAGGTATGTTCATACCATGCTCCCCCAGATTACTCCATTTTCTCCAAAATGGTGTATCCTTAATCCTTTTTATTTGGGTTTATTCTGTTAACCTGTCAATCTGTCTTCTTTATGGCACTTTGAGTACCGTCCTTAGTCTCCTTTCGGAGCTGTAAAATATCCAAGAATACATCTATTTCTTTACTTTAGGGGTATCATTATTATGACCGTCGTACTCCCAGACGATCACAATTCATCATAGATCACTTAGATGCATAATATGCATCACATTATCTGAAGTATAGGGGAGTTTATCTGTAACATTCTCTATCTCCCCCTCGAAATGTGGCAAGAACCTTTTTGCCACAATTTCGAAACTTTGATTATCTGCTTTATTCAATATGAAGTTATCTTTTAACGTATGGGAGTACTTTTTCCTCATTCCTTTTCAAAACTCACAAGAGTTCTTTCTCAATGGTACTGCAAGTCACACTTGCATAACATTCTTATCTTTAGGTTCATTTGTAACTTTATTCTCTTTTGACTCATTAAGTGCTTTGTAACTATGACACATAAAGTGTGCGGTCGATATAAAAACACATGAGTCATCACATCTTCTTCCTGTCATACAGGATAAGTCCTTTGTCAAAATTTTCTCCCGCCATGCGGGTATTTTCCCAGACTTTTCCTACCACGTGGGTATTATTATCGTCTTTTCCCGTCATGCGGGTAATTAAGAGACATAGATGCCACAATTGGCTCTTTAGACTGCATATTCAATCATCAAATTCAGAAATAAATCTGAATACACTTTTATACACATGCTTAATCCAACGTTGGTCAAATTAAGCATTCATGTTGCTCGTTTAAAAAATTTCTTCATAGATACATGAAAGAAATTCGTTAAACAAAACTCTGAATGATTTATTTGTTTTCTGCATGGAGAGTACATGAAAGACATTTGTCAAACAAGACTCTCGATGATCTATTTGTATTCTTGGATTAACATCCAAGAATTCTTTTTCTTTTGCAGTCATTCTTTAGAGAGAACATACTCTCTCACTTTATGACCTTTCTTGGTCATCTTTCGGGTCACAAGTACCCATCTTTTGTTTTCACGAATGAAAACATGAGAATCTTTGTCTGAGAAAATATTCAATAATAATAAACAATAATGAGCATAAAAATAACCCTACGTTGGTGCACATTAAATCTTTAAAACTTTCTTCTATATTCTAAGCAGAATTAGAATGAAACATCATCTTTCTACACTAATTCTACATCACCGTTGGGCAGAAATAGAATCAATGCATAAAACTCATAAACAATATGATGATAATATTTCTATTGCAATAAAGAACTCTGTTTGGAAAATAACATTATCATCAATCTATTTCAGCGGAAACATGAAATATACATATTTCTATAGTTCAAGAGCATTTCTTGATCTTTTATCTTTTCTCTGAAAATTGATCACTTTCATGCAAAATTATCAGAGATCTAGCCCTTTGACTATAGAACTCATATAATTATAGTACTGCTATCATCAACGTTGGTCAGAAAATAACAATACCATAATTAATCTGTTAAACAAGTATTTCTCTTTTTCCTCCTCTCTAATTAAATTTTCCCGTTGGTTCCAATTTAATTAGAGGAGAGTCCTTTTACTTTACAGCAGAAACTGTAATGTATTCTCTGTATTTCACAAACATTGCACTGTTCAACATTTAACAAAACATGATTATGTTATTAACAACGTTGGTCATAAAATAACAGAATCATAATTGTTTCAATAATTTCTTTAACATGCTCTTATAATTTAATTCTTTCTTTATTTCTATTTACACTTTAAGAGCACTTTTATTTATTTGCAGCGGAAAAACATGAATAAAATTCATGAACTTTATACTTTTCACAGCTATTTCTGTCACTGTTTGTGCAATTAAAACTATATTACCGTTGGGCAATAAAAGAAATAAATGCACCTTTTAACACATAATAAACAAATCATGATCATGTTATTAACAACGTTGGTCATTTAATAACAGAATCATAATCATCATTAATATCACTTTAATCAAGCTTTTAATTCTCACTTTAAATCATGATAATGTATTAACAACGTTGGTCAATTAACAACAGAATCATAATCATCATAATATCACTTTATCATGCTTTTAATTCTCACTTTATTGCTTTTATGCAATTACTTTTAACTATTTCGCAGCGGAATAAATATGAATAAAATTCATAAACTTTTATACTTTTAACAAGTATTTCCTTTTCTTTCTTCTGTTTCCTAAACAAAAAATTTCGTTGGATAAAATTTGAATAGAAAAACAGAATGAAATTTGCCACAAAAATGGACAAAAACAGATAAAACACATGCTTTCGTTAAAAAAAAACATGTCTTTTCTTTTCAGCAGAGAAAAAATCGCGCGGCCCACGGACCTTTTTCTATCTGTCGCGCAGTGCGACGCAGAACGTCGGCCCACGACCCGTGAGCGTAGCATTATCTGCCGCCCGTGCGACGCACGAAAGCAGCCCACGGCCGCAGCCTGCCTTTCCTTTTGGCCCATCGGCCGTCTGGGAGCTAGCCCTAGCTCGCGGTGCATCCTAGCCGTCCGTTTCATCGGACGGTCCAGCGCCTTTTCGCGGGATCAAACCCAGCGACGCGTCCCCGACGAAAACCCTAGCCGCAAAATTCTTTCTCCTCCCCGTGCTCGCTCCCGCACGCTCTGCTCCCGTGCGACGGCGGCTGGGGTTGGGCCGCGCCGCAGGCTCGCCGGCCGCCGAGACGGCCGCGGACACCGCGCCGCCCGACCCTTGCGCCCGACCCCCTTTCTCTTTCTTTTCCCTTTTCTCTCTTGCTGGTTCCGCGCCGCACAGTGCGCCGCTCGGGAGGCCGTCGGAGCAGGCCGTTGAGAAGGGGACGGCGGCGCCGTTGCCAGCCCTTTTCGCCGTCGCGCGTTCCCTTGCGGAGAGCGCGCCGCCGTCGAAAAAGGTTTGGCCGCGGTGCCCTTTTTCTTTGCCCCTTTCGGGGTTGCATCTTCTTCCCGATGCCCCAGTCGGTGCGCATCGGGATCGAGAGGATTGACGCGGCCCGTGACGGCGGCGTCCTTGCCGGCGAGCCCGAGGGCGTCTCCGGTGAGTTTTTCCTTTTCCCTCTTTTAAATTAGGGTTCTACGGGAGGGATTTCTTTTGCTTTTTCCTTTTCTACCGAAAATAAAACTAGGATCCATAGTGCGCTCTGATACCATTGTTAGAATCCTAGAATCTTCAATTTCGGTAGAAGGATGGGAGGAGGGTAAAACCTGTACCTCCTCCGTGATTTAGGGCACTCGAGATGCCGTCCATGGTGGACGGCGGCGATGATTGCAGAGTGTAGGTGGCGGTGGTGGAGCTTCCTGCTGCTACTACTGCCGCAACCCTAGATCGGTAGGGGTCTTGGTGGGGTGCCTGGCGCACCAGTCAACCTCGACTGAGTGCCGCCGGCCCCCACCTCTTTATATAGGCAGCGCAACAGGGGCCCACCAACCAGGGTTTGGTTGGGCGCCCCTGATCAGGGCGCGATCATGGGTCACGGTGAGTCGTTGGACTCACGCGTGTGGAGATCAACCTAACAGACGAAACACGAAAGAAGAGTTAAACTCCGGTTGAACATCATGGTGTTGGTTCGCCCAATCACAAATCCTGACACTTCCAAGTCCTACGATACATTTAGTCTCATTGGTAAGTTGTTATACCAACCCCCCCCCCCCCCCCCCCCCCCCCCCCCCCCAGAAAAATAGTTCTAACTAAGCACACAATCAGTGAGAATCTCGTATATGGTGTATGTTGATAAGAACCTAGCGAAATATGAGCTCTAATTTTTGCCAAGCCTCGGTAACTAGTATGTGTTCTTTGAGAATTATGTTCCATCTCGAACGTTTAAATAGGAACACTATCAGATTGTAATGTCTAATATCATATGGTGCAACAACCAGATGCTTCCATGCAGGTCAATATTTCCATAAAGAGTACATGTGCATTCATTTACTTATGAGAACATTCCGTCCCTCAAGGAAATAGGTCTCTAGTTTTGTGATATCAATTCAAATTCACGTGGTAATATGTTTTGGTGGTCACAGTCCGAGAAAACTTTTGCATTCGTGGTATCAGTCGCATCATCACTAACAAGCAGAATTATACTTAAGCAATCATATTTCTTTGCAAACAATTGTGCATCGTTTTAAATCATTATTTGCAAAACCACAAGTCCATGAGTCTAGCATATCCAGTAGGGGTACATGGTTCGTTCGTCGGTATCCCCTGGAACGTCGTCGTGTCATATCTCCACCTCCCCACCTCATGATAACATCGATTTTTTTTTGAAGAATATAAAGGGGGCTAGTTAGATAGGTTTGCACAAGCTTGAGAGAGTTTTCGCAAAAAATGCATTAATTGTGGGTCTACTAAAACACTTTATCTACCTTGAACCATTTGAAATTTTGTAGACTAAAGTGTATCCATCTGAGAACTCCCAAAATTTAGGGCACGGAAACATTATATCTGCCTAATATATGGCATGGTTTAGAAATGAGAGAAATGTATCACATACCCTACAAGGCTACAACTACGTGCGTGATGGGCACCGCAGCTTGCGATCTTGGCTCACGGCGCGACAGCGGCGTTCATGAGCCATTGCGGGTGGAACTCGACGGTGGAGGCGCTGAGCCACAGGACCAGCCGTGGGACGCGGAGCTCATGTGCAAGTACCTCGGCGCGGGGATCCTTGTGCGGCCGTGGGAGGAGCGCGGGGACGTCACGTTGGCGGCAGCCATCCGCGGGGCCATAGAGAGGGTGATGCGGTCAGAAGAAGGGGCGGCGGTCCGGGAGAGGGCAAAGGCGCTCGGGGACGCCGTCCACGCCGCCGTGGCAGACGGCGGGTCGTCGCGCCGGGACTTGGACGACCTCGTCACTGGATGTGCAGCTGTTGGAGTTAAACATTCGTTCACAGGTGTTTAAGCGCTCTTGATTCGAACCAAGTGAAACGGTGACTGTGTGGAACGAGTAGCAGAGTGACGCTACTAACTATTGGTGGTGACTCGAACTACGAAATGTCGGCACATAGTGTGATCTACTGATCTTCTTCTTCTTTTTTCCTCTCCCTCTGATTCCGAAATATGTCTACATATATTCATATTTAGACAAAGCTAAGTCAAGTATTTTAGAACAGAGTGAGTACATGTTACATTCGTAAACACATATTGTGTGTTACAAAGTTGATAACTCTTTTCTAGACTGACACACCCCATACTTCCACACAAAAACCATACTTGAATATTTTCTATATCTCTTTGACAAACACGTCCTCGAATGTGAGGTTGAAGGTGGCGATGTTGGAACACTGCAAATTGCGGCGACCGCGGACCGGTGAAGGAGCTGGGCATCACAGACAACAACAACGGTCACAACTCGTTTTATCTTTCGATGGAGAGGGTTAAATAGTGCTTTTACACAATAATGAAAATATAACAGAAATTCGAAGACTGGGCTTTTACACCGTAGTAAGAGCCGAGACTGGTTCCAGAATCAAAACGATCTCATGTTCCTAGTAATCCACACGGGATGTAGTTCATCCTTTTTAGTCGTTTTGTTAGTTTCCTATGCTTTGGTTGGATTTTCTGGTAAAATAATTTTTTTAAGATAATATGACAAGTTGTAGCGAATTTCCCCTCCTATAATCCCATACAAATATGATGTAATGTAAGTTTCACTAATGTACAATGAAAAGTTGTGCCACCAATGTTCTTCCGTTCACAAACACTCCGCACTGTAATCTACTATTGAACTGTCCAACAGAATAATGAAGTCCCCATCAGCTGGTGAAATCGTGAAACTGTATTAACAGAATTTGGAACTTTGATCTATCTTTAAGGCTATCCTGACGAGTTGCTATCTTCTACCAGTCTGATAGACTTTCCAAGTTCCATGATGACACATGAAAGAAGAGTTGATCTACTTTTGAACATCATGGTGTTGTTACTTCGAAGAGAAATACATATCAGCTTAATCACAAATCCCGATGCTTCCAAATCCTACGATATATGTGGTCTCAATGGTATTACTGAAGTAGTTCTAACTATGCATAAAACCAGTGCGAATCACGTATGTGATGTATGTTGATATGAACGTGACAACAACCGAGTTCTGCTTTTTGCTGATCCTCGGGTAAGCAAGATGTATTTTAAGAGAATTATAGCATGCTCCATCTCCCACGTTTAAATAGGAACACTATAATGTTAATGTCCGATACCATGTGGTACAACAACCATATGCTTTCATGCGGTTCAATATTACCATACAGAGCACATGTGCATTCATTCAGGGGCGTTGGCAAGGGGAGCCCACAATGGTTCGCCCCCATCATCATTATACAACAACTACCTTTTTTCGAGAAATTATGCATCTCTTTCTTTGTAGTTTGTATTAGGAAGCCTAACTTAATCTAAGAATTTGAGAATGAAGATTCAAGAGAGACCTATGGAGACTGTGTTTAGAGTTACATTATAGTGTGCGACCACAGAGTTAAATTAATTTTCTTTACCATGAAATTTAGACTATGGAATAGGGAAGATTTCAAATCTTGAGATGAAGAAGAAGCCAAGAACACTTATAATCCTAGTTCTACTATCACATGAGATGAGCTTATGAACATACCCGATGAGTGTTGTATTGTAAGTTAAATTGAGTTAATAATGATTCAGGATTTTCTATTTTCAAACATATATCAACATGCTTGATACCAAAATTATTTTAGACTTAATATATTGTGATTTCTATTAAAATTGTCTGATCGTTATTTTTCTCGGGTCCCTCATGGTCAAATCATGATCCGCCCCTGCATTCATTTATTGGTGTGAATATCCCTCAATGAAATAGCTCCCTCATTTTCGTGGCATCAATTCACATTCACAAAATATGTTTTTCTATCTGATTCTGAACTAAGGTGACCCCTAAAATATCGCATCCAACGAGCCAAATCGCCGCAAAGTGGAAAGAAGAGCGGATCTTGGCTGGGGACTTATCTTGCATGAAACAGAGAGCTGATAGCATATCTCGTAGAGTTGTACTACTACAGTCTACAGATGACATTGTTCTGGGACGACTTCCAAGGTCTCGGATGCTGAAGATCTTTGAGAGCACGAACTGTGGGATTTGCTTACTGTTTCGTGTATGTCAAGGCCAGATGGACAGCTTTACTCGTTAGTGATAATGTGACTTGGTACGGTGAATGTAATCTCTAGTGCTTGTAGTCGTCGCTAGGTGGTATACGAATCTGGATGTAATTTTGGTTACTTCTTATGTTCTTTGTACTACCGTGACAATTGATGAATATATGGGAAGTTTTCTCGCAAGAAAAAAAAGTTAAACCTTTCTTAAATGCAGTCATCAAAAGTAACTAAAATTTGAATTTGAATTTATACGACTGAAACGTCTACCAAGTAGCTTTTTCACCAAGGTGATCACAAGAGTACATGAATGCACATGTGTTCCTTACGGCAGAATAAAAGCATTCGGTTGTTGTACCACATGGTATCAAACATTAATGTAAAAGACTGTTCCTATATAAGCGTGAGAAAATAGATGGAACATGCTCATAATTCTAAGTAGCCATCCTGCTTACCCGAATGCTCGACAAAAAAGAGCTCAGTTGTCGCTAGGGTCATATAAACATACACCATGCATGCAATTTCTACTAGTTCTGCACAGTTAGAGCTTCTTTTGTAATGCCACTAAGACCCACATTACCGTAGGACTTGGAAGCATCGGAATTTGTGATTATCATAGATTAAATTTCTACACAAAGTAACAACATCATGATGTTTGACTGGATCTCCATTTCTGTACAACGTTTCTACATAGAAGTTGCAGCCATAAAAATGTCAGTTTTGTAAAGCAACCAAACAGAGGGAGTGGTGTTGTTACTCCCCGGTGCATATGCACCTTTTATTTAAAATATATTGTAAATATATTTTGAATGTCAAAAAAATTTAAAAAACATGTTCGCACATAGGTCTTGACATCCCATGTGTTCACAAATTTGTTTCACAAAAACCGACATTTTTTGTGGCTTGTGTGAAAAAGATAAATTTTGGTACTAAAATAAGTCTTTTCACGAGACTTTTTTTTTATCTTTTTACACAGGACACAAAAAATATTGGTTTCCGTTAAACGACTTTGTGAAGACATAAAATGTTAAGATGTACCGCGGAATTTTATTTCAGATTTTTTTGACATTTGAAAATATGTTTTCTAATACCGGGTGCATATGCACTCGAGTACCAAAGTAAATTTAACCCAGACAGTTATCTGTTTTACGTCTAGACCCAATGTTTTGTAAATGATAGAGAATTACTAGTATTATTGGCTACTTGACATTCTTGACAATATTTCTACGAAGGATAACAATTTTTATTTTATTCGTTACGAAGAGTAAAAATAATACGAGGTTTTGACGTGATTACAATTTCCTTAAAAAAATAAAGAGGAAGCTTAAAAACTATCAAAATAAGAAGGATAAGTGCAAGATGAAGGACACACCGACATGGGCCGATAGGGATACGAAGAGACAAAGCTAAAAAAATCATATTTCAAAGACTCAACAAAAATTGAGGAGGCCTTCAACTTTCATCATCATGTAACCTTGAGCGATGGTTGTGTGGTTCCACCCAGCAACACCCCTCACAAAGATGGGGAAGGGGTGTCATATGTGAATGAGTTGATTCGAGGGTGGATCACATAGTCGCCAACTTGGCTTCAAATGAACATATTCAGCTCTTCCGCAACAGTGTTGAATAATAAGAAAAATCGGCAAAATCACACATGGGGGCGTCATGCTCTTTCAAATTGGTATAGTGGTTCTTCGTAATAGAAAGGGCAAAATATTCCTAAGGACAGGGGAAGGTCGTTTTGTCTCCCGAGCTCACGTGTTCATGGCAAAATAAAAATGTAGTAAAACATTTTAAAATTGAAAAAATGGTGACGGATATATATACATTTTTTTTCTAAATACGTGTCAAGTTTCGCGATGCAGTGACATGTGTGGTGTTCTGTGCGAAAAAATCAGTGCTCTAAAAAGTATTTTTGGAAACTTAACACTCTGTATAATATATATATGTGTTGGTCACCAATTTTCTAAAGAAATTTGTGAAAGGTTTTACTATAGTGAATTTGTGGAGAGTATACGTTCTTGGGAGACAATTTGAATTTCTGGAAGGATTTTTTATTGATTCTGCAAGGATAGTATATATACAGAGCTTATGGCGGAAAGTGTCTTTTGCTCTTGGACACCAGTGCTCATGCCACTTAAAAAATTGAAAGTCATATTTTTGAGTTTTAAAAAATCATGCAAAAAAACGGATGCAGGTAATGGTGTATTTCAAATACTTTGTATTTTAGACTAGATAAAACTGACAAATATGTTAAAATTTAGAGATTTAAAACTATGCATATAGAGATCTACACTTTTGTCATTTTTATTTAGCTCATAATATAAAGTTTTTCAAATTCATTTTTTGCACTTTTGTAGGATACACCGTTGGCTACATTTAGAATTTATTTTCAGATTTTAAAAACTTATAAATATGGTTTTTCGATTTTTTTTTAAATGGCAGGAGTACTAGAGCCCGGGAGGAAAAAAACTTTACTCCAGCTTATCGTTCCAACACGTCTTTTTCCCGAGAATAACGCTCCAACTCAACATCTGGCGTATTTTTTGCCAAATCTGGCCGTTATCATGAACTAATGATGGATCTGGCCGTTCCTGAAAACTATTTCCAAATCTGGCCTCTTGGGGTCGGCGCCACGTTATGTGGAGCCGAAGTTGTTCATGTCGGCTCCACGTTATGTGAAGCCGACCTACATGAACAACTTCGGCTCCAGGTTAGATTGGCGCCGACATGAACATGTTATTTTGTGGTGATCCAAATTCGGTACGGTACGAATCGTTTCCGGGTCGGACTACAGCCGACCTAGGGTTTTATGCCACCATATATATTCCTCTTGTAAGCCGCCGGTTGGGATAAGTCGCATTGTGTAAATCCCCGGCGTTTGTAACCTCACCCGATATAGTGAAGTATTGCTGGCTGGCGCCCGTGGTTTTTTCCTCTCCTTTGTTTGGAGAGGTTTTCCACGTTAAAATCTCGTGTCCCCTTTGGTTTGATCGTTCCGCTCTTCGTCGTTTCTTTGCTATCGTTTATAACAAGTGGTATCAGAGCCCTGTTTCAGATCTGTTTTCAGATTAGGGTTTTGGATGGCATCGATGAAGTTCGATCTACCGGCGCTGGACTACAAGACGAGATTTTCGCTGTGGCAGGTCAAGATGCGTGCGATCCTCGCACAGTCCAATGATCTTGACGAGGCGCTGGAGAAATTCGGCGACAAGGATGCGGCGGCATGGACCGCCGATGAGAAGCGGAAAGACCGTAAGGCTTTATCGCTTATTCAACTTCATCTATCTAATGATATTCTGCAAGAAGTACTCCAGGAGAAAACCGCAGCGGCACTGTGGGCTAAGCTGGAGTCGATCTGCATGTCCAAAGATCTCACCAGCAAGATGCATGTGAAGATGAAGTTGTTCACGCACAAGTTGCAAGAAGGTGGTTCGGTAATGAATCACTTATCGATCTTTAAGGAGATCGTTTCTGACCTAGTGTCGATGGAGGTAAAGTACGATGATGAAGATCTAGCACTTTTACTTCTATGCTCGCTGCCAAATTCCTTTGCAAATTTTCGTGATACCATACTGTTAAGCCGTGATGAACTAACCACCGCGGAAGTATATGAGGCCCTGCTTGCCAGGGAAAAGATGAAAGGTATGGTACAGAAAGAGGAGACGTCGTCCTCCAAGGGCGATGCTTTGCAGGTCCGAGGGAGGCCTGAGCAGCGAGATAACCACTACAACAACAACAGAGACAAGAGCAAGGGTGACAGAGTCGCTCAAAGTCTAAAGGCCGTGACAAGTTCTGCAGGTATTGTAAGAAATCTAATCATGTCATTGATGATTGTTGGAAGTTGCAGAACAAGGAGAAAAGAAAAGGTACTTACCAACCGAAAAATAATGAAGGTAATGATACCGGTGAGGCTTCTGTTGTTGATGGTAGTTCTGATGGCGAATGCCTAGCTGTTTTAGCTGCATGTGTTTCTCGTCAGGATGAATGGATTCTAGATACTGCATGTTCTTTTCATATTTGCTGTAACAAAGATTGGTTCAGTTCTTATGAGTTAGTGCAGACTGGAGATTTCGTGCGTGTGGGGAACGACCAGCAATGCAACATTGTTGGCGTTGGTTCCGTTCAGGTCAAGACACATGACGGTATGACACGCACGTTGACGGGAGTGAAACACATACCAACCATGGCAAGAAATTTGATCTCGCTCAGTGACGGGTACAAGTACAAAGGAGGAAATAAACTCCTAAAGGTATCAAAAGGTTCTCTCATTGTTATGGTTGGTGATATGAATTCTGCTAAGTTATATGTTCTTAGAGGTAGCACGTTATCTGGTACTGTTGCTGCTGTTTCTCATGATGACGCTAGTAAAACTAACCTTTGGCATAAGCGTCTTGGACATATGAGTGAACTTGGTATGGCAGAATTGATCAAGAGAGACTTGCTGCAAGGATGCAGTTTGGGTAAGATGCAGTTCTGTGAACACTGCATTTTCGGTAAGCACACAAGAGTTAAGTTTAATGCTTCTGTCCACACCACCAAAGGTACACTTGATTATGTACATGCTGATGTTTGGGGGCCATCTCGTAAGCCCTCTTATGGTGGTGCTCGTTATATGCTTACCATTATTGATGATTACTCTAGAAGAGTTTGGCCTTATTTCATGAAAAATAAGGATGATACGTTTGCTGCTTTTAAAGAGTGGAAAGCTATGATTGAAAGGCAAACAGAAAGGAAGGTGAAATTACTTCGTACTGACAATGGTGGCGAATTTTGTTCGAATGCCTTTAATGATTATTGCAGGAAAGAAGGCATTGTCAGGCACCTCACCATCCCGTACACGCCTCAGCAGAATGGTGTAGCGGAGCGGATGAACAGGACCATCATCTCCAAGGCTCGCTGCATGATCTCCAACGCTCGCATGAGTAAGCGTTTTTGGGCTGAGGCGGCTGCCACCGCCTGCTACTTGATAAACAGGTCACCATCTATTCCCCTCGACAAGAAAACTCCCATTGAGGTATGGTCAGATTCTCCTGCTGATTATTCACACTTAAAGTTTTCGGTGCACTGCTTATGCTCATGTTGATAATGGAAAGTTAGAGCCGAGAGCTATTAAGTGTGTGTTCATTGGTTATGGTTCGGGTGTAAAAGGATACAAGTTATGGAATCCCGAAACTAGCAAGGCATTTATGAGCAGGAGTGTTGTTTTCAATGAATCTGTTATGTACTTTGATAAGTTGTCCTCAGATGTTTTGCCAGATTTTTCTGAGGAGCAGGTTCGTGTCGAGGTGGAGCACTCTGTTGAAAAGGAAAATGTCACTGTTGACAATGATGGTGCTGCTACTTCAGATGATTCTGATCCTGATTCTGCTGGTTCTGATGATTCTGATTCTTCTGATTCTGATAATAATAATGTTCAGAACTCACCCCCTGTTTTGCAGCCACAACAGTCTATTGCTGCTCGTAGGAACAGGAGGAATTGTGGTCCTCGACCACGTTTAATTGAAGAGTGTAACATTGTTGATTATGCTCTGAGTTGTGCAGAACAGGTGGAGCACGGACATGAGCCGTCCACTATACTGAAGCTATTGGTTCCGGTGACCGCGAGAAGTGGCTTGCTGCTATGCAAGAAGAGATGCAGTCACTCGATAAGAATGGCACATGGGAAGTTGTGCGCTTGCCTAAGAAAAAGAAGGCAGTCCGCTGTAAGTGGATCTTCAAGAGAAAGGAGGGTTTATCTCCTAGCGAGCCTCCGAGGTTTAAGGCAAGGTTAGTTGCAAAAGGCTTCAGTCAAATTCCAGGTGTGATTATAATGATGTTTTCTCTCCAGTTGTTAAGCATAGTTCAATTCGTACATTTTTGGTATTGTTGCTATGCGTGATCTTGAGCTTGAGCAGTTAGATGTAAAGACTGCGTTTCTGCATGGAGAGTTGGAGGAGGAGATATACATGGACCAGCCAGAAGGGTTCATAGTGCCGGTAAGGAGGATCTTGTGTGTAAGTTGAAAAGGTCCTTATACGGTTTGAAACAATCTCCTCGTCAGTGGTATAAAAGGTTTGATTCTTTTATGTTGTCACATGGCTTTAAGAGGTCTGAATTTGATAGCTGTGTGTACATTAAGTTTGTTAATGGATCACCTATATACCTGTTATTATATGTTGATGATATGTTGATTGCTGCCAAGAGCAAGAAAGATATCGCTGCTCTCAAGTCACAGTTGAGTAGCGAGTTTGAGATGAAGGATCTTGGTGCTGCTAAGAAAATTCTAGGTATGGAGATTACCCGTGACAGAAATTCTGGTTTGTTGTTTCTTAGTCAGCAAAATTACATTAAGAAAGTTCTTCATCGTTTTAACATGCATGATGCAAAGTCTGTTAGTACTCCTATTGCTCCTCACTTTAAATTGTCAGCTGAACAATGTCCTAGTACGGATGAGGATTTTGAGTACATGTCTAGAGTTCCATATTCTAGTGCTGTTGGTTCTTTAATGTATGCCATGGTTTGCTCACGTCCAGATTTATCATATGCTATGAGTTTGGTTAGTAGATATATGGCTAATCCTGGTAAAGAACATTGGAAGGCTGTTCAGTGGATTTTCAGGTACCTTCGTGGCACATCCAATGCTTGCCTCAAGTTCGGCAAGACTGATGAGGGACTCGTAGGCTATGTGGATTCAGATTTTGCTGCCGATTTGGATAAGAGGAGATCCCTCACAGGTTATGTGTTCACGCTTGGTGGTTGTGCCGTGAGTTGGAGGGCAACGTTGCAATCCGTTGTTGCCCAGTCTACCACTGAAGCAGAGTACATGGCTATTGCTGAAGCATGTAAAGAATCGGTTTGGCTGAAAGGTTTGTTTGCTGAGCTTTGTGGAGATGATACTTGCATTAACCTGTTTTGTGATAGTCAGAGTGCTATTTACCTTACTAAGGATCAGATGTTCCATGAGAGAACAAAGCACATTGACGTCAAATACCATTATGTGCGTGATGTTGTTGCAAAAGGTAAGCTGAAGGTATGCAAGATAAGTACTCATGATAATCCTGCTGATATGATGACAAAGCCAGTTCCTGTTACTAAGTTCGAGCTTTGCTCGGGCTTAGTTGGTATCACTGTCTAGCCCAAGAGGCTATTTGGCGCCGAAGTGTTTTCTTTGTTGTTTCAGGGTGAAGTTCTCGTTCATGCTACAAGATGGAATTTGTCTCAAGGTGGAGTGTTATTTTGTGGTGATCCAAATTCGTTTATACTGATGAAGGCCAACTTGTGACGAAGGAGAGCGGAGCGTCCCGGATTCGGTACGGTACGGATCGTTTCCGGGTCGGACTGCAGCCGACCTAGGGTTTTATGCCACCATATATTCCTCTTGTAAGCCGCCGGTTGGGATAAGTCTCATTGTGTAAATCCCGGCGTTTGTAACCTCACCCCGATATAGTGAAGTGTTGCTAGCTGGCGCCCGTGGTTTTTTCCTCTCCTTTGTTTGGAGAGGTTTTCCACGTTAAAATCTCGTGTCTCCATTGGTTTGATCGTTCCGCTCTTCGTCGTTTCTTTGCTATCGTTTATAACAGAACAACTTCGGCTCCACATAACGTGGCGCCGACCCCGAGAGGCCAGATTTGGAAATAGTTTCCAGAAACGGCCAGATCCGTCGTTAGTTCGTGATAACGGCTAGATTTGGCAAAAAATACACATCTGGCTAACAGAAAGAACCAAATCATAGGAGACTAGTGCCCAGAGTCGCCGGAGCAAGAGGGAAGCCGCCATGGAGACAGAGAGGAAGCCGGAGGTGGAGAAGGAGATGAGGGAGTGGTGCGTCGCGCTCCCCAAGGTGGAGCTCCACGCCCACCTCAACGGCTCCGTCCGCAACTCCACCCTGCTGTCAGTACCGCTCCTTCACCCCCTCCCATCCCCAACCCCCCGGTTCTTCGTATCTTCCGCTCGGTAGCCATGGCCTGTTGACCCGAGTGTAGAGCATAGCGATTTGAGTTCGCAGTAGCGATTTAAGTTCCGTTCGTCTGCTGCATCCTCGGCCTCGGGGACAAACGCGTGCTCTCGCTATCCCGGACTGTTTTGCTGGACGATTTTATCAACTGATACTGTACTGACAACCTAAGTTTCATCCAAAGCTGCCATTTCGTAGATGCCATGTGCACTGATACTGTACCTTGAAAACGTGATAGATGCTTCCTAAGCTACTTAAATCACCTACGATTTATCATGTCGTAACAACAGGGCCGGTCCCGAGATTTCGGGGGCCCGGGGCAAAATAGAAATCTGGGCCCCTAGAAATCAAAATTATAATTTATTTATGTGTAAATTTTAGTAGTAAAATAATCCACGTGCATACAGGAGCCGTATCGATATGAAATAATGTATACATATCTTTATAAAAAATTATTTTAACACTCATAGATGCAAATTCACTGATGATGGTATGCCAATACCAATTTTATCAACTCGTCTTCTCACCTCTCGGTTTGTCTGCATGAGGGTTGACGATTGTTCGACTCTAGGTCCTGCCATGGAACGATAGAATGGTGTCGGGCACGACACAATTTAGATGGTGAATTATACTCATGCCTATTTGATCAAAGAAATCAAACACATGATGGAAAAGAAAAAATGAGTTGATTTTTCGTAGATAATTTTCTTGCCATGGTCGAGACACCCCGACCCGACCTTTTTTAGTTAATCGCCTTCAGAAAACAAGTTTACAATGATCCAAACGATTAAGTTTTCAAAGATGGTAACCTATATCAGAATACTCGGAGCTTCAAGCAAATCTATATGCTTTTTATTTGAAGAGATATATTCAAAAATTTCCATTATCAAACTGATCGTGATGACGCATGACCACACCAGCGAGGCCACACGGCCATTTCTTTGTTGAGACTAAGACCCACCTCATTTAATCCCTTCGTAGCTGTAAAAAAGGGCCGAGCTAACTAACAAGCCCAAACCAAAGAAAAGAGGCCCAGGGAAAGGAGCATAACGCTTCGTCCTCCTCACCACGATGCGACGCACAGAAAAACTGTCGAACTGCTGCAGTGGCGACGCCATAGGAGCTCCTCCACAGCTGCATCTACCACCTGGGGGGCCCCTTGGTTCCGGGGGCCTGGGGCGGCCGCCCCTCCTGCCCCCCCTCAGGGCCAGGCCCGTGAGGATTTTAAGACGCAACAACCGCTTTGTCCTCAACGTGTACGGTAATATAGTGTAGAACATCTGTGATGTCGTTATCTTTACTATTAAATGGGAGTTCGTACTTGGTACGTCACCGGCAGACCGTGGTCTGCCAGACCGTGCCTCCCTCGATCGACAGCATGGGCCGGCCCACTAAGAAAAGATCGATAGCATGTACATCAAATCGTTTCCCTGCTCGACCATCGTTTCCTAAAACGGGATCAGCGATCCAATAATTGCGTTACAGCACAGGGCAATCAACACATATCGATTACCTCCAACAAACATCGATTACTTTCCATACCGGTTACCGATCAACGACTGGCATCCAGATCGACGGCTCACTGCAAATGTTATGCCGACAGACTGACCCGCGCAATCAGTTGGGCCTTGGGCGGAGGAGTTTTAGGATCAGTCGTCGTCGCGCCGCTCCGGTGTCGTCGACCTGGGTGCCGCGCCGTGCCAACGACGCCGGGTGTCCTGCACAAGCTCCGCCATACGAACGAAGTACCAACGACGTCGGGGTGTCACGCCGGTAACCTGGTCGCCATCGCCTCCTATCTTTAGCCAAGGTGAGTTCACGCTAGCCTGTTTTCAGTATTCATGCCTGATGGTTGTCCTCCTAATAAGATAAACAGTGTGTTATTTTTAAGATGGGAAAACAGTACATGGCGACCAAATCACATAGTGCAGATTCTACGACCAAATCAAAATGAAAGTACAAGTGTTCTTGCCAGAAGCAGGCAATTGCAGAAGAAAAACGCAATGTACAATAATTACCCAATACAACTTGGGGGTGTCCTAGCAGGAGAAGATCGAACTATGCTTCTGAACTATGATTTCAGCCTAGGTTAATTTAGCTTATTTTTATTTGAATGGTTAAACTTGTGGGTTTATTTGGGGGTGTCCATACACATTAACCGTTGTGATGCAATGTTGGTAGGCGTGTAGCTCATTTATTCAGTAGCCTAGCCTTTTTTGTAGTGAAAAAGCAGGTCATCTTTGTTTCAGGTTGTTGGCTTGATTTTCCAAGCCTGGCCGTACTCAATTTGGAGTCCAGTAGCCTCTATTGTATGGCCAATTCAATTTGACCTCACAGAACATCTTATATGAGCACCAGAAAGCAAAAAAAACAAGACAAATTCATTCATCAGGACGCAATCAGCATCATTCTAGATAGCAACACATCTTGCCAGAATAGCAGGGGATAGATCAGTAGGACGTTTACTACAGAAAATCGATAAGCTGTTTTAAACCTACGAATAGCAGGGGGTAGAGAAGCAGTGTGTATCCTATGGCATCATCAAAGCGTACTGCGGCGCGGACTCCATTCCAAGACCTGACGAACACAGACAACTCAGGTAAATATATCACCGCTACATACCTACTTGAACCTTGTACATGTCAATTCCAATTACTAGAAATAAACTTTTGACTCTCAGGACAAGTGGCTAACCCAAAAGAATTAAAGAGACAAAAGGAACGGGAGAGATATGCACGAAACAAGGATGAAATTAATCGAAAGAAGCGTGAGGCCCGGCTACAGAACAAAGAAACAACATCCATTGTCAACGGAAAACAGATTGCATCTAACACACCGGTTACCACATCACATGGTAGCGTGAACTCTTTACACTGCACTACTCAAAACCATTATGTGGCACGTCTCACTAATTGCTTGGATTATTTATGTCAGAATTTCACACTCCAAATAATCCCGCTAGGCAATCAGCTATAACCCAGCTGTCTACAGATTGTGAAATGGTACGAACTCCATTCCAAGACCTGACAAACACAAACAATTCAGGTAAATATATCAACACCACTTACCTACTTCGACTGAGTACATTTGATGAATTGATAATGGTAAAGGACCTTGTGACTCTCAGGACAAGTGGCTGACCCAAAAGAATTAAAGAGACAAATGGAACGGGAGAGATATGCACGAAACAGGGATGAAATTAATAGAAAGAAGCGTGAGGCCCGGCTACTGAACAAAGAAACATCATCCATTGTCAACGGAAAACAGATTACATCTAACACACCGGTTACCACATCACATGGTAGGTTCACATAATGTTTAACAGTACACTACTCAAAACCATTATGCGGCACCTCTCACTAATTTTGGATTATTTATGTCAGAATTTCACACTCCAGATAATCGCACTGGGCAATCAGCTATAACCCAACTGCCATACACCCCATCTACAGAGGTGAATTTGACTGCCAGGTAGGCAACATCATTTCTATAAAGATGGTAAACATGATTTGCAAACACCTTCGCTTTGCCTATCGAATATGTCTACAGATCAGGACAAACCGGACTCTAAAGGGAAAGAAGGTTTGTATTTCACAGCCTGTAGTTTACACAAATCTTTTACTTCGATAATAGTAAAGATGATTTGATTAGTGCAAACTTAAGCAGTGAGAATTCCAAGAAACAAAGATAGTATATCAGCTGCAGAACGACGGGGCGGCGTGTGCATACATGAAACAGTCAACCATCCTAGCTGCGACGAAACATCCTCATCTGAAGATGATCTTTCTACCGAAATGGCTTCCTGGAGGGCTGTTGGGAGCACTCTCACAAGTGCTTATGCCACTGATCACGCAGAAAATTCGAATGGTATCACCATGCACAGTAACTTTTAAAGTGGCAACACATGCAACTTTTGCATCATTTCAACACTAGCTAACTTTTGCATTATTTTTTTTAGCTCGAATACCTTCGCTGTTTGAAGATGGCTACAATAACACAAATGTGCAGTCCCAAGACTGGTCCCTGACAAACACGACAACTGAAAAAACTCCAGGAAAGGCCATTGTCAACGTTGATAAGAATCCAGTTAGACGGCAACGTGAGAGTGCCCGCAAAAACAAATTAACTCCCGAGCAGAGGGAGGCGATAAACGCACGGAGACGGGAACGTTATAGGAAACGAGAGATATGTTAACACAAGATCAGAGAGAAAATAGGTCCGCGGAATGGAGATCGCTCCGAAAGAGCCGTGCACCCGAATCACAGCAAAAGATCCTATCGCGACGCAGGGCAAACTATGAGACTAAGCGGAAGACACCGTGTTCTGCATCCATAGCAATGCCATGCCCGACAGTTAGCGCACAAACATCACCTGACGCTTCACCTCACGGCTCACCCTCGGCGCTCAGGGGTAACTACAGCTTAGAAAACGACGGTAAAATTGGCATCTTTCAACACCTTTGTATGTACATAGTGTATCAAGCTAAATCTTACCAGTTCGACCATGATGCAGGTGATTACCTTTCCAGGACCTTCAATGATAATCTCACACCTGACGATCAAGTAACAGAGCAGAGGCCAGAGACCAGAGCTCAGCGGAGAACTCGAGAGCGAGCTCATAAAGAAATTTTGGCTGCAGAACAGAGGCGAGAGAAATGTGCCAGCCGAAGAGCAAATAGGCAAAACATCCCACACGGGGAGAGGCATGCACAACAACAACGCTCTAATGCTCGCTTCGCAGATAATGCCACAACTTCTTCCCATACCGTCTCTGCTTCAGGAAACACACAGGATTACACCATCGGGACTGACGGTAACACTCCTGACTTTGCGATTCTTATGTACAGACTTTAGTAGTAATGGTCCCTTATCTGCTGTAAAATGCTGAAGGTGAAATGGAGGCGATGCTCAGCAGACTAATGGAGGATAATCCCCATCCTGAGGACCTCATGGATGATGAGTATTACTTATTTGACAATGAAGGTATTACTGCACAGCCGTTGAGTATGTACAAGTATTGCTTATGAGTGGACTATAACTCAACATTTCATCGCAGGTGATGACTATGATGGCATCGACCCCGATGAACCACATGAATCTGCTCAGCCGACCCCGATGAACCCCGATGAACCACATGATCCTTTTGAGTTTGTCTACTCTAACCTGCCAGACAGCACACACATCCTTAAGCACGCAGTGGACTGTGAAATCTGCAAGGCCAAGAGATTCGAGTATGAGACCGACGGTTTCTGCTGTCGGGGCGGGGACACGGAGTTGCTTGAACCCGAGCCTATACCAGAACTGATGAAGCTCTGGTCTGCATCCGATAATGACTCCCGGCATTTTCGTGAGAGCATTCGGTACTTCAACGGCCACTTTGCGTTCACAACCCTTGGTGTCACCCTCGACGAAAAGTACACGAACATGAGGTCAGGGACATACACGTTCCGGGCGCAGGGCAACATGTACCATAATGTGCACTCGTTCGGGCCAGGCTCGCGGCCAGAACATCTACAGTTGTACTTCTACGATGATGACCCTAGCCTAAACCATCGTGCGCCGTTGACCGAGAAGTTAGATCAGACTGTCGTCAATATGGTGAAGGAAATCCTTAAAGAAAACCCGTACTCCCAACAGTTTAGGAGTCTTGGAGCTCACAGGGAAAACCTAGACGAGTACCGGATAGAACTGAACACCGACCAGAAGCTAGATCAGAGGAGATATAACAAACCTGTCTCATCCGAGGTGGCTGCTATTTGGGTAGAGGGCAGCAACCTGGCGAGGAGGTTTGACCGCAGCATCACCCTACATGGTACCGACAATAAACGATACGGTATCCAGGCCACACAAGGCTGCTATGACCCGCTCTCGTACCCCCTCTTTTTCCCAAAGGGGGAACTCGGTTGGCATCCAAATATCCCAAAACGTAAGGTGTCTTGGGAAGATGCGCAACAGCCAAGAGCTAATCGCAGCGATGCAGGTCCGCCTCTTGCATTACATATGCTTTTATCTGTGTTTCCTATCATTAAGATGTATGTTGCCTTATTTTTTGCTTTCTCGCCTTTGCACAGAGGGAAATAGCCGGTTGTGCGTCTCAGTAAGGGACTACTACTGCTACAGGCTACAGACGCGTCCTGCGATATTTAACCCTATTCTGCATGGAGGTCGATTGTTCCAGCAGTTCGCGGTCGACATGTACATCAAGATTGAGGGTTGCAGGTTGAACTGGGTAAGGGAACACCAGCCAGAGATACGTGCTGATCTATATAAAGGAATTGTTGATAGCATCACTGCAGGAGAATCTCGAGGGAGCAAAGTGGGCGTAAGGACGGTGCTTCCTTGGTCATTCCAGGGGGGCTATCGAGACATGAAGCGGAGGCATATGGACGCCATGGCATTGGTTCAAACATACGGCAAGCCAGACATCTTCTTGACAATGACTTGCAACCCGAATTGGCCGGAGATACTTGACGAGTTGTATCCTGGTCAGACCCCGCAAGACCGACCAGATCTTGTTGCACGTGTGTTTAGAGCCAAGCTGGAGGCGATGAAAGAGATGCTCCTCAAGAAACACATCCTTGGTGTTGTGACAGCACATGTATATGTCGTTGAATTCCAGAAGAGAGGCCTCCCGCATGCTCACTTTCTTTTGATCATGGACTCAACACATAAGCTTCTTGTGCCAGAGCAATACGACCGACTCATATCTGCTGAGCTCCCTGACAAGCATAAGTACCCGGAGCTCTATGCCATGGTTGTAAAGCATATGATGCATGGCCCGTGCGGTGTTCTCAAGCCCAACAACGTCTGCATGCAAGATGGGGTGTGCAAGTGCAGATACCCCCGACCGTTCAACGAGAGCACCGTGCAAGGAAAGGACTCCTACCCTGTTTATCGTAGACGTAAGAACGGTCCTCAAGTGAAGGTCCGTGGTCAGACTCTGGACAATAGATGGGTTGTGCCTTACAACCCTCACCTTCTGCGGATGTTTAACTGCCACATCAATGTTGAGGTGTGCTCCAGCATCAAGGCCGTCAAGTACCTTTATAAGTACATATACAAGGGCCATGATAAAGCGTCGTTCAACATCGATCAGCCTGACAGCGATGGTAACATAGACGAGATCAAGAGATACATTGACGCGAGGTGGGTTACTCCACCAGAGGCGATGTGGAGGATATTTGGCTTCAAGCTCTGTGAGAACTCCCCCTCGGTGCTACAGCTGCCACTTCATCTCCCAAATATGCACAGGGTCACGTTCAATGCAGCAGAGGACCTGAATGACGTCGTAGCCCGAGAGAATGTGTCGAGGTCCATGCTGACGGAGTATTTTGTGGCCAACCAGAATTATGAGTGGGCTCGAGGTATTTTGTACAGAGATTTTCCAGGGAGTTTCACATGGCAACCATCAAAATACTGGAAACCAAGGCAGCAACGTCATCAAGTAGGTCGAATTGTGTCAGCACATCCAGCTGAGGGGGAGCGATATTTTTTGAGGGTGCTGCTAAACCACGTGTCAGGATCGACGTCCTTCGAAGATCTGAAAACCGTAGATGGTGTCTTGTGTGGTAGCTTTCGCGAGTCAGCTGAGAGGAGAGGACTCATCGAGGCTGACAACACGCTCGACGAGTGTCTGACCGAGTCTGAGCAGTTCGCGATGCCAGCTTCGCTCAGGAGGCTCTTTGCAACAATCCTGGTATTCTGTGAGCCTGGCGACGTGCGAGGTTTGTGGGATAGGCACCTAGAGGCAATGTCTGATGACTACCGGCGACAACACACATGCCCAAACGCAGTTGAGCAGATGGTGTTGCTAGATATCAGTGCCATATTGCAATCCATGGGAAAAGACATACGAACTTTCCCTCTACCTGACATGGACGAGGCGTATGACAACACTGGAGGCGAGCCTAGGGAAATCATCGAAGAGACCAACATCGAGGTTGACCCCAGTGATGCTAATCTAGCGTCTTCGTTAAATGAAGAGCAGAGGCGTGCCTATGATGAAATATTGTTGGCGGTTGACAGTGTTGAAGGAGGAGTCTTCTTTGTCGATGGCCCTGGAGGCACGGGGAAGACCTTTTTGTACAAGGCGCTCCTTGCTACAGTTCGAGGCGATGGCAAGATCGCTGTGGCAACGGCGACGTCAGGAGTCGCCGCTTCCATCATGCCTGGAGGTCGGACCGCCCACTCGAGGTTTAAGATCCCACTGAATAGTGAAGATGGAACGTCATGTAACTTCACGAAGCAGAGTGGGACAGCCAAGCTCCTGCGGAGAGCTTCGCTCATCTTATGGGACGAGGCCACAATGACGAAGCGACAGGCAGTTGAGGCACTGGACAACAGCATGCGTGACATCATGGGTCGACGGGACAGACCGTTCGGCGGAAAGACTATCGTTTTCGGTGGTGATTTTAGGCAAGTGCTTCCTGTCGTCAGAAAGGGGTCACGGGGGCAGATAATCGACGCTTCCCTGCGGAGTTCATACCTTTGGATGGGCATGCGGCAGCTAAGGCTTGTCACCAACATGAGGGCACAAACGATCATGGTTCGCAGATTACTTGTTGAGGGTAGGGAATGGCACAGAAGAAGCTGACGAGGAAGGGAACATACGTCTCCCCGAAGATATATGTGTACCGTCCACAGGGGGGAAGGAGGATCTAGAGAAGCTAATCGAGCATGTATATCCTGCTCTAGGAGACAACATGGATAATCCCAATTACATGACTTCTCGAGCAATCCTCGCAACCAAAAATGACAATGTCGACAAGATAAACAAACACATGATACAGCGGTTTACTGGTGATGAGAAGATCTACCACAGCTTCGACAGTGCAGAAGATGATCCGCATGGATACTATGCTCCCGAGTTCTTAAACTCACTAGCTCCTAATGGGCTGCCTCCACACGAGCTTAAATTGAAGATAAATTGTCCGGTTATACTTCTCAGAAACATTGACCCGGCTAACGGCCTATGTAACGGGACGAGGCTTGTTGTAAGGGGATTCCAGATGAACGCTATCGACGCGGAGATCGTGGTAGGACAACATGCCGGACAGCGGGTGTTCCTTCCTCGCATACCTCTGTGTCCCTCCGATGACGACATGTTCCCGTTCAGATTCAAAAGGAAGCAATTTCCGATCAGGCTCAGCTTTGCCATGACGGTCAACAAGGCGCAAGGGCAGACTATCCCTATTGTCGGTGTTTACCTACCAGAGCCTGTATTCTCCCATGGACAGTTGTATGTCGCCTTGTCCAGAGCTACTGCTAAGATCAACATTAAGATCCTCGTTACCAAAGAAGAGGAAGAGGACAGTGGCAAGGGCAAGGATCAGACCAAAAATTCAAAGAAGCGAAAAAGATCCGAAGACTTAATAACGGCCACGAAGAACATAGTCTACAAGGAAGTCCTTAGCACTTG
Source organism: Poa pratensis (assembly GCA_947311845.1). Classification (NCBI taxonomy): domain Eukaryota; kingdom Viridiplantae; phylum Streptophyta; class Magnoliopsida; order Poales; family Poaceae; genus Poa; species Poa pratensis. The sequence continues at coordinate 48,193,594 of CAMZMU010000052.1, forward strand.
AATCAGTGTTGCATACACCATCAGGTTAGTGAGATTCTCATGTTATGATCATCACTCAACTTTCTAGCTGCTGCTCCTTTTGATGCAACATGACAGCTAACTGTTAATTTCTTTTTCTTTTACATGTATGTAGTGTACAGTGTATAACATGGTTTTGGTCCGCTTACATTGTTTTCCAAATTATGTAGGGGCTTTAAAATCATCAGACCAAAGCCAAATTGTCTTTCAGCCAGACATGCAGATGGGGCGTGAGCTATTAGCTTGGAGTCAAACACTTAGCGGAACACTAAGAAACATGCTCAAGGCACGTGCCAGAGCCATGGCACGAAGAATGGTGAATATGGGGTTATATCAGAACCTTAGACTAATGTGAAATTGCCACCTCTTAAATTAGATGTCCGTGATCCAGTCAGATGTGTTATCTTGAGGGTAATCTCGAACGTGTGTAGTGTTAAGGAGTACTATTTCTGAGTACTATTTCTGAGTTTGATATCTCTTTAATCAAATGTATCCAATCCAGACAGATCGGATATCTGAAGTGTAATGGGCACTACCCAAGAACCATGGTTTGCAATTATTATAATTATTCGAATCAATTCCTAATGTTACTCTTATACGATCCATTTACTTAATACCTGTCTGCATGTCTACTATAATCATATTATAAAGTGGTAGAGTGAGGAAAATATGCAGAGTAAATAGATGTCTACCGAACTACTTAACCCTATTTGTGCAGACGCACACAACCATTATAAACTCACGTCTGACTCTACCAAGTGAATATGTCTGCCCAGTACGAATTTTGTGACCGCTGCTGCTGAATCATGTTCAGATCTACCAAGATTCATGACAGTAGATGTACCTTCCCAACAGAAATATATAGGGTGTTGCAAAGCCTATACTTGAATTTGCATGTGACGGGCAGACTTGCAAGTGAACAAGAAATTTATCAAGGAAATTTTAAATGGTCAAAACTGATGCTAGATGGAATATACGAACAGCCTATGCTTATTCTATCTGCATCTTTGTTTGAATTAATAGGAAAAAATAAACACACTCTAACTCCCTTAGTAATTTGCAAAACAAGCTGAACCCTTCAACCAGCGAGCATGAATGATTAATTGGCACGTTGTATTCAGTATACTCATGTAGTAATCGACGGAGAAAAAAATCCGCAATTCAATGGGCTTGGAGCTAGATTGTTAACTATACCTAGAACGCACCTGATGGAGTGACCATGAGGTGAATTAATGAATCGATGATGGCATCACGCCCTGATCCTGGCCGCTTGGCTTGGCGCGGCAGTACGTGCTACTGTGTCGCCGCGTCGGAGCCTGGCATACTTGCTCCGCCAGCGGCGCCGTCGAGTGAGGTGTGAGATCGCCGATCCGGAAACAAAGCGACATACTATGAAACAACACAGAAGCAAAACTGCTACATCAACTTCGTCCAGGCCTGAAGCTAGGTTGCGGTGATTCAGAAAAATACCCAATTATCTGCAGCCAAGTGGCCCTGCCTCGCCGGCTTCCGGGCGGCGACGAGGAGAAGGAGTTGACGCTGATTCGGTGCAGCAACACGAAGATGAACTCCTCCGCCCGCCTGTCCACCTCCTACTCCTCGACCGCTACCTCTCCTTGCTGGACACTCCTTGCCGGCCTCTTGAGCTTGCTCGTGCCCTCGTCGCCGCGTGCTGCCGCCCCGGAATTTCCAACGCTAGCAACGCCGCCTCGGAGGGGCGAGACTATGGAGGGGCGGGGGCGTGGAAGAGCAGCTCGCCGGGCCTGAGCTGCGAGCACCGGAGCAGGGGCGGACGCCGCGGGCGACCGCAGTGGTGGGTGTCTTCCTCGTGCCCTTGTCACCGGATGCCGCCGCCGTGGAATCCCCAACGCCAGCAACGCCGCCTCGGAGGGGCGAGACTATGGAGGGGCGGGGGCGTGGAAGAGCAGCTCGCCGGGCCTGAGCTGCGAGCACCGGAGCAGGACACTAAGCGCAGCGGTGGGGATCTCCGAGCTCCACCAGCGAGGACTGAGGAGAGTGACGGGAAGACGAGAAGAAAGAATCGTTCCTTTTTTTTCTTTACGTCTTTTGTCCCTTCGCATGTCTTTTGTTCTCCTTTTGTTTTTCCCGTTAACTCAGAATATTGTGTAGAAAGAACGTGTAGGATAATTTGTTGTGGACTTGTTTGTACGATATATTTGCACCTCGTGGATTACTTATGTATAGATATACATTTCTAAAATATTTTATCTATCAATTACTTTTAGAATACATTTTATTATTATTTTGGAATAGCGCTAGAAGTTAATAAGGGATAGTTTAATCATTGCTTTGTGTACAAGTACAAGTGATATTGCATTATGCGAAGTACAATTTTAATATCTTTACTAATATGTGGGTATTTGTATTATGAATTTATGTATTTTATAATTACATGTGCGACATAAGTGAACGATTCACCTATCTTTACTAATATGTGGGTATTTGTTTTACGAATTTATGTATTTAATAATTATATGCGCGACATAAGTGCTGATAGAAAATGGTCCGTAGCCGCATTCACCTAGGGGGAGTTCGGAAGGAAGTCGCCATCGCCGTCGATGCATCGGTCGTGGAGGTCCAAAGGAGAGTTCAGGAAGGAAGTCGCCATTGCCCTCGTGATACTAAAGGAGAGTTCAGGAGACGGAGAGGAGGAAGGAGGAAGAGGAGATTACGTACCATGGCGGCGGCGGTGGTGGTAGCGGCGGCGGCGGTGAGGGAGGCGGCGGGACGGGTGGTAGGGTTTAGGGCGGAGTGAGGAGTGGAGTCTAAATATGATGTGGCCGTGTGGGCGGAGAGTTTCGGTGGGCTGGGCCCAAGCTGCACGCGAGGACGCGATGGACGAAGCCATCCGTTGGCGTGCGGAGAGGAGCGCGCCACGACGTACGACGGACGGGCAGAAGACAGGACACTCCGTTCTTTTGTAGTAGAGATGGGAGTCGGTACTTCGTACGTCAAGGCAGACCATGCCAGGCCATCGCTACGCGATCGATCGCATGGGCCGGCCCAAAGAGAAAAATAGGCGCGTGCCCGCATCGTCTACCCTAACGTGAACACGAAGCGAACAGTTTTCTGGCCTAAAACTCCCGTCCTTCCCTGCGACAGAGGGCCGCCGCCACCTAGGGTTAGGCTCGCCGCTGCATCTTTGACGCCGGCCGGCCGCCCGCACGCCCCGAACGCTCCGCCCCAGTCTTCTGCCTCTACTTGCTCCTGGTACGTGGACGACCTCCATCCCCGTCGAGCTTTCCGCCGGCCCCAGTTTTGTAGGGCAGCAGCGCCGGCGCTGGGCCACAGGAACCTGCCCTTCCGCCTCTTCTTTCTCCTGGTATGCGACTGATCCATCCCCGTCGAGCTTTCCGCCGCCCCAGCTATGTATCACAGCAGCGACGACACCGGCCACGCCGCCGCTCCGATCCCTCATCTCCCACCGCGGACATGCATTGGAGGTAATCCCGTAAGGAATATGAACAGGAGGCTCGGGTACATGCATGCCCAGCAAGAAAAGAACGAAGAAGCCTGAATTAAGTGATCGAATCACTTCAAAGGTTCGATAGTTTTGAAAATTGAGGGAATATTCTACTTTCTAGATAACCAAGGAGTAGACATTTCATCAGTAACTACTGACGCATATCTATAGTCAAGCATATCTTATATCCTACTCAACCAATGGTGAGTATTACATAGACCATATATTTTGTTTTCTCTCTCAATCGATGTGCCTGAGGTATGAATCAAGAGCTTCATCAACTCCGAAAATTGCTGTAACAAGCGATAGAGTCAAACCATTAATATTCATCCTTCTCGGTTGGTTCGATAATGTCTTTCACATGCCTCAAATTGTAAAGCAATGTTGTACACAATATTTGCATCGCATGGAACCTTTTCATTGTACTGCTTTGAGTTCTCAGTCTATATAATAGTGCTATGTCTGATTAAAGAATTAGTTTAGTCATGTAGATCAGTAGATGTAATCTAAAAGTGGCACCTTCTATTTCTTCAAATACTACATATATTTAATTCTTATTGGACATTTTATTTGATGCATATTTTTACTGCCTCTCTTGGTGGTGTCCGCCCTTTCAGTTTAGCAATGGCATACCAAAGCTAAGTATTTCTTCTTGATTTAATGTAAGATCTGCAGTAACAGTTTTTATGATTAACTGAAAAACCTAAGCTTTGGACAAGAGATGCACTTAAGTTTTGTTCAAGGGATCATATTGACCAAATGGACTTCCTTTTGTCATTTTTCTTTATTAGGTTACATAGTGCTTAGCTGTTTAATTCTTACTTTGTCTTGCTCCAAACCTGTAGAGTATCACACTATGTTCTGCAAGATGTGCACCAATTTCTCTTTTACCATGTATTTACACTTGATATATGTCCAGTTTACCGAACCACCTCTAATTTCTGTATCAGGTTAGGGTGGCAACGTTGGTGGCAGTGAGGGTGTTCTGATCGGAATTCGGAGCCGTGGAGGAGATCGCCGAGCATGCATGCGTCTTTCCCACCGCCAATTGGTTTGTTTTTTTCAGTCTGTCACTGTTTTATTGTTTGAGAAATTTGTTTTAGTAACAGAAGTGGATTACTATGTAACGGATAATGGGAGGTCAAGTTTGAGCGCACTTTGGTGTGTATACCTCGCTTTAGATGTCGATGTAATTAGTAATTTGGTGCATATGTTTCGCTTTGGATGAATGGCTGGGCATTACATGTTAAGAGAGGAACGAACAAATTTCTATTCTCAGTATTTGTGCTAGCACTTGCAGTGTACGTTAGACACTGGACTGCGAAGGTTGACACTACTGTGTTAGACACTGGACATATTTTTGTGAATAAAAGTATAGAGCGCCACTGCCTTCACATGCTCTGCCACGGCGATGTGTACGTGTTTCTGCACAACATGCTCAGCGAACGTCTAAAACTGTGCCCACACCGTCGCCAACTCCTCTTCAGGAGGTACTTGTTCATCTACTCAACTGTGATTTTTCTGAACATGGTCTTAATTTTAACAAGATTGCTCTGTGTCAATATAATGAAAAATATGAAAACATGACGCACAAGAATTACTTGTGAAGAATGATTGTTGCTGATGGGCTAATTGTTAAGAAAAATAATTCTAAATGACCGAAAAGGGGTTGTGTTTTCTGTCATTATTGCTGCTAATGATGATTTTTTACAAGGTCTCTACATGTTTTTCCTGCTAAACCTGTACGGTTGCTGCTGCCCTTATCCCTGGCCGCTTGCACCCGTGACTGATTCAGGACATGCACCTACTTATCCCCGATTAAAAAACATGCACTTGTTGAAGCAACCAGTGGTGTTGACGGCTCGACAAAGTTTTCCCGTGACTGATTCAGGACATGCACCTACTTATCCCTGATTCAAAAAACATGCACTTGTTGAAGCAACCCAGTGGTGTTGACCGCTCGACAAAGTTTTCCCCTATTTCAGTATGCATATATTTGTAATTTGGTGAGGCAAAATGAATATTATTTTGGTATTTCGTCTGTTCAATATTAGTTAAAATAACCTGTTGTGTGAAGGCTTGCATGGATCAATACAGTTGTGTTGAGGTTCATGGGATATCAACTTTACTTCGTGCCCCTGTTCCTGCTCCATTGTTTGCGGATACATATAGGCAGTGATACCATATACAAGTGGTGTTGGTGATTTTGTTGGAACTATAATCAATTTTATATAGAAGATAGTCAACTTGAAATACTCTATTTGACATGATTGATCTCTGTATTATTTCATATCTTCAGTATTATTGTCACACAAAGTATTAGGAAATAGAATATTAGTGCGAACTAAGCTGTGTGGCTGTGGTGGAACTTTGTTCCTTTTTGCATGACACGTGCCGTACATCAAAAACATTTTTTTAAGTTGGTGTATAATTTAGTACTAAGCCTATTTCATAATATGTTTAAATGTGACTTGTCTTTTTTTTAAAGCAACAAGTAAATCAAAAAACCGGTATCTGGTAATAGGGAGATCCTAATAGGCTACCCGCACTCCCTTAAATTGAACATAAACTGCCAAAGTTATACTCCTGAGAAACATTGACCCAGCTAACAAGCTGTGAAATCGCACAAGACTTGTAGTCCGCGGTTTAGGATGAACAAAAGTTCGTACTTGGACAACGTGATGGGCGGAGTGCGTTTCTTTCTCGCGTACCTCTCTGGCCTTTTAATGACAATATGTTCCCATTCAGGCATACCTCTCTGCCGTTTCGACGACAATATGTTCCCATTCAAATTCAAGTGGAATCATCTTTGTCATGACAATCAGTAAGGCACAAGGGTTGACCATCTTCTATTGTCAGCGTGTACCCGCCAGATTCACGGCACAAGGATCTCGCCATCAAGGAGTAGAATGGAAAGGATTGCGCATAACAATATCTACGAAGAAGTTCTTAACCATCCCTGTATGAGATTTGACCAGCTTACTTAATAATTCTTATATATTCATGTTAACGACATATTTCAAATTTGAAATACAATAATAGTTGGCATTTATTATGGTTGCACACTATTTAATAGATATATATATAAGCAATTTAAGTTTGCAACAATAGAAAATTATAGTAAGCCGTAGCAACGCACGGGCATACAACTAGTGTACCATTCATTTGGCAGTATTCACTATGTATTCTACTTTATGCTTCTGTAACAATCCTACTGCTATCTTGACATGTTAATTATGTCTATCGAGATAGGAAATCAACATGTCTATTGCTGGCAACTCTATATAAAACTCTTTCATATGTCTGCTTGTACAATTTTTCACACTCTCGTGTTGTCATTCCTTGAATAGAGAGCTCGCGAAACAGCTAGGCGACAAAGGACTCATTGTCTTTGAATACTTTAAAGATGTGATCACGAAGAGTAAGTAGATGATTTTGTTGTTTTCAATGCAGTTACCTACTCATAAGTCATATAAAAAATATTATGAACGGAAGATGCATATCTCTGATTTATTTTACAATTTATCCTACTTTTGAAAAAATTATCCAATGGATACTTCATACTTACATTTCTCTGTCGCAACATTTGTAACGCTTGAATTCCATGTCTGCTTACTGACTCTGGTTTTTTTTTCTTCTTAAACAGATGATAGATCTCTCCCAGAGTGTTTTAAGCTCTTTGATTTGTTTCATATACTTACAACTGACCATGATACAGTAACAAGGATCACCAAGGAGGTGTGTTAATCGTCATTTCACACTATTACGTCCTGTTGTACACAACACAACAGTTAATTGTGCACATCAAATTTAAACAGGTCGTGGGAGACTTTGCTGCCGAGAATGCTGTGTATTTGGAAATAAGGACAACACCTAAGGTACTACTTTTGAATACTTGTTTTCGTGTTAATTTGCATTTATTAGTGTATGGTGGAGTGAGCTAACTAGTTTTGTGTTTCTTTGCTCTACCTAGAATAATGAAGGCAAAGGGATGACCAAGCGGTCTTACATGAATGCTGTTATTAAAGGTCTTAAATCTGTTGAAGACGTTGATGTTGTTTTATTTGATTCTAACTTAAGAACAGATGGAACATTAAGTTGTACACCTATGGGTGATTTGGCTAGTGACACAAAGAAAAAGAAGATACATGTTAGGCTCCTTTTAAGTATTGACCGTCGTGAGACAACTTCAGCAGCAGTGGATACTGTATGACGAAACATTCCGCTTTAGCTTATTCTCTGGACTAATCTTGGTATAATATTGAATATTTTTCTTACTTTCACCAGGTTAATTTAGCAATAGAAATGAAGGACCAAGGTGTAGTCGGCATCGATCTCTCGGGCAATCCAGTTGTAGGTGAATGGTAAGAAATATTTTGCATGTGGCTTGAACTAAATGAAGACACGTTAATTACTTGTGTGCTAATATTCTGTTTTTCTTTCAACATCTGTTAAGGAGACATACTTGCCTGCTCTAGACCACGCTAAAGAGCTGGGGATCCCCATCACAATTCACTGTGGTGAGGTATGAAAACACATTCGGACAAGTTCCGAAAACAATGTTTCCTTATTATCATTGTTTGCTTGACGCGCCATTTGTAAATCTTTACATATATTGTTCGACCGATAAAAATAGAGCTTAGTGAACAACAGGTACCAAACAGGAAGGAGATCCAAGCAGTTTTAGATTTCTGCCCTCAAAGGCTGGGTCATGTCTGCTGCCTGAACGATGAAGAATGGAAGAAGCTTAAGTCGTCAATGATTCCGGTGACCTTCTTTCTGTTCCTCGGCTTCCACTATCTTTAGCTATTCTGTGTGACCCATACTTACCTTACTTGTGAGATCAAATTCTGTAGGTGGAGATATGCTTAACCTCCAATGTGATGACCGGAGGTGCCCCTTCTCTAGAGCTTCATCACTTTGGTACGTCCCTCACAATGTAGAACCCAAAATCCTTGACAAAAACTAACTCCAGCAAGCATCTTAACGTTCGAGTTCTTTGATTTGTGCAGCTGACCTATACAACGCGAAGCACCCTCTGTCAGTGTGCACCGACGACTCTGGACTCTTTTCGACAAGCCTCTCGAATGAGTATTACCTTGTCGCATCCACCTTCGGTATGCTCATTTCTCTTAGAAATAAACCTGTGAAACAGAGCTTGTTCCTCACTCCAACAACATATACTTGTTTATAGATTCTGAACGTTGAATTCGATGTGGAATTTGTCAGGTCTTAGCAAGGCTGAGCTGTTTCGGCTAGCCCAGGGCGTGTTGGAGTTCGTGTTCGCGGACGATGAGGTGAAGAAGTCCCTGAGGGCAGTGTTCGAGCTCGCGGCAGCAGAGAAATTCGCGATGTAGGCTTCATCGCCCCTGCTCACCGGTGTACTACTAACTACGTGTTCTCCGTTCCATATAGATTAGGAAGGAGATGAATAGGAACCTCATCTCTGGTGTGTGCCCTGTCCGGATCAAATGATGCTGCGTGATTCAGTTCCGTGGATGGCGATTCAGTTTTGTTTCGTGAACCACAACAGAATGATCACCGACGACGGCACCCCAGCCCTCCGCTATGTGTATTCGATCTGTACGTTCTGTCCACGTTTATTTTCAGGGTATCAGTGTGGCTGTTGGTCTCCAAGTTTTCGCTTCATTCGTTGTATAAAGCACCTTTCAAAGCTTATTATGACAACCCTCAATGCAAGCACTCGGTGCAGTCTTCACTTAAGGTTTTGGTCAGATCACTCTCCCAGTGTAGAACCATTAAGTGAACCTGACCCTCATACTTCAAACACATGGCAATGGTTAGTTCACAAAACATAATTTACATTACTCACCAAGCCACTTCATCACTTGTCCTTAATCCCTAGAGTGTCATGCTTTTTTGAAGTTATCTTCACACACCCATCATTAATTGATGGACCCTCAAGATTGAATCATAATATTAGGCAACCATGTTTGTGCTATGGTGATTAGTCACGGGGTTTGCTATTCTTTGATCGTGTGATCGGGTTTCCGACAAGCAAAATGACAAAGACAAGGTAGGAAGGCCCCCGCTACCCACCGCCAACCGAACCGCCTGCCACCGGCGCCCTGCCCTGCTCAAATCACGGCCTCCGCCGATCCGACGCCGCCCCCCGAACATTCCTTTTACCTCCCCTACACCCCCTTCTTCTCCGGCTCCGGCGCCGCAAACCCCCCCCCCCCCCCCCCCCTTGGAATAGTGGTCAGCGCATGAAACTTGACATGGTATCAAAGCCAAGGTCTCGAGTTCGAGTCGTGTGTGGCGCAATTTTCGTAAAAAATGTTGACGCCCCCTCCGTCCACGTACAAGGCCCCTTTCTCTTCATGCACCTACCTCTGAGTTACACATGTTGGCCTCTCTCTTCCCGTCACATGTGAGGAGAGGTGTTGAGTGTATAAGTGGATTGACTGACACTTTCCATAAGATCGGTCTTTTGGAATAGTTGGTTAGTGCATGAAGCTTGACATGGTATCTGAGCCCAGGGTCTCGAGTTCGAGTCTTGGCTTGCATAATTTATTAAAAAATTGTTGTAGCCCCCCTTTGTGTCCACGTATACGTCTCTTGAGGCATACCTCTGAGTCCACATATTGGCCGAGGCGTATACCTCTGAGATTTGTATACACGTGTTGGGCTCTCTGAGTCACGCGTGAAAAGGATGTTACAGTATATGTGGATTGCACCAGCCCTTTCCATCTGTTCGGACTTATGTGATAGTTAGCCAGTGGAGCACGTTTCGTTCGATGATAGGAGTCCCGATCCGGAACAGCATAGGGTTTGGCTGGCTATATATGCTGCCCTCCATGGGCTTTTCTCGACCTCCCATCCAGACGAATAAAAGCCTAGATGGAGATGCAGCAAGAGGGTGCAATGGAGGCTGAGAAGAAGGCGACGATCGCTGGCTCCCGCCGGACTGCGTCCGGGTCGAACGGCGGCGGCGAGGCGGTGACGGAGGGCGACAAGGGTGAGAGGTTTGTCCCTGTGAGCCAGAAGTACATCGATATGCTGCTGGAAGAGAAAGCTACGGGCCTCGGCGCCTACAAGGTGTCGACGTCCATGGAGCGCGTCGAGAAGCACTACAAGGGTCCGCATGATCTCCGGTCGCTCATGGCCCGCAGCAATGCTGTGATGGAGAAGGTGCGGGCTGGGATGCCAAGATCCTCGAGCAGTACGAGCGCTTGGGCTGCGCCTACACTAAGGTCCTGGAGGACGAAGGCTCCGACGTCATCGACGAGGAGAAGATCCGCCACTATCTATCCAGGTGGCCGCCGGCGTCATGATCTTCTCGAAGCGACTTCAGAGTTCATATGTGTAGTTTGATGTTCGTAGGAATATTCCCTGTTTTCGGAAGCAGCTGAACTATTTTCCGTGAAATTCATGCACATTATAGAGGCCATAAGTGAAAGGAGCAACAATTTTGTACACACCCAAAAGCTTGTGAACACCAAACCTTAAATCGTCAACTTTTATCTAACGATCGCGGATTTAGTTTTGTTTTTCAGAACAAAAACATTTCATTGGTTAAATCTTAAATTTTGTGTTGACTGTGTGGATGATATTTTTGCAACGTTGTCGTTGCAATTTGAATTTTCCTTTTATTGCCGCTGCCCGTTGTTGTCATGTGCTTTCGTTGCTCCATGGACAGCTCCCCCAATTCCAGGGCCGGCTCTATATTTTTCTGGGCCCTAGTGCAAGGTTGAAAAATTGGCCCCCTCCAAGTATTATATATCCGCATATGACGTAAAATGTTAAAAATCTACATCCAACCACACATTTTATTCCGAGATGTTTATAACTAATTTATATAAGTGATTAAGCAATATCATATTACGACAGAAGATATGTATTTAAATACAACAATTTGCAATTAGTTACTTACTTATTTCTACAAAAAAAATGACGCTAGTTAATTACTGGCTGTGGTCGGATTGTTTGTTGACTTCATGTTCATCATCATTTGAATTATGATCATCATCTTGTCCAGGTTCGGATTCTTGCCTTTGATTTTCAACGCTACTAGCTGCCGGAAATAGCTATTTGAAGCACCTTTTTGAGATTTAATGACTTGATTCTCTCGTTTTCTCTTTATTACTTTTCTCAGCCGGACAACGCCTAAATTGCTATTTAGTATCCAATATTTAGCATAAGAAAGGCAGAACATGAACATGCGAGCTAGCGTGTCTATTCCTCTCCCCGATGGACCGCTAGCAGTTGGGCCTTTATCATTTTAACTTTTTTGTTAGCCCAATACACCTAATATATACAGGCAGGAATATGTAGAGATGGGCCCTCTCCAAAGATGGGCCCTTGTGCAGCGCACAAGGTAGCCTAGGGCCAGCTCCGGGCCTGCCCAATTCAAATGCAGCCTGACGAGGTTCACCACACTTCCTCTCAAGGCGAATGAAGGGCAAACACTAATCGGCTCTGGACAAGGTTGCTCGACACTAGGAGCCGACGGTGGAGGGATCATCTCCACGTCTTCCTCTGCGTTTGCAACAGGCAACTCAAGGCCGTTCGGGTTACCCCCTCGACAGGGACAAAGTGTTTCGTGTGGTAGGTGTAGATGCACACATTATGTAAAATATAGTTTTAATATTTTTTTTAATGTCAAAAAAATCCAAACAAAAATTTCGGATATACACCCACGTATTTTATGTTCGCACAAAAAGTTTTGTATGAACATAGAATATACCTGCGTATATCCAAAGATGATTTCTCCCTCGACAGGTGCTATACACAACGTCTTTTTAGGAGACATCAATTTATGCCTAACCGGCAAGTGCAACTCACGATCCAGTCTCACGAGGCATAAGGCCTTGCGATTTTTTCTACTCCCTCCGGTCCATAATTATTGTCGTGGACTCTAAAGAAAAATCGTATTGTGCTAGTAGTGTTTCCCCGACATTTATATCGGACCGGAGGTAGTATATTTTTTTGGTAGACTTTTCTGGCTTTTGTATTGAGCATAAATTGATGCCTCGAAGGTATATCTTAGCATGCTATTGTTAGGCAGCAGAATAGTTTCGTTGAGACTTTGGAGTACTGTACGCAGTTTCAACAAAAATAAGACAAGGTAAAACTACCACAAACCAATCAATTTCCACTTTACCCGACAACAAGTACACACATTCCTCGCGCTCTGCCATAAACCTTTACCGAACTACTCTGTATAATGCAATCAAACTTACATGGAAGTCATTGTACATGGTTACAAATATATTACTTTTTAACTGTTCGGCTGGATTTTTTTTGCAAAACCTTCTAACCACGTATTTCTGCTGTTAGCACACAAGAAAATGGAACAAAAAACAATCAAAGGCTACAGACCCTAGACGAAATGGGAGCAGCAAACATTCTAAAAAGTATCTTGTGTCAGCTACTCCTGCTGGAATTAGGCTTTGGGTTTGCTGTTAGTATACAGATGAGCTGACAGAGCAACAGCCATGAGACCCAAACAGATTTCGGTTGTATCCTGGAAACCAGCAAGATGGTTCTGTTTCAGGTCATCTAATATTTGTACCATCCAGTGAGCACGTATCTCAGCCAAAAGCAGAATAGGCATGAAAGAGCCTGCCACAAATGAAGATACGAGGAGTTACTACCTCAGATCAAAATACACATGAAAAGAAAGAACTGGAAAAGAAAATGGATATTGCAAAAAAAAAACGTGACAGGAAAGTGATATCAAAGTGGAGGTGCCAGAAAACTACTTCCATTCAAATATATAGCTTGAAGGAAATCTAGTGGCTACCAAACTCCTAAAGCATAAGATAAATGAATTCTGACATCTGTGATGAACACCACGACAAGGTTTAGCAATAAGACATCTCCCGTGGATGAACTTGAACATTAAGAGCAAGCTCTCATGCAGCATTATCATCAAACCACAGATACTCTATTGTGATGCAAGCTGCTGAGCACATTTGGTACACTTTGAGTCAAAGTTCATCAAGAGTCAGTGAGTAGGGACACCGGTATATATTTGACATGTGAGATACATTTGATTGATTAGGCTCCAGTACGGCTATATAACTGAATAGTTATGCTGATTTTAACACTACTTAGCATCGCTTTTTATTGAGTTTTACTGCTGCTACAAAATATTGTAGCATGTTTGCAATCATCAAGTAATCAATTATACCTTCAGAAATCAAGGAAAGAATTACTGTACAAAGAAACGAAGTTCGCAACAACAATGCATTTCAATTTTACCTGAAATATAAGAAGCCTTATGCAAAGGGACTTCTCTGAGCACTTCCCAAAGAGCCTAAGGAATATGTTAACAAGGTTACCATCTTTGGTACCTGTTAGCAGTCCTGTTTGTGTATCAAACCTACATCAAGTACAGTGCATAATTTTATTACAAGTTCAAAACCATATTGCGATAGATTCTATCAACAGTTTTATAACAATAGAAATAAATCAGTACCTTGGCAACCTATGTCTTGGGCAAGGAACAAAGTGAAAGAGCTGTACACAATATGCGCAGTTTTAAAGCATAAGCAAACAGTATAGTTAATCAATTAAAAAAGGTAACTATACCAACGAAGAAGTAAATAGGAAATCAGTCTGTCCGAACCTGTGGTACTGAGCACAAGAAATTAAGAACCTGAGGTAAAAAGAAGAGCAATAGTGTCTCACTGCAAATAGAAAAAAGTTTTATTAGCTGCAGTTATTATTCAATAATGGATAGAGAAAACCATATGAACGACTAGCGTATATACTAAAAAATATCCCATGAGTGCGCATAAGACGTATAGATGGCGCAAGAAAAGGTTGGGTTCACAACCAAGATGGTTTTTCCCATCCCAAACAGTTAGGATATCAAGATATATGGTCATATAAAAACAGTGGAGTTCAGCAAGCATCATATAAAATGTTCAAAAACTCTATTTCGGATCCTACCAGAACTCTACTAGCTATTTTCTACTCAGACCGCTGCCAAATTCCTGCATAGCTCTCCTCCCCCATCCCCAAAGTTCACAATGGGATCTTTTTACTCACTTTACTAACATGGATACATTAGAAATGCAAAACAAGGGGGAGGGATACTTCTATGCACATGCACCCAGAACAAGGATGATTAGGAGTACTTCATTACAGAAAGCGAACTGCTAAATGCGTAACATTCCATTCCACGAACAGCCAAATGAAGAATAAGCTGAAATGACTAAGAAAATAGTAAAACTTACGTAGATAACTGAGGATGTTTACCTGAAATGCCCCAAAATACCAACCACGGCTAAAGTCATCCCAGCAAAATAGGTGTAGGTATCACCAACAAACACAGATGAAGGATACCTGAGAAGTACACATACAAGGAGATCCAATTACAATAGTTGACTTTTTAAATTTGAAGTATGGTGCCATGCTCACAAGGTCCTTACCAGTTAAAGCCCAGCAAAGCTAATGACGTAGTCAGGAAAGGCAGGACAAGATAAATAGAGAATGCATGAGCTTGCTGAGTTTCAAGGTCTTTAGAAGATCCTATGCGCATTACATTATGTATCAAAACCTAGAAAATGCCATAATAATTAGTAGACAAATGGTACTCAAAATTCAAGAATCATGTACTTCATACCGCGGCAGATATGACGACTGTCTGCCCAACTTCAAGACCATTCAGGCCAGCGTGTATGTTGATTGAATTTGTACAAAAAACTGCTAACAAAAGCATGAAGAGCTTGTACATCCAACCTGTATGACAAAGAAAACGAGAGGTGGGTGCTGATTCTATTATCTAGTGTGTACATCTCTGTCTAAAGAGGAAACAATCTTGGGCAGAAACTTGCATCCAATAGGCAGATAAGCAAACCAGCAGAAGTGTAACACAGCGGTACGGGCACATGGATCTCTCAATTCATTAATTTTGACAGTTGAGGATACATATAGTATATACTAGAAAAATACCCCGCGCGTTGCAGCGGAAATCCCTTTATAAATTATATTGTGTAAACAAAAATGTATAATAGGTACGGTACAATAAGTTCTCTAAAATAATATGCAAAATTCAACTTGTCATAGTCGAATACTAAATTTAATCGACATCAAGAGTGTGTATTATAAATAATTAATGTGGGTAATTAGATGATTAAATAAATGGATAATGTGGAGTTTTCATGTAAATATTAATGGAGGTGACATGGACAATTGATTGGCTAAGAAAGTGGATGATGTGGATAGATTGCATGTGGAGATAGAAAAATATTAACTACACTTAGTGGGGTTTTGCTTTATAAGAAGTATAGATTTGAGATTTCCCGAGATATTTTGAAGCAAGCAATGTACAAGATGCACTTGGTTTGTTGTTACGAATGACATAAAATTATAAAAATCACCAATGCTTTCACCATAATATTCGGAACCACTCATTATTTACTGTGTCGAAGTTCACTTATTTGGATTTCTAAACATACCTAACTCCAGAACTTCTAGTCCAACATAGGATGCTAGAGGCTTTGGAATGATGATGGAAGTACCACCAGCATATGCCATCAACAGAGGAAGAGCTGCAATTGTAGGCAGCAGCAGTTTCCTGTTCAATGTAGGCCATTCCGAACAAATTTATCAAAACAAGAAAGTGGTATTGTTAAAATAAGCTGAATGACACTCTGATAAAGAACATACACTCTCCATGGAATATCAAGAACATCGTCAATAAATCCAAGAAGAATCATAAAGCAGACTGACGCTAATGCTGCATTATATTCAACAAGCCACTGCAACATCAACAAGCACGCATTTCAGGGAATAACACATATTTCAGGAATGCAAGGAACGATAGCTTCTAATCATAAACATACAATAGAATCCGCTGCCATGTTGAAATGTTGAAATAGAATAGCAATGACCAAGTAGACAATCCCAACAACAATGCCTAGTGACTCAGGCCTGCAAAGTAAGTTTAATGTTAAGACAATAAAAAATGTAAACTCACAGATGTATATCTCCAAGTCAGATAATGATTTTTTTCATTTGAATTGCATACAGTGGTTACTTCTGAATTTTTTAAATTGCCCCTTCGATGTACAGATGAGTATGTGCACAGTTCTCTATAATAATGCTATAGTTCAGTTTCTCTTTCAAAATTTGTATAAGAATGTTGAGGTACATACATATACGTACTGCATGTATCAGTATCATAAGCCCAAAGAAAGCATTAAAAAATGTATATTCAAGAAAGATCCTTAAGATATATATCTCTTGTCCTTTATTTCAAGTATATGTTCTTCAGAGAAGTAAGAACTTTGGACAGCCAGAAAGACCGTGTATTTATTGTGCCGAGATCTTTTCAGTTCAGAATAAAGACAAGGGCATGGAAATGCGGAAAGTGTTTTTGGCTCTCGGGCTCCAGTGCTCCCTCCTATTTTAAAAAATCGAAAATCATATTTATGAGTTTTAAATTTTTTGAAAAAAATACGTATGTAGACAATGATATATAACACAAACATGCAAATTTTCAATTTGAAATACTTTATATTTTAGGCTACACAAAAATAACAAATCTGATAAAACTTATAGGTTTGAAAATATGCATACTTTAGATCTACACTTTTGTCATTTTTGTATAGCTCAAAATACAACGTATTTGAATTTCATATTTTGCACGTTTGTGGGATATATTATTGGCTACCTCCAGATTTTTTTTCAGATTTTTTTGAAACTTGAAAATATGATTTTCGAAATTTTTAAATACGAGGGAGCACTGGAGCTCGGGAGCCAAAAATCTCCACTCACATGGAAATGGTGCATGAACTCTAGATATAGGCAAGGTGAAGGAATACTTAAGCACGGGCATTCGAGTAAAAAAAACATAAACTAGGTCTGCTTTGATTAGAACTTATTTGCTGCTTAACCCCCAAATGGGACAACCTGTCCTACAGAATCAACACCTACCAACGAATGAAAGCATATTCATCACTCAAGGAAAATCCACGCTGCTATTATCCCAATATGACCTCTATATCAAACGGCTAATTTAGCCTAATGATGTGTTGGTGTCTAATACCAAAATGCATGAATTTCAACTGAGCAGAAATGTGAGTCCCCCTCTCTCTCTAGCTTAAAAAAGTCTCTGATTCTGTGAAGCTGCATGGTTTGCAACAGTAGAACAGCAGCACTGACACCAAATAAATAAGAAATCCTGAAGCTAAACTCTAAAACCGGGTTAAAATTTGTATTTAGAGCAATATTATACAATAAAGATCTACACCTAAAGCAAAACAGTATTTGAAACTGTACTCGGGACTCACACTGTGATCTTGCCCAGGGGCAAGCCCTTCTTGTTGATGTCCTTGCCGAACATCCCGCGGCGGAGGAGGTAGCGGGCGGCGACAGGGATGAGGCGGAGCACGACGAAGAAACCGCCGAGACTGATGGCCCCGCAGATTAGGATGGATCGCCGCAGATCGGCGTCCAGGGCGTAGTGCACGAACGCGAGGTACGAGAAGGGCGCGAGGAAGAGCGCCATCGCCGCGAAGACCACGCGAAGGTTCGGCGGCCGGAGGACCAGATCCCCCGGTGCCGCCGCCGCCGCAGCAGGGGACGCGACCGGCGGCGGCCTCGTGCGCCCCTC
Organism: Poa pratensis; assembly: GCA_947311845.1. Lineage (NCBI taxonomy): Eukaryota > Viridiplantae > Streptophyta > Magnoliopsida > Poales > Poaceae > Poa > Poa pratensis. Next base: position 48,211,689 of record CAMZMU010000052.1, read on the forward strand.
GTCGGCGGCGGGCCTGCGGCGGGCTGCCATTTGAGGAGGGATTCGGAGTTCAGTCAATTCGCTCGCGGAGGAGCAAGCTAGAAGCCTCTATCCACGAGGTGTAGAGGTGGTGGCGGCGGCGGCTCGGTGTCTCGCCGGCGATGGGGTCGGGAGCGCGGGAGGGCTTATAGTAGCTGCCGTGCGGTGACGTGGAGAGATCTCATTGGCAGCAGTCACGTGTTTGACGGGCACTGGAGAGGCTTCCGTGGAACAAAATTCTTACCGGGTCTTTTTTTTTCAAAACACAGTACAACGTAGACGCTCACATACACGCGCATACACTCACCCCTATGAACGCACACACGCACACTTTATCCCTATGAGCACCTCCGAGAGACTGAGCGGCCAAATCGGGTCTTGAGATTGACGAAGTCACCGCGGACGCCTCGCTATCGACGGGAACGTCGCCTCCCACTGAGAATATTCCGCCTTAAATGAGAAACACCAGCGTCAAACCTGGGTTTGAACTCTGGTGGGCTGAGGGTATAACCACCCTACTAACCATCTTGGCACAGGCAAGTTCTCCCAAATTCTTACCGGGTCGTTTAGCTGGAACACACGAGTATAATAATATTTCAAAGTTTTGTAATCACGCAGCGTAGGGCATGGCTAACTTATGCGCGCTCGCGCTTGCGCGAATTCCGACCGGCGCACATGCCGTTCCGACCCCAAAACGAGAAACACGACGGGAGACGGGAGGAGAAAGATGAGCTCGCCGCCACCGCCCCCTGCGGCCGCCTCACCGCCCCGCCCTCCTCGAACCGTGGCCGTCTCCGACCATCTCTCTAGCCCCTCCCCCCGGCACACCGGAGCTCGTCGCCGGCGAGTACCCACCACCACCCCCACCCCCACCCGTTAAGTTCATCCTCAACGGACACCTTCTCCGCTGCGCACCGTCGCTGGTGCCGTCTCGGCTGGTCCTGTGAGGAATCCACGCGGATGGGGAAAGAGATAGGAGAAGAAAAGAAGGACAAACATAGGAGGAAGAAGGCCACGTCGGTGGGACCCACCCACGCTCGCGTGGGCGAGATCGAGCGACGACTTGCGCGCTCATAAAGAAGCCGTTCCGCGCAGCGTACATGTTATCTTGATACTTACTCGTTCAGAATTTCATGAAAAAAATCGTATGTGGGAGACAAAAAAGGCAAAATGGAACTTTTTTTTGCACTGTAAAAATCATGATTATTGAACATAACACTGACAATTTGTCTTTTTCGCAGTGTAATGGACACATATCTGCATACACTTTCTAGCGCATGATTTATGTTGTAATTTTTATTGTATTCGTATTTTTTGATTTTTTTTTTTGCATGCAAGGACAACAATAACTTCAACGGTAAGCTTGTTGTCATGGAGTAGAGCCACTGCAGGCTCAATATTCACCCAAACTCCTCCTCCATGCTTTCCTTCTATTTTTCTGCGTGCCCACGTCCTCTAATGCAAAAGTATTAGGTGAAATGCTTATAAGAGAACTAGTAGGGGTTTTGTGACGAATAGAAATATCAACACACACTCACTGTTAGATTTTTTTTATGTATGGTTACATGTAGTCATTGGTTTTGGGGCATCACAACAAAACACCATCTTTCCTCACACGAAGTTGTAGAATTTTAGTTTGTGCCTAAATCCGGAACTCGAAAAGACCATATTGTTTGTTCTGTTTAGCAAGTTCAAATGGTGAGTATTGCATGTGTGTTTGTACTTTTGTTTTGGGGAGGTTGATTGTTTCTGCAATCATACATAGTTCTATAAGTGTTCGAAAGATGTAACACTAGTTTCACCTTTGCGCCCTGACACCAAATGGGTAGTGATATTTAGTTCAGATATCCGAAAGTTAAATTATCTTCAAACATTTGTCTATCCATAAATTAACATTTAGCTTGACCCACTGAACCATTTTAATAGGTTTATATTGTTTGGATCCAACTAGTTATCATCATAGTAATAATATTGTTATTTATTGTTAAGGTAAACGACTAACACCATAACATGAATTATATAGTTATCTAGTTGGCCATACTATAGTTACTACAATACTCTTGATACTATTAGCTGTCGATGCGTGTTATTGTTACTACCTACTGTCGTAAAATTGATATACTTACCCAACTTTCGAATTACGATTACAACCATAAAACTCAAGTAATTACCCAGTTGCCGGTTACAATTATCACCATCACACTATCGTAGTTACCCAATTGTTCAAGTTACATTTACATCCATAACACTAACTTACCCGATTGATCAAAGAACCATCCAGTTTTGAAGCCGATAACTAATTATTGTGATTAATCCGGTTACTCACATGTTACTTATACTCCCTCCGTCCATAAAAGGTTGTCTCAACTTTGTCTAAATATGTATGTATCTACACACTAAATTATGTCTAGATACATGCATGTTTGGACAAAGTTGTGACATCTTTTTATGGACGGAGGGAGTATAACATAAGTACATAACTATGTGAGCTCTAACTTTATTTTAGTTTTTCCGTAAAGTGAGCTCTAATTTGATGCCGGTTTCTAATTGAAAATAGTTTGATAACTCACATAATTGTTTGTTAACTTTATACCTGCAGAAACATTGTGAATAGTTTGATTCACATAGGTTGGTAACTGTTGAGCTTAGCAAGATACCGAAAACATCTATAGGTGATCGACGATATGTTGATAAAACACTCTTTTCACCTTTCTTGATATAATAGGAACATGCAGAACACTGTGTAATATCTGTTCTGTTAGAAAAAAACATAAATATCAATTTCTATCTATTTCTGTTATTAGAAAGAACATAAATAACAATTTCTTTTAGAAAAGACCGGGAGGCATAAAACCCCAGCCCGGCCCACCACGGAGTAGCCGCCAACATAGACTCCTGACACGCACGCCTCTTCCCACGCCCTCTCCCTTCCCCTTCTCCTCTCTCCCCACGCCTAAACCACCACACCAAATCCAAACCCTACGCCCTCGCCTCCGCCGCCGACCTCGCCGACCCCATACTCCCGGACGCGACTCCCACTGATCGCCCGCTCCCTCCCCACCGCGCCCCGCGCCGCGCCGCGCCGTGCCGTTCCCGTGGCAGGCGGGCAGTGCGGCCGCCGGCATCCAGGCCCCCCACGGCCGGCCGCCGCCTTTGATGTCTCGCGCCTGCCGCACCGGCTTCCTCTGCTCCCAGGAGGGTCCCCGCGCGGTCAGCTCCACCCCCACACCCGCCCAGCCCCGGTCTTCTCGCCGCAGCGGAGATGAGCGGCGCCGACCAGGTACTGATCCCATCCGTCCGCTCGCCCGACCGTTCGTGCGCATTGGCATTGATTAGTTGCGTGATTTAGTTAATTCTCGGTGCTGCGCACTAAATCCGGCCGGGGCGGTTTCTTGTTGGGGGCCTGGGTGAATTGATGCGTTTTTGCCGTTTTGGATTAGTACTAACCTTACTGACTGATGTAATGCCACCGCGTGTGTGTGGGACATACATACTTGCTGCCCTAGATGGCGTAGCACTGACGACGTCCACTTAGTTGGTAGCTAGTGGTTACACGGATGATCGGTCCTAAACTGTTGTTGATTGTAAGGTTTTGCGGAGTAGGCATATGATCAATTGGGATTCAGGGTTGAGTTTGCTTGAACCGTTGCATCCCTCGTGGATTATGTATAGAAAGGGTTACCAGCACAGTTTTCTCTAGCAACCTTAATGCTGATATCTTGATGTAATCGTTGTTTGGATGCACCACAAGCTGTTTCAGTGCCCAAAAGTGTTTCAGGTAGTCCTTTGTTCTCATCATAGGTTCTTCTCTAATGCAGGTCGTGTTGTTTGGGTCCTTTACGGAGGACGAAACTAAGTTGTTCCAGGGGCAGCCTGTAGCTGATACTAAAAGTGAGGAGAAGGCATGGGAACTACCTGAGATCCAGTTTGGGTCACTGAATCTTTCTATGCTAAGTTTAGATAAAGTGTCAAATCAGAGTACTAAAGGCGTCGTTCATCCTACAAAATCACCATCTGGCCATGCAAAAGATCACACGGGCAGTAATAAGAAGGAAACCGTAGCATCTAGCTTACCAAATGGTGGGCCAGTGCTGCTTAATGGATGTCCTACCGTTGTTTCTCCTAGTAATGGTGTTCTCAAGAATGTAAAATCTGAAGCCAAGGTTCCTTCAGCTGGGCCTGTTAGCAATGTAAAGGAGACTCCAGCAATGGTTCTTTCAGCTGGCCCTGTCAACAATGTAAAGAAGACTGAAGCTCCAGTAGCTGGTCCTGTCAACAATGTAAAGAAGACCAAGGCTACGGTTCTTTCACCTGGGCCTGTCAACAATGTAAAGAAGACCGAGGCTATGGTTGCTTCAGTTGGGCACGCCAACAATGCAAGGAAGACTGAAGCTACGGTCCCTACACCTGGGCCTGTCAACAATGTAAAGAAGGTTGAATCTGTGGTTCCTTCAGGTGCGCCTGTCATGAACATTAGCATTTCAACACCACCTGCAATGCCAGCGCTGCACCATGATGGGATCAAAGGCACACAAAGCGGCAGTTCAGCTATGCAAGTAACTGAGAATGGGAGCACAGGTGTTGATGCACCTATTACTGCAGCTCCAGTAGATGAGTCTGTCACAAGCTTAAATAAGGAAGCCAATCAGAACAAGCCATTGCTTCCTCACGGTTTGAAGAATACAGGAAATATATGCTTCTTGAATGCTACTTTGCAGGCTTTCCTATCATGCTTGCCTTTTGTTCAGCTTGTACAAAACCTGAGGAACCGGAGTATACCCAAGGTACTACCGCCTAAACGAATCAGTTTCATGTCTTTCTGTGCTTATTTCATTGACTTCTATTCTGAATACTGCTTCCATTTCAGGTTGGCTACCCTACGTTGAGTGCATTCGTTGAGCTCATCTCTCAATTTGATGTGCTTGACGAGTCCAGTATGAACAAAGATGAGAAGGTTGCCCTTATCTCTGCAAAAGTAATCAATCCTGCCATGTTCGATCAAGTTCTGAGAAATTTTACTCCAGATGTACCCGCTGGAACATCTGCCCGGCCAAGGTAAGTGCTGTTGAAGTTGTTCTTGGTCATTAGTTTTTTAATTGAAAATCATGAATTGTGTGAACTGTGATGTTAATTTTCTGGCTGTTCTGGGTACTGATTGTGGATGGCAGTCTATTTTTCCTGTGCATGCTTATTCGGTAGCATTATCTAGTCTAGAAAGACATGGATCCCGTTAGTATTATCATATATGTTGTCCTTAACTGCAAACCAAATTTGACATTGAAGCTATACTCAATACTATGAGCATGATCACATGCACTACAATTAGAAGCTTACTAATAATGTCCTGTTCTTGAAACCTCTGTATAGGGGTCTACTTGTGGAACATGAAACTGAGCATAGATGTCATCTTAACTTGAAATTTAATCAAACAATACACTTTGCTTTATCGTACACATGGACATTATGCATGCTGCTCTTGTTTGTGTTACTGTAAATGTCATGTATTAAATATTTATTTTCTTAGCTAAGTAGCTTCTAGGTTTCAGTTTCTGATGCTTCATATTTCTGCAGACAAGAAGATGCCCAAGAGTTTCTAAGTTTTGCCATGGATAAAATGCATGATGAACTGTTGAAGCTTAATGGCAATGGTTCCAATTCAAAGGAAGGTATGGTTGTTTCTGCTTCTGATGAGGATGCATGGGAGACTGTTGGAAGGAAGAACAAATCTGCAATCATGAGAACACAGAGTTTTGTTCCCTCTGAGCTAAGTGCTATTTTTGGAGGTCAGCTACAAAGCATGGTGAAAGCTGCAGGTAACTCTTTCTTGTACTGAGAAATTTCAGTTCTTTTTTTAATTCTGACCTAGTCAACTAGACTCTTCACTATGAAATTGTAGTTTCTCGATCGGTATTTTCTATTTATTCTTTGCTTGTCATGTTTTCCCTGAAAATACTACTCTCCCCACTCCTTTTATTAGGTGTATTTATTTGTAAATTTCGAATAGTTAGTGGCACTTCTTCTCCCAGTAGATGCCGATTCTACCCTCCCCAATTGGAAGGATCATTAATTAGCCACCTGTAATTACTCCTCTAATCAACGATCTATCGAAGGGCATTACCGTCCCGAATTATCCTCAAATCAGTGCTTTGGTCACCATGCACAAAAAAAATTACATCTAATAAGATGGAACAGAGGGAGTAGTACCTTAGCTTGTAATAGAAATGATGTTTCTTAAGCTTGCAAAGTGTTTCAACTTGTCAAGGAGAAGACATATTTGCTTGTATTGAATAAAAATAAAAGTACTCTAACTGTTCATTTGTGCTAAGAATTTTCTTATGATTGTTGTCACAATCCTGCATAAGATTCATTAGGTTTTCAGAAGCAAAGTTCTCACTGCAATATGAAATAGTTAGCGTTGCTGGGCAAAAAATGTTAGCCATAGAGTAAGAGTAGGTTCAGTTATGTGTTTTTTACTCATGTTGTATGTTCTTTTTGGATCTATCAGGTAACAGAGCATCAGCCTTTAATCAGCCTTTCCTGCTGCTCCATCTGGATATATTTCCAGATGCTGTTCAGACGGTCGAGGATGCACTTCATCTGTTTTCCACTCCCGAATCTTTGGAAGGATACAGAACAGCTGCTGGAAAGGTTATTGCTGAAGTTTGTGCTCAGTAGTTTGACTTTCGAATTTTAATTACTCAACTCATGGTAGAATTGCTTGCATTGTTTTCAAAGTTATGTTGCATATAATCAACATCATGCTTTCTGCACAAACATCATTTATTTTATGGATGCCTGACTAGTTTGTTGGTCACTTTCTTTTGTTTGAACCTTAGTCTTCTGTTGATGCTGCTATAAGTTGAAATTAGATTGTTGAATTATACTTCTCCGTGTGTTGTCTACCTCTTCAGTGCATTAGTATGGTTATCTTCACAATTATTATCCTTGTGAAATCAGCTAGGCTTAACTGATCAGATTTGATCTTGCAGGCTGGTGTGGTGACAGCTAGAAAATCATTCAAAATTCACGCAATGTCAAAGATTATGATACTACACTTGAAGAGGTTCACTTATGGAAATCGTGGTTGTACTAAACTCTACAAACCACTGTACTTCCCTCTTGAACTGGTTCTTAACCGGGATCTGCTGAGCACACCAGCATCGGAGGTGACAATTTCCTGGATACTCTCTTATAAATTCGTTATTCCCAATATAGTTGTATCTACTATCTGGTCAATGATCCAGGGCATGCTTTTGTCACTCTATTTGCCTTCACTAGAAGCAATCTTGTCTTGGTTATCCTAGATCCCCGGCATGTGGGATTTGTATCTTTAAGTTTCCTTTTCAAGTCTCTACAGCCGTTCTTACCAGATTAGTATGCTCTAATGCACAGGAGGTTAATTTATGTGCCAACGACACAGATAAAATCAGATATTACAGTTGTATCTGTGATAAAAACTTCAATCACTCGATCTAACATCTCGCCGTTCATCGAATGCAGGGTAGAAAATATGAGCTTGTTGCAACCATCACTCATCATGGGAGCGGCCCTTCCAGGGGGCATTACACTGCTGATGCGAAGCATGCAGGTGGACAGTGGCTACGGTTTGATGACAACGTGGTCTTTCCCATCGGTGTGAACAAGGTGTTGCATGACCAGGCATATGTCCTGTTCTACAAGCAAGTATAAGTCTGGGATTACCCACGCGGTTGATTAGCCCTATCTCTTATTGCTGGAACAGTGAGTTATGCTGTCTAACAATCGTCCTATTAATGTAGCTGCCGTGAGACCGCAGAATCATGTGTGTTAAGTACCCTGGTTGGCTGACTCTATTTATATGTCTGATTACATAGTGAGGGGGGCTTTCCCATTCAGCCCATTTTTGAGGTCCTGTAAAATGCAACTGCTCATCTTGGTATGACCAGCAAAGTAACCATGAGTTGCTATTCAGCTTGTGATTCGTGTTATGGCGATGTGATGTGTAAACTTTTTTCCCCGCATTTTAGGCAACCTAATTGAAAGTGGCGAAAGTGATGCGCCTCTTGGGTTGGCACACACAGAGATGCTGGCTACTGATTGGATGGGTGTGACCATGTGCCATGTCTTCCAGGATAGCGAGTTATCAGGTCTTCTAGGCAAAGTTAGCTATGATTTGTGCATGAATGATTGGCCAGTTCTGCAGAACTTCGTTGTCATGAGGTCATATCCAACTCTGATGTGAGCTGATATGATAGCCTCTTTCGTTTCTAATATTTGGCATTTCTTCTGCAGGTATGACCTCATGCACCTACTAATAAAATGCAGCTGCTATTTCCTCCTAACATGCACCTGAACAAATTATTTCCAAAATTGATGGTCGTAGATTTCTAGTTTATTGTTCCCTATTGGTATTGTAAAGCAGCCAAGATTCAGTCTCCTATTGACTTCCATCGAATACTTTGAACAGCAAACTTGCTGAATTTCTTCTCCATACGTGCAGACCACTACCCCATTCAAACGTATCACTTGCGTTTTCAATAGCTAGACATAGCTGTGCTTGACTTTTGTGCTTGACAGTTGAAGCTTGACTGACGTATGAACCAAATTTCTTTGCAGGCCATAGGAAGAACACTGCATTCTCATGGCGATCAGTGTTCTCCTCACTACCGCGCATTGGTTTCCACTTCAGAAACCCTATGCACCCTTGTTGCGACTTAAATTGTCGCAAAATAGCAGGATTGCAGACCCTTGTTTCAAAGAGGCATGTGGAGCAGAACTCTGTATTTGAGATATCTGCAGATTGTAGACCCTTCCCGACTGCAGAAACCAATCTAAAGCGGCCTCGTGTCGGCCTCTACCTGTTAAACCTTACATAGCGAGATCTTGCTAAATCAAGTGTGACCCCTCCAACTGCTATTTCTTCCCCTTTATGCACAGATCGGATACTACCTTGTTGATCAATCACTTCCATTTTGAGCTTGGCCAAATCATAGAGTGATCTCTGTCGGACACTTCTTGGTCAGTCGCTTCTATACTAAGCTCTTGATTGATCGATAGCCAAATCAGACGCGATCTTCTCTCAGGTACCTTCGTGGTCAAGCGCTTCCATTTTAAGCTCTTGCAGGCCAAATCGAACATGTTCCCCACCATCATTCAATCACAAATGATGAATAATCACCAAAAAAACGAACCAGCAAGGCAAAGAGAGAAGCACTTGAGAAGAGGCATCTCATATCCAACATCAACAAGGGCAGATCGATTAGATTACACAGGATTTTTTGATTTTTCTTCAGATGCGTTTCTGAACAGGAGGAGAGAAGCTACAAGGGAGGGAAAGCACTAGCTAGCAGGGAACCTGCAGTTTTTGTTTCCCTTCATTTTTTAGCTGTATACACAGAAGCAGAGGCCGTCTAGACTGAACTGAACTGAACTGAAGGTTACACTACACAGCAGCTGCAGCAGCAGAGGCGGGCCGTTTAGCTCTAGCGAGGCTGGTGGATGGCGCGGCGGGCGCCGCCGCCACCCCTGGCGTTGACGTGCTGCGCGGGCTTCTCGACGTGCCTCGGGGACCAGGCTGGTGCGGCGACCGGGCCGCCGTTCCTTGGCGAGTTCAGGCTCAGCGTCTTGAGCACGGCGTCCATGTCGCCACCGAACCCTGGAATTCAGAGCGGTCCGAAGGTTAGCTCCCCGCTGCTTCTATCTCCGGCGAGAAGATGGTGAGAGAGGTGTAAGCGTACCGGCTGGTTTGTAGCGGTGGAAATCGGGCTGGGCCTGCTGCTGCGAGGGGGGAGAGTAGAAGAGGTCGTCGGCGTCGAGGAGGTCGACGGAGTCGTCGGGTAGGAGCGCGGCGAGGTCGTCGACGGAGTCGTCGCCAACCAGATCCTCGTAGAGCTGGTGCTGGTGGAACCAGTGGTCCCGGAACCAGGCGGTGGTCTTGACGAGCTCCCACCACTCGGGCGAGTAGTCCTCCACCCGCCGGAACGCCGCCGGGATGAACATGGGCGCGTCCGGGTTCAGCGCCGACATCGCCATCGTGCTCATCATCCTCTCGGCTCACTACACGCAACCACGCAAAGCAAGAAAGGCGATGATTGATCAGCTCGGGCTGGGCTGATTGCGCGATCGTTTCCCCAAATCCGTCGATCGATCGGAGGGTAATTCTGGCGTTCTTGCTTACCTTTTCTGATCGGGGCGACCGGGCGGTCCGTGGAGAAATGAAATACGTGGGTGGAGACGGAGGGTGGGGTGCGGTGGGTGCCCGTGCCGGGGTGGGGGAGCTGGTGTTTATAGGCGGAGCAGAGGCGAGTGGGTGGTGCACTGGCGCCGATGGAGCCGAAGACGTGTACGGTGGGTGGGGGGATGGCGACTGGTCGGCTTGGTTTTTTCCTTGCGTGACAACCGTGGCCAATGGGGAGGAGACCACACTGGATTTTCTGTGGGTGACGGTGGAGAGGGTTTGGCCGCCGGAAGCTTCCGCCGTCACGCGCCGACGATTGGTTTGTTTTGGTGCCCGTGGGCCGAGTCAAATGCAATTGTGAGCTGTCGGATTTTTTATAGACCTTCTGGAGAAGAAAAAAAAGTAAGAGCTGCCACAGTTGTATAGTATAGTACTGTACAATTGTTTTTGTGAGTTTGACGTGGACGGTACAGATTTTCCTGGGGCGATCGAGCATGCTGACACTATTCATGAATGGATGGATATATCACGCACTAGTACGGGGTTAAGCTAATTAATTACCGAGGTCGCGGTCTCGTGGCCCATACGGCGTCACCAGCAAAACCGCAGATTACCACGCATATTCCATTTAGATAGCGGGCATTTGCTTAGCAAAGACGTCGCGTCGCGGTCCATGACCGGAACGTCTCCCGCGTCATCGACGCCGATCTGGGCCGGTGAAACGTTGTTTTGCCCGCCACTTGGGCCGGCGGAAAGGTTGCGTCGTCGAGGGAAAGTTACCGGCGGAAAAGGAGTGGAACGATCGAACACGAGCGTGAGCGACCCGGCCAATGCCTTTTTTTCTCTCTCACTGGCCATCGTTTTTTCTTCCTTTTTTTCTTTGAATAGGCAAAATTAGCCGGACCTAAGCAGCAAATAAGTTACTGATTTGGATCGCTGTGAACGTGAGTGGTCGTATTCGCGAAAGGTTCAACAAGTGCGATGCTAAGAACTAAGAAGGAGACTTTACACGGCGTCCTTGTAGTTAAAGGCATCAAATCACAGTCTCTGGCCATCTCGATCATCAGTGTGCATGTATGTACACCACTCTGATATTAGATCAGGAAATTCAGAGCTATCTGGAACAAGGGGAGAACAAAAAAAAATTGAGAGCATCTATCTGCAAATGGGGGGAAAAGAGATAAACGCGTGGAACCACAGGCCGAAGTGACTCGCACGTTTTTGCTCAGCAAAGACACGGCTATGTGCATCTTCGGATCCAAAAACCAGAACAGGTTTTTTTTATTCATGATATGTTTGGTTTATGTTCAAACCCATGCTACAATATCGTTTGTCAACAAATTTGTGGTGTGCCTTCGTTGCACTCTCTAGCATGTTTTTTTCCAACGGGCACACAAAACATCGAATACAAACGTGAACTAACACAGTCTAAACCTCATGTTAAAATTTAAGTGTGGAGTCGAGGAAAAGATTATCATTTTTTCCGTTACGAAAAACACCACATACAGACTACTTATTGCCAAATAAACGGTACGGAACTGACGAAAGCTGCATACGGAGAAACACCTATAATTGAGAATCATGGTGTTGGAGTTAATATGTGCTTTGTTAGGAACATTGTGAAACTCATGAAACTCTTTGGAGACCGGTAAACGCAATCTATCCCGTAGGTTCAACATAGAAAAACCCATGACTTTTTGTTGGATGAATATGAAGTCTATCTTTAGGTGCAATCAACTAGATGATGATTTAATCACCGCTTCATGTCCACTGTAAGAACTATTGTTTTGTTTTTTATTGATCAGGCTCAGCAGCTACGAACTTGCATCATCTCCTTGCTAATGTGCTAGGCCTTAAAAATGGATGTGGGGATCACTAAACATAATTTCATATATTGTGGTATAAAGCTTCAAATCCAAATGTGATATGTACATCTAGAAGAAAACAACTACTTCCTCCGATCCATATGAATTGTTGCTACTAAATCTGCGACAATTAATATGGACCATAGGGAGTATATGAGTACATAATTCAAACTTAATGTTTAGCCACTATTTGGAACCGAATTTTCCATTTGATTTGTCCGTGCACAAACTAATAAATATTTGGATTTACGTTTTAAAAACAAGCATGTCTTATGGACATATCACCTTGCTATATGCACATATCCACCTACATGACATATTTTACACTTGTTGCAACTAAGACATGACAAAGGTGACATCAGATGCGAAGCCAAGAGTTAGGTGTTATGTGATCCAAATTAGTCATGTTGTAAAATAATATTGATGAGATGGTCTAAGTTTGCTAACAATTGTGATGACACAACGCATCTAGATGCAAGTTTTCTCTTGTTCCTAAAGCCTTGAGGACATCCTCTCTCCTCCAAAATCCTCATACTCATCTTCTTCCTCCTCAGACCAATACTTAGTTTGTTCTCTCACTATACTACCTTTAATCCCCTCTCTACAAATCTTTCTAATCTCGCGTGATCATTGGCGAGGATTGGGGAGTTCTGTTCATTGCTCAGTTCATCACATTGCGCTTTGATCATGGTCTGATTTTCAATAATTATATACTACTCGATCCATCAATGTGGAGAAGTTAGAAGAGAGTGAAAAGGGTTAAGTTTATTGTTCTTGGAGAAAATCTACTGCAATTGGTCATGACTTGGTCATAATAATTACCATTTATTTACCTCAACGTGGATTTGCTACCCCGGCGGCTAGCTACGCATGCTCCGTTAACCGTTAGATATGGAGAGCATGAGAAATCGTTGTTTTTGATCTAGTTAGTACCGTTAATGGTGTGTTTCTCCCGTCTGTAGAATGTGGATGTGGGGTTTGTTGTTTTGTTTGTGGGGTTGTTGTTTTGTTTGTGTGTGTGTGGATGTTTCTCCGTTTGTAGAATGTGGCCGTGGGGCTGTTGTTTTGTTTGTGGGGTTTTTTTGTTTTGTTTGTGTGTGTGGATACCTGCATTCCGTTAGTGGGGGCACGTGGTGATTTCTTTTTGGGTTCTTGCCATCCGTCTCATGCATGTAACCGCGGTTGCTATGGTTGTGTAAATGTGGGTACCATCAGCTTCGGTACCAAAAGTGTCTCGTATGGTAAAATATTGTTGGCCGATTTTGCTGGCCGCAAGCATCTCATGTGTCGAACAAAAATTGATAAACAACAAAACTATTTACTTATGATTCTGAAATCTGAAGAAGATTTAGTACCGTTAAGCACAATCACACATATGTGCTTGGTACATGTTCTTACGAACTTCAATACCACATAAGTGTTTTTTTGGTAAAGCAAATCCTCACATCGCTCACTCAGTCACCGGCCGGCGACAATCTTCCTGTCGCCAGCCGCCGTGGCCCTCCATCCCATACTCCACAAGCTGCAGGCTCCCTTCCCGTCGGTGGCTCTCTTCACACCACCAGCCTCCCAAGCGCTACTCTGTACCACATCAACTGGGACGACAACCACCGAGCATCCCATGGCTGCTGCCTACACCGCCTCGTCTTGGGCAGACGAGAGTTAAGAGGAGAGAGAGGGCGAAAGATTGGGGTCTGGCGAAGTAGTTTCAAAACTACTGTGAGCTGGTGCTCCATTTATCCCTATAGGGTGATCCAACGGCTGGATGAGGGTGCATAGCTAGCCGCCCGGGTAGCCCACTAGTTTGCTTATTTATATTAAACATTTCTACATTTGCACAACTTTATTTCCAATGTAACCTTGAAATAAATACATAAACTTTGTACTATGATTAGCATGCACATAACAATGATGCTAAATGTTAAGATGCATCATTTTCTATTAGGATCCTAATATCTAGGATTGCTAATACTCTTGTGCAAAATCAAACCATTTTGTAACAATATGCACATTTGTGTTTTAATGATATTTCTTAGACATTTCCACTTGAGAACATATTTAGTTTAGTTTAATATATTTAAATATAATGTTTATAAGAAATACAATATCTAGCTGGAACAAAGTGTTAACCTGATTAAAAGACTACCGACAAACTTTAGGTGTAGTGTATTGTATTTACATATGTTTGTAACGATTTTATTATCCAAAATGTTGGTAGAGAGCTCTTGTTTGCCTATCTAACTGAAAGGATCGTATGGCCACCTAGAGGGGGGGGGGGTGAATAGGTGCTACTCCAATTTTTAATTCTTTTTCGATTAAGGCTTGACACAAAGGTAAATTCTCTAGATATGCAACTAAGATGAATTTACCTATATGACAAGTTAAGTCTAAACAAGATAAGATACAAGTAGTAAATAACAAGAAAGGAGTAACCGATCGGGAAGCACGCGGAGACAAGGATGTATTCCCGAGTTCCTCCTTTTTAGGGGAGTACGTCTCGTTGGAGGGGTGTGAGTTTCAAACTCAAGACGCCACAAATGGCCTCACCCTATTCTCCGATGAACCTCGCACAAAAGCTCGGTCCACCTTCCACTATCGGAGACCTTCAAGGCGGAATCCGGAGCCCTTACAACAAGCTTGGAGCACAACCCACAAAAGGATTGGGAGCTCCCAAGCACCACAGCTTCACTACACAAAAGTAGCAAGCAAGTAAGTACAACAAGATGCCTAGGTTTTCCTAGTGGAAACCCTAGGCTCAAATCCCTCAAGTGAATGAGGGGGAAATGAAGAACCGCTTGGTGAAGATGTAGATCCGGGCCTTCTCCTTCAATCCTCCAAAGATCAACAAGTTTGGGTGGAGGGATTGGGAGATCTAATGTTTCTTGAGCTTGCAACAATGGTGTACTTCAGATCTGGGCGAGCTCAAGAGCTGGAGGTAGGTGGAGGGGTATTTATACCCCTCCAGAAAAACTAGCCGTTTTTCTGTCCACTAAGTCCGGAGACTCCGGACCGGGAGGCCGGAAACTCCGGACTGGGCGGAAACTCCGGACTGACTCCGGGGTAACTCCGGTCTCGATACAGCGGCTGCCGCCGCGATGTTCATCTTCTCAGCAGACCGGAAACTCCGGTCTTGGAGTCCGGAAACTCCGGTAGGGCCGGAAACTCCGGACCTACTCCGGGGCAACTCCGGACCCAATACCGCACGCGCCGTCGTGGGAAGTTCTTCGATTCAAAAATCTTGTCTGGGGCGGAGACTCCGGACCACGGGACCGGAAACTCCGGCCGGTGCGGAGACTCCGGTGTTACTCCGGGGTAACTCCGCACCCCATACCGCGGCTGCCGTCCTGAGGAGCTTTTGCTCCAGAATTTCAAATTGACCGGAGACTCCGGCCACAGAGACCGGAGACTCCGGACTGGACAGGCAAATGCAAGCTTCTTTTTCTTGTCAAGTGTTTCGATGCAAAGTGTAATTGTATCATTTCATTCCTGCACCACTTAACATCATATTAAATAATTCCTAGTGTTGTTGCCTAACACACAAAACATAGGGGACATAAAATATGTCCTTTCAATCTCCCCCTTTTTGGTGTTAGATGACAACACTCGGATTTGCAATAAAGCACACAACAATTATCGACATGTACCACAAAGGATTTGAGAGGCTCCCCCTACATGTGTGCATACAAGTAGTTTGCATTTGAATACAAATGCTCAACATGTAGAGGAGAGACAACTCACAAGAAATATATGGAACAATATAAATTACACCAACATGAGACAAATCATGATATAGGGTTGAGGTGAAAAGGAACCATACCTTGTGCATAACTATGACATAGAGACCAATGCACAATAATAGACCATAAATAATATCATCTCAACCATAGGAATTATGAAATCCATAGTCTCATACCACACAGAGTACCACAAATAGGAACATAGTCTCACAACATAAAACCAAAGCAAATAGGTTCAAATGACATAAGATAAATGGACACAAGCGCAAATAAATGATAAACGCACGTGCTTGTGTCCGACCCATGCAAATCCCACGGTGAGAGAGCCTAATAGAACTACTTCTCCCCCTTTGGCATCGAAACACCAAAAAGGGAGAAGAGCGATGCTAACGGAACCCAAGGCGATCACTCGTCGTCTTCATCATCGTCGCATCACTGTCCTCATCATCACCACTCCCATCATCATCTTCAGCATCACTTGCTTCAACACTATCTTCTTCCTCATCACTTTCTTCTTCATAGCGCATAGGAGCCTTGCCGGTGTTGCGAGAAGAGGAGGGCATGGAGGTCACCTCGGCATAATCAGACCAATGAAATGTATCCTCATTCCACTTGTCAAGAGAGATAGTTGAATCGGATGGCGGAGTTTCGGGATCACCCTCATTGCGAGGAGGAGTGGTACCACCATTGCTGATCTTGCGCATTTCCTTCATCATCTTGGCTTGGTTGGACAAGATCCTCTTGTTAGTGACATAAGTTTGATGATTTTCCTTGTGCAACCCAACACCCATACACATCATAGCCCTTTGCCACCAAGAAACTTTCTTCAACTCCTCGTTGACTCTTTGTTTGCCACCTTGATCCCAAGAGGGTGGAGTGGCATTTTTTCTTCTTGCCCTAGGAGCTTCTTGCTCCTCTATCTCTTCATAAGAGGCTTGAGTAAGGTGATGGCGGAGTACTTGAAGGGTGCCATATGTGTGTTTCTTGAAATGAGATTGATTGAGGTTGGGAATCTTCTTGAGAATGAGCTTCATGACATAGGGAGCATACATAGGATTCTTCCTCTCGTGAATAGCAATGTTGATCTCACACTTGATAAAATCCATGACATCAATCTCAAACCCTTGACAATTCGGACCGGCAAGGTATGTCTTGTGGCAATGGTACATGAGGTTGACAAGAGCTCCACGGATAGCATCCGTATTCCCGGCTTGAGGTGCAATGCTCCAACGAAACATGCGAATCAAGATGTTGTAGATGGGCTTGAGTCCTTTGGTGGTAGCAAGGGCACCCCCTAGCAGCAAGAGGGGCAAGGATCTTCTTATCATAGGCCACCCTTCAACATGCATCCGGTGACCAACGGGTTCATTCACACCTTTGAACACATACCCCAAGCTTCTCCAAATTCTGAAAGTGTGCACTAACTTTGAGAGGCCCCGTCATCCATGTCATTTTGGTGTCCTCCTCATCTCCAAGCACAAGAGTGGCAAAGAACTGTTGGACCATGTCAATATCATAGTCTTGTTGGGTGGTAATAAGGGGCTCAAGTCCAATCTTCCTAGCAACCCATAATGCATCCGCAAAGTATGTCTTCTTGGCCAACACGTCAAAGTTCAGCGGTTTTTGAGGACACACAAGAGCTTTTGGGTCCAAATTGGCATATATTTCCTTCATAATGAGCTCTTGCTCCTTTCTCCAAAAGTGACCATCGGTGGAGTTGTTTGGCATGTCATAGAAATTCTGCGCCCTCATTGTCCGAAATTCTTCCTTGTTCAACCCCTTCAAAGTGGTCAAGTTGTCAAACTTGGCCTTCTTGGCCCTTTCTTCTCGAAGGAGGGAGCCTCTTGCCTAGCCCTTCTAGCATCAGCAGCCTGTTTCTGCTTAAGAGCACCACTCTGCACATGCTTGTCTTGTTCTTCATCATAGATCAAATAGTCTCGACCTTGGAGCTTGTTCTTCTTTGACTTCTTAATAGTCGAGGATGAGGATGAAGGACCGGGATACTTCTTGTTAGCTGTGAAACAGGAGTAGATAGGTAGCATTGAGGTAAGCATACATGTCCATGGAATCTCAACGAGAGAAAAAGGTAGAGGAATTTCTTCTCAGGTTTGATCTAGACCGGAGTTTCCGGTCTCAGGGGGCGGAGTTTCCGGCCACACCGGAGTCTCCGGACCAGAAGGCCGGAGTCTCCGGCCCTGATGCCAAAACTCGAATCTAGGTCAAAACTGAGGGGAAACTCACACTAGCAATTTTCTAGATAGTACATTGCCATCCTAAAGGTTCTACACCACGAATTTCTACAAGAACTACTCTCAAAACTAGATCTAGGATGAAATCCTAGAGAAGGAGAGAGAGTGGTACCCGAGTCCTTCATGGCGAGATCCAAACGGAGGGGAGGAAGATCCCCAACGCTTGGGAAGTGGAGGAGCCGGTGGCACGGCGGATTCCGGCGGCGGGGAGCGGCCGGAGGCGGTCTTGGAGCTTGTGGCGGCGGCTGGGGAGAGTTTGGGGTCGGGGGTGTGAGGAAGTTATGAAATAACTCCCCACCCCGAGCCCTTAAGATCCCAGCGAAACGACCGAGGCCGGAGTCTCCGGCCTAAAGCACCGGAGTTTCCGGTTGGACCGGAGTTTCCGGGTTTAGGGCGGAGACTCTGGACAGACCGGAGTCTCCGGTGCTGAACACCGGAGTCTCCGGACCCAAAAGCTCCAAAACAGCAGATTTAAATGGAGGACATGTATGATGCAAGATGAGCACGGCTTTTAGATAAGATGGCTTAGGTTAAGAACAAAGTCACTGATGGTGAGATACACACTAGGAATTGCAAGATGCAAATATAAAAAGCCAATTCCAAGTGTTTTTCC
Source organism: Poa pratensis (assembly GCA_947311845.1). Classification (NCBI taxonomy): domain Eukaryota; kingdom Viridiplantae; phylum Streptophyta; class Magnoliopsida; order Poales; family Poaceae; genus Poa; species Poa pratensis. The sequence continues at coordinate 48,230,327 of CAMZMU010000052.1, forward strand.
CAAAACACAATAAAGGTCTAGAAACCAAATAAAATCCATGAAGATCAAATAAGATCAACTCTTCACAAAGAAGAGGGCGGTGGCCTAAGCCACCATGTATGAGTTTGTGGTGTGACACCGCGAAGATGTATCTTGGGTTCACGGCCACTACTCGTCATTTAAGCTCACAATTCATAAAATGAAAATATAGAGACAAAATGAGTTCTTGCTATCGGCATAATGGGGGGAGGGATAGTCCAATGGATTAGGACCGCACTCCCCCTATGTCCATGCCTACATCCAAACCAAATAACTATTGTCTAATATGGGTAGGTATGCAAGAAGTCCACTAAGTCCAATTGCTTATGTCCACCACATTTAGTTCTCCTCTCAACTCCTTGAATCTTGCTTCACCAAGAGGCTTTGTGAACATATCGGCGAGTTGATGCTTGGTGTTGACATACTTGATTGTAATATCACCCTTCTCAACATGATCTCGAATAAAATGATACCGGATCTCAATATGCTTGGTCTTCCCATGAAGTACCGGATTGTGAGCAATTTTGATGGCACTTTCATTGTCACATAAAAGAGGCACTTTGTCACAAATGACACCATAATCCTTTAAAGTTTGCCTCATCCATAATAATTGTGCACAACAACTTCCGGCGGCAATGTATTCGGCTTCGGTGGAGGACGAGGCCACACAATTTTGCTTCTTGGAAGACCAACTCACAAGAGACCTACCAAGGAATTGGCAAGTACCCGAAGTTGATTTTCTATCCATTTTGCAACCCGCCCAATCCGCATCCGAATAACCTACAAGATCAAAGCTTGTCCCATGGGGGTACCAAAGACCATAGTTAGGAGTATCTATCAAGTATCTTAGAATCCTTTTAACCGCGGTTTCATGACTTTCCTTAGGACTTGATTGGAATCTTGCACACATACCCACACTAAACATAATATCCGGTCTAGATGCACAAAGGTAAAGTAAAGATCCAATCATAGAACGATAAAGCTTGGGATCAACTTCCTTACCATCCGGATCTAAGTGTAGATCCGCCTTGGAGTCCATGGGAAACTTATATGGCTTGGCATTGTTCATATCAAATTTCTTGAGCATGTCTTGAATATACTTGGCTTGACATAAGAATGTTCCTTCTCTCCATTGGTGGATTTCAAAGCCAAGAAAATACTTCAATTCTCCCATCATGGACATCTCAAATTCCTTGGTCATTAGCTTAGAGAATTGATCACTAAATTCATGATTAGTAGAACCAAAGATAATATCATCAACATATATTTGGCATACGAAAAACTCTCCATTTATCCTTTTTGTAAAAAGGGTGGGATCGATTACCCCAATTTCAAAACCACGGTCTACTAAGAACTCCTTGAGATGATCATACCAAGCACGTGGAGCTTGCTTGAGCCCATAAAGAGCCTTATGTAGTAAGTAGACATGGTTAGGAAATTTAGGGTCTTCAAAACCCGGAGGTTGTTTCACATACACTAATTCATTTAGTGGACCATTTAGAAAAGCACTTTTAACATCCATTTGATATAAGGTAATGTTATGAGTAGATGCATAGCAATTAATAAACGAATAGATTCAAGTCTAGCAACGGGGGCATAAGTTTCACCGTAGTCGACTCCTTCGATTTGGGTGTAGCCTTGTGCAACCAATCTTGCTTTGTTGCGAATGACTTGACCATGTGAGTCTTGCTTGTTCTTGAATATCCACTTGGTTCCAATGACATTATGTGATGTGTCTTTGGGTCTTTCAACTAATGACCATACTTTGTTGCGCTCGAAATTGTTCAATTCTTCATGCATGGCCGCAACCCAATCCATGTCTTCAAGAGCATCATATACCTTAAGAGGTTCTAAGCTAGACAAACAAGAGACATGACCACAAAAGTTAGATAATTGATTACGTGTGGACACACCCTTATGAATACTCCCAAGGATATTCTCTTTGAAGTGTTGTAGATGATCCAATGTTGATGCACGCCGAATGACTCGGCGTTCTATAGCTTGACCAATTGTTTCACCAACACGAACATCTTCATCATTTCCTTCTTCTTGTTCATGGTCAACCCGAAGTGGAGTTCTTGGAGATGGGGGTTCATCATGTTCTTGTTCTCCACTAGAGTTGGGTGGGTCTTGACCATTATCTTGCTCATGTGGATGAATATCTTGATCTTGTTCTTGTATAGCTTGTTGATCAATTGTTGAGGTGGATGGTTCAACATGAGTAGAACTTGTTCCTTCTTCTTGAGTGTCAATAATAGGTTCTTCAATAGGAATAAGTTCCCCTATGCCCATAGTTCTTATGGCTTGAGATGGAGGTACATCACCTACATCATCATGATCAATATGCTCCGCTTGGGAGCCATTATCCTCGACAAACTCCACATTCATAGATTCTTCAACACATCCGGTGGATATGTTGTAGACCCTATAAGTATGGGAGTTTGCGGCATATCCAACAAGAATACCATCAAAAGTTCTAGATGCAAATTTAGCAATTGGGCAACCTTTAATGTAAACATGGCATTTGCATCCAAATACGCGAAAGTAAGAGACATTTGGCTTTTTACCGGTAAGGAGTTCATATGGTGTCTTTTTCATGAGAGGACGAAAGAAGAGCCGGTTTGAGTAGTGGCAAGCGGTTTGATGGCTTCGGCCCAAAAGTTGTATGGGGAATGAAATTCGGCCAACATAGTTCTTGCCATATCAATAAGAGTGCGGTTCTTCCTTTCGGCGACACCATTTTGTTGGGGAGTATAAGCAGCGGAATATTGGTGTTGAATGCCCTCCCCACTTAGGAAATCATCCATAGTGTAATTCTTGAACTCCGTACCATTGTCACTTCTTATTGCCAAAATCTTGGAGTCATATTGGCGTTGAACCAAGGTTGCAAAGTCAATGAATATCTTTTGAGTTTCACTCTTCCTCTTGATGTAGAAAGTCCAACAATATCTTGTATAATCATCCACAATCACCAAACAATATTTCTTGCCACCAAGACTCTCATATGTGGGAGGCCCAAAGAGATCCATATGAAGGAGCTCCAAAGGCTTCTTAGTGGAGATAATGCTCTTCTTGGGGTGATTCTTTTCATGCATCTTTCCGGCTATGCAAGCACTACAAGGACGATCTTTGGAAAAATTAACATCGGTTAGTCCTACCACGTGTCCACCCTTCACAAGAGTTTGCAAATTTCTCATACCGACATGGCCTAGCCGGCGATGCCAAAGCCAACCCTTGTCGGATTTAGCCATTAGACACGTGGCAATTTGAGTGGTCTCTTTCGAGAAATCGACCACATACAAACCGTTCACACGAAATCCAACAAAGGCTACTTTAAGAGATTGAGTGAAGAGGATGGTCACGTGGTGTTTATTAAAGATAACGGTGTAACCGACATTGCATAATTGACCAACGGAAAGTAAATTATATGAAAGGGATTCAACAAGAAGGACCTTCTCAATGGATAACTCCGGAGTGATCACTACCTTGCCATATCCCAATACCTTAAGTCTTGCATCGTTCCCGACGGTGACATGAGAGAATGTGAGTAATTGTTTCAATAGACCCTTTACTAATTCTTTGCTTCCGGTCATGTGAGATGAACACCCACTATCAATGAGCCATGAAGATCCACCGGAAGAAAAGTCCTACAAGAAATCAAGTCTTTGTTTTAGGTACCCATTGTGGAATGGGTCCTCTTTTGTTAGTCACAAGGGTCTTTGGAACCCAAATAGCATAGTGATAATCATCTCCATATGAAGTGCCAACATATTTAGCAAAAACACAACCATTTCTAGATTTCATAAGAACATATGAAGGGTTGTATTTTCCCGCAAAGTCATTGTGAGTGGCATTGCCCCTTGTGGCATCACTACTCGCAATGGTAGTCTCCTTTGCTTGTGCGGGCTTGGCCTTCTTCTTGTTCTTGTTCTTCTTTTTCTTCTTGGCAACATAACCAAGGCCCTCTTTCCCTATGTGTGGCTTTTGCGCTTGCAAGAGCTCATAAAGAGGTTTCTCACCTTGAGGGCTAGAGGCCTTGGCAAGCTCATCCTTCAACCTAGCATTTTCCTCAATGACATTTGCATGATCACAAGAAGTAGAGGAGCTAGGTGGTGCATCAATTTTAGTAGATTGTATTTGAAGTTGTTCAAAAGACTTGGTGAGAGTAGAGTGTTCACTCTCCAAGGCCTTGTGAGCCTTAGTGAGCTTCTCTAGCTCATCGGTTAGTCTATTATGACCAACACCAAATACGATCTTTTGTTTCTCTAAAACTTTGTATTTAGCAATAGCATGGTCACGTTCTTTAATGATTTTAGAAAGAGTTTCATTTTGAGATTCATCAAAATTCTCAAGCTTCTCTTCAAGAGAAACTCGAAGCTCATGCTCTTCCTCAATAGCCATGGTAAGGGAAGCGATCTCATTAGCATTTTCTCTTTCAAGTCTCCCCTTTTCTTCAAGGAGATCTTGTGCCATGCCATATTGATTCATGAGAATCTCAAGCCGAATCTTGCATTCACCTTGCAAGTTAGTCATCAAGAAATCCAAAGCAACATTTTCTTCCTTAACTCTAAGACTCATAAGTTCATGTATTTCATTCATAGTCTTAGAAGGAGGGGAAGATGATACCTCGGAGAGTTTGGCCATGAGACACGTAGCGGATTTGGTGGTGACATTATCATTGGGGGATTCAAAGAGAGAAGGGGTTGTCGATGAAGCAATGGCTAAAGCGGCCACTCCACTTGTGGTTGTTTCTTCTTCATCACTCTCCTCCCCGGACATATATTCTTCTCTTGCCACCAACACCTTGGTAGGTGGCTTCTTGTTGGAGATGAACTTCTTGAAGTAGGGCTTCATGGGAGAAGACCTTGAAGCTTCCTTGAGAATGAGTCTTCCTCCATGTTCTTCACGGTTCTCATAAGGGCATTGGGCAACATAGTGAAATTTATCTTGACAATTGAAGCAAGTCTTCATTTTTGGGTTGCCCTCCTTGTAACCACTTGATTTGTACTTTTGATCACATGAGCTTTAGCTTTAGATGGATTCTTCCAAAAGGTCTTTGCCGCTAGAGCCACATAATCTCTATGAGCACTCATGAGTTCCTCGGGTGCCAAGTAACTTCCTTCTTCATGATCTTGGTCTTCATCTTGTTCCACCACCTTGGCCTTCAAAGCAAGTGAGGAACTCGGGCCATTCCAAGAGCACGGGCACGAGAGTCTCTAGCAATTTGGGCTTGGACCTTGTAAGATTGCATCTCTTGCATGACTTCATTTGAGGTCAAGGTGTCATAGTTGTGCTTTCCTTGGAGACTCTTCAAGTCGGCCTCTTCAAACGGCATGAGGGCATTCACATACTTCCTCTTGATGTAAGTATCATCCACATGTTTAGCACCAAGGTCTCTATATGCGGAAGCAAGAGCCTTGAGCCTTTGATACATCTCCTCATGAGTTTCATCATCTTTCTTGTAGAAGCCTTCAATTTGATTGCTCATGGCTTCATATCTATTTCTCCTCATGCTATCATTTCCAACGAACACCTCCGTGAGATGCCCATGCTTCCTTAGCGGTGGTGCAATCTTCGATGTGATGAATGTTCTTCTCACCCACCGCAACACGGATCACATCAAGAGCGGTGGCATTTAGTTGAGCTTCAACTTCTTCTCGCCTTGTCAAATCATTTTCATCCACCGCCTTGTATCCATCTACAATGATCTTCCAAAGACCTATGCAACCACTTTTCAAGTGAGATTTCATAGAAGATTGCCAATGAGTAAAAGAGGATGCATTAAGACTAGGTGGTGCTCCTCTTAAGTGAATAGGAGGATGAGGGATAGGTAGGTCGGGAGAGTATGCAAAAGGAACTCTAGCATTTCTCCTTTCCCATTAGGTGTTTTAGATGGGGATTCATTTTTATTTTGGTCCACCCCCGGATCCCCTTTATCCTCGTTCTCCTTTAACTCCACTTGAGGAATCTCCAGAGAAGGAGGTGATGCGGTTACCTTTGCTTCCGAGAGTTTTGCTATCATTTCACGCAACTCATCCATTTTGGTTTCCATAGAGGTCTTCAAGTTAGTGAAGTCCTCCATGGAAACCGAAGTGGCCGGAAGAGCAAGAGGGTTCCCATCGGCATCGAAGGCCATATTTCTCTTAGGCGGTTAAGCCCGAATAAAGAGCCGAGGCTCTGATACCAATTGAAAGGATCGTATGGCCACCTAGAGGGGGGGGGTGAATAGGTGCTACTCCAATTTTTAATTCTTTTTCGATTAAGGCTTGACACAAAGGTAAATTCTCTAGATATGCAACTAAGATGAATTTACCTATATGACAAGTTAAGTCTAAACAAGATAAGATACAAGTAGTAAATAACAAGAAAGGAGTAACCGATCGGGAAGCACGCGGAGACAAGGATGTATTCCCGAGTTCCTCCTTTTTAGGGGAGTACGTCTCGTTGGAGGGGTGTGAGTTTCAAACTCAAGACGCCACAAATGGCCTCACCCTATTCTCCGATGAACCTCGCACAAAAGCTCGGTCCACCTTCCACTATCGGAGACCTTCAAGGCGGAATCCGGAGCCCTTACAACAAGCTTGGAGCACAACCCACAAAAGGATTGGGAGCTCCCAAGCACCACAGCTTCACTACACAAAAGTAGCAAGCAAGTAAGTACAACAAGATGCCTAGGTTTTCCTAGTGGAAACCCTAGGCTCAAATCCCTCAAGTGAATGAGGGGGAAATGAAGAACCGCTTGGTGAAGATGTAGATCCGGGCCTTCTCCTTCAATCCTCCAAAGATCAACAAGTTTGGGTGGAGGGATTGGGAGATCTAATGTTTCTTGAGCTTGCAACAATGGTGTACTTCAGATCTGGGCGAGCTCAAGAGCTGGAGGTAGGTGGAGGGGTATTTATACCCCTCCAGAAAAACTAGCCGTTTTTCTGTCCACTAAGTCCGGAGTCCGGAAACTCCGGACTGGGCGGAAACTCCGGACTGACTCCGGGGTAACTCCGGTCTCGATACAGCGGCTGCCGCCGCGATGTTCATCTTCTCAGCAGACCGGAAACTCCGGTCTTGGAGTCCGGAAACTCCGGTAGGGCCGGAAACTCCGGACCTACTCCGGGGCAACTCCGGACCCAATACCGCACGCGCCGTCGTGGGAAGTTCTTCGATTCAAAAATCTTGTCTGGGGCGGAGACTCCGGACCACGGGACCGGAAACTCCGGTGTTACTCCGGGGTAACTCCGCACCCCATACCGCGGCTGCCGTCCTGAGGAGCTTTTGCTCCAGAATTTCAAATTGACCGGAGACTCCGGCCACAGAGCCCGGAGACTCCGGACTGGACAGGCAAATGCAAGCTTCTTTTTCTTGTCAAGTGTTTCGATGCAAAGTGTAATTGTATCATTTCATTCCTGCACCACTTAACATCATATTAAATAATTCCTAGTGTTGTTGCCTAACACACAAAACATAGGGGACATAAAATATGTCCTTTCACTAACAAACGTCCTTTTGATCAGTGTTCCCACTAAGTATCTTTTATGTGAGGCTTCGGTTTCTTAAAACCTCACAAACATATCTACTTTTCTTATTATGTTGAAACATATCTTGCTTGTCATTTTCTCGAAGCTTCTTGATCAAACAAATAATTATTGTATTATAAACACATTTGTTTTGACAACAAATGCAATGTAAAGGTTTATTAGAGCCAAGAGAAAAGACTCGATTCAATTCAGCGGGTAAGCTAAATTAGATAATAGCACCACAAAAGTGGATACTCTCTTAAATGTATTGATTGATGGGAAGGTGAGAGGATATATGTTGGCTTGGAGTTGCACCACACCAAATGTGGCATCAATAATTTGGTTGCATCATTAATTTTCAACACCGGCTTGGAGGGAAAAGAAGGATCGTTCAAACGACAGGGGAGGAATACATTACGCGTGACATTCTTGCTTGCTTGATTGGTTCGCCACCGTCGCAGTCGTTAGAAGAATGATACATGTGATGTTTAATTAACATATCGCTAGAATGCTAGATCTGGCGTCGGAGCGATCCATCATACTCTTTGATCAAATAAAACAGCCACCAGTGTGTGCAAAGACGGAGCTCGTAGAGGGCACCTTGATACAAAAAAATAAGGAAAAATAAAAGTGATTTGTCGCGAAGGGTACTTTGTTGCCGCTGTAACTTTAAAAACAAGGTTCACGAGGAGCTACGAAGTTTGATTTACTAAGCGAGGCGCACGTCGTAAAGGCGCACACACATCCACTAAAACCAAAATACCAAAATAACCACGGGCTTGCTTTTAAAAACCGAGAGATTCCCCAAGCGCAAGCTCCATGTGTTAAACGTTAGCTGCGTGGGTCACCTCCTACGCCGACGGCGCCGCACCGCCGCGCCGGGAGCTACCGGACGCACATGCGATGCCGCCCGTGTTGCTGCCGCTGGCTAGCTGCCTAGCTGCAAGCCTGCAAGCGCGTCCAAAAGAAAGGCGATCAGCTCGACGTCCCTTTCGCCGGCGTGGCGCGCTGCCCCCACGGCCGTGCCGTCGCGTTCGATCGTGCTGCTGCTGCTGCTGAGCTGCGCCGATTGCGCCGCAAAACCAATGGTGGCCGATGGCGTGGCACCTTCTGTTGCAATCATCCTTTGGCCTGCGGGGTTGGGTTCAGGTTCATGAATGATACACTGATGTGCGTGGCTATTTGCCTTGTGCGTGCATCATGGTGTCGCAGTGACCGGCAGCCGGTAGCCAGGCCGGTAAATCGTCGTGCCTGTGCCCTTAAAAAAGTGCTCCTAAAAATTAACAAGGTGTCTTTGACCATTTTAGGGGCACTTAGAAACGTGTTGCATTTTATCGTGTCCCTAAAATATTGGGGATATTTTAACAAATGACCCTAAAAAGGGGTTTTCATAGGTAATTCGAGAATGCATCTAATAATTTTTAGAGGCACATTGGAAAATGCCTCTGCCCATTTTTAGGGACATTTTGAAAAATGGCTCTAAAAGTTTTCAGGGGCCTTTTTTTAAAAAAATGTCTCAAAAATGGTTAGAGACACTTAAAAAAAGTGCTTCTATTTTAGGGGCATTTACATATGTGCCTAAATATTTTTCGTGGCATTTTGTATGATTGTCACTGAAATAATTAGTAGCAATAAATTGTATCCATGTACCAAATTCATTTGTATTAACAGCTATGACAGTACTAAACTTCATAGCAACACCAAATTCATTTGTAGACTTCATGGAAACAAGTTATCATGTCTAACAATATAACAAGTTTAATCATGTAAATGGATGACAACAGAATCAGCAAGTATGCAACAACTGCATATTGTTCCGAACAATTGTCTACATGGTGCAAATATTATCTACTATAGTTGATAGAAACTGCATATTGTTCTGAACATTATCTGCATACTATAGTTAACCAACTGCATTTCCAACTATTCTCTCCAAGGTGACATTCTCATTTTGTTTCTTTGATTTTGCATTTGTTCTAAATTGCTTTTCCTTAAGCTGTAAAACTATAGATTCTCCATTTGATTCTTCTAGCTATAGGGAAAATAAATATATTAGTAGGAAGAAAGCAGAGAACATCAACACCTATGGAGCAACAACTAATTATGTTGAAATGTATTTCACAGTCTATGTCACAAATATCAACATATTTACTTCAGTTCACACTTCACTTAAGAGCAATAATTGTACTTCCACTAGTTGTCATTTTGATAGAAACATGAACTACAATACCAGGATGGCAACAATTGTAGTGACAAAATAACAAGATGAAACCAATGTACTTCACTAGTTGACAAAATAACATGAACTACAATACTAGTTGTCAATTTGACAGAGTCATCAACTTCAGTACTAGGATGACAACAATTGCACTAACCAAATACTAGTATGACACCAATATAGATTACTAGTTGTCAATTTGACAGAAACATCAACTTGGTTACTTCCGATGCCAGCAACAATAACAGTAATAGTATACTTCCTCCGTTTATAAATATAAGATGTTTTAGCTTTTATCCACATTCACATGTGTCAACATGTAGGGACTAGTGTGCTCCGCAGCTGTTGAGACATGTTTTAATGTGTATGTATACTTATTTGGGTGTGCACCTAGTCAACATGTGAGATAGGTAAAACATCTTATATTAAAAAACGGAGGGAGTACTTCATAATCTAGTTTAAGTTGCTATACTATGACATATACCAGGATAAAGAAGAGATAAATAAATGGATGAAATGGAAGATAACATTATGTGAATGTAAATTTCAGATAGCATAATTAGAGGCACATATATTTAGACAAAAAGATGTTAGATAAATCACATTTTTTTTCTTGTGCCACGGATGCACTGTATTATAGCATAATTAGAGGCAATAATGTAGTTTCCTTTTGTACTATGTAGACCAACACCTCAATATAGATAGACAGTGGCTTTCCATCCATACATTTGGAATCTCTATCCATGTTCTAAACTGTCCCACAAGTACATAAACTCGTTCCCTTTTCACCCAGTCGACGGTTACAAACCTTTGTGAAAGGGCATGGCGCCCCCATGTGTGGTTTTAGTAATTAATGACAATCCCTATGGACTAATGGTTGCATTGAGTTATACTTGTAGTGTTTGTCCATAGACCATGCTTGAACTCCATATGTTGGATTCAAGGTTGATGCCATGAATATATTGATATAATGAAGTATTTGGCATCAAGATCATCGAGGTGTATGGATATATACTTGATATGATCAAGAAGAAGAGTATGTGATGACCAAGTTGTTATTCGAGGATTTATCCGATGATTGGTCATATGTGAGTTGAACATATCGCAAGTATGTCTTGAAGAAAAGGATTATGTGATCATTCATGGTTATCTTCAAGACATCGTCTATTGAAAAGAGAAGAAAAGATACAAGGTTGATCAAGATTTTGTTCAACACACAAAGCTACAGGATGTACCAAGTGGGATCATGTATCTCTTGGTATGGTAAGCAATTGTCCATATAGCTTTGTGAACTAACCCATGATATGTGTGTGGCATTTATATGTATGGTTAGGTATCTTTCCATGGGCTTGCATCAAATGAAGATTTCATATATATAGCCCATGAAGGTTGACGTCAAGTGGTGATCGTCATCAAGCTTGAGTCGTGCAAGTTCAAGAGAAGTATCTCGAAGATATCATATGCTTGAAGCTTGCAACCATTTTGGGGAATCGGATTATCTGGTCCTAGCTGACTCGGATTATCCGATAATGGTCATATGAAGATGTTCCTAAGAGAGGCTCTCCCATCTTGGTGTATGGGGGAGCGTTATGTGGGTCTTCACCAAGCGAAGTGCAATCAAGAAAGGTGGTCCACTTGAAACGATCAAGATCATCAACATCTAGCTCAAGTGGAATGCGCTAGGCAAAGGTACGATAGGGTTTCTATTTTACCGGTCTCGTGGTGCTAGTTGGGAGACCAGGTTATAGGATACATACCGTACTATCAAGAGGGGCTCTCGATTGAGTTTTAGCGTATCGTTTGTAGAGAGCTCAAACCTTTGCATACTTCGCATCATATTTCTTGGTTCTTATTTGGCTTTTCCCCTTGTTGGGTTTTGGTGCTTGTCGTGATCTTCATGACAAGCCCAAGTTCTCCGAAAATGGATTTCGTATGGAAAACTTGTTACGTTTTCGGGTTGGAAATATTATCGGTTTATCCGTGAGGAAAGTACCACACATTCCCATGTGTGTCAACTTAACTCTTTTATAGTTCTTAATATTTCCACTTTCTGTAGGAAAGCTCTTGTCGTTACCTTTCAAACAAATTTGGTTTCACCTGTTTTGGAGTTCGAACGAGCAAGTTATTGCATTTCAGGTTTTGCCTTTTCTGTTTGTTTTGCTCAAGCAGGGGAATCAGATTACCCGGTCCATGCTGACTCGGAATATCCAATTCTCAAGGTTGCTCGTTTTCGGCTAAGGACTTTAAAGCAACCAGTTTTGTGACGCATTGGAGTTTTCTGGAATATCCGGTACAGGTCGAATCGGACTATCCGACTGAGTCGGATTATCCGGTTCTGGCTTGTGTCGGAATATCCGACTGGCAAGGTTTGCTCGATTTCGGCTAAGGACTTTTAAGCAATCAGCTGTGTGGCGCACTGGAGTTTTTCGGAATATCCGATATAGGTCAAATCGGTTCTGACTTATGTCGGAATATCCGACTCGCCTGTCTACAACGGCTCTTTTTCTGGGAGGGGTATAAATACCCCTCCACCTACCTCCAGCCAGCCAACTCTTGCAGCTCGTGTTCTTCCCCATTGTTGACCTTCTTGAGCTTTGCTAACTCTCGCGGCCGCGGGAACAGCAGCACCACGGCCGCGCGGGAGGGAACGCCTCCACCGCCAAAGGCGGTAGTCGACAGGACACAGCTGCGGAGCACACTAGTCGCCGTTAAGTCCGGCCGGGCCCAGCAGGCCCGTAAAGCCCCCGTGGAGGCACACCAGTCCCAACAGGGTCCAGCCGGGCCCAGATCAGGCCCGTAAAGCCCGCTGCCGTGCTGCAACAGGCCGGTCGTCGACGCCGCCGCCCCCTGCACCATCTACCACGCCACCATCTGCAGAACATGCGGCAGGGAAGGCCAGCCCGCCCCCAGCCCAGATGGGCCTGACGGGCCCAGATCTGGGCCGCTGGGTTCTGCCGGCGCCGCCCAAGCACGCCGCCGCCGCCTTTGCACTGCCCGCAGCAGCAGGCCGCACCCGTGGACACATGCTCTCTAGCCGTAGCCGGGCCGCCGCCGCCCTGAAGTCGCACCGCCGCCGGAGAGATGCCGCCCCACGCGGCCTCCCTCGTGCGTGGGTAGAGGAGCACCGCCGCCGCCGGCACCGCCCGAGCCACGCTCGGGGGCTCGCGCCGACGGCGGCGGGAGAAGAGATGCCGGAGGACGCGCTCGAACGGAGAGGACCAAGGCCGCGCCCGGCCGCCGCGGGGGCGGCGCGGACGCGGGAAGGGGAAGGGGGGAGGAGGAGGGGAGGGGGAGGGTGGAGCGGCGCTGGCTGGCCAGCGGCGCGGCTAGGGTTTCTTTCGGGAGAGGGGGTCGCGAGAGCACACCCTCCTGGTTGCGACCACACTAATTACACACGCCATCCACCAATATTTCCACCAAGTATGTTTTATGTTTGGTTTCTTGAAGCCTCCTGAACATATCTTATTTTCTGGTTACATTGGAACATATATTGCTAGTTATTTCCCGGAAGCATTTTAATGAAAATAATAATTATCGAATTAGAAAAATAAAGTTTTGTTATAGCCGGGAGAAAAGAGTCTATAAAAACGTCAATTCAGTGGGTAAGCTAAATTGGGAGTAGCACCATGAAAAGTGGATATTCACTTAAGTGTCTTGTGAGATGATATATGTTGGCTGTTGAGTTGTACCACGCCAAATGCAGCATCAATAATTTGGGTTGCATCGCTAACTTTCAAGACCGGGTGGGAAAAGAAAAGAAGAATGCTTCAAACGACAGGGGAGGAATACATTATGCGTCCCATGCTTGGTTGATTGATTGGTTCGCCGCCGTCGCAGTAGTAGTGATGTTTAATTAACATATCGCGAGATCAGGCAAGCGATCCATCATATTCTTTGCTTGATTAAAGCAAGTCATCAGTGTGTGTGAAAACGGAGCTGGTAGTGGGTATACCTGGATAAACTTTTGAAAGAAAAAAGGTGGTTTGCCGCGTCGGAGTACTTTGTTGCCGCACTAACTTTAAACACAAAGCTAAATTCAAAAAAAAAAACTTTAAACACAAAGCTCGCATGGTTCACGAGGAGCGGGACTTGGGAGATGTATCAAAGGGACACAATCACACAAACATTCACACGGCCACAAAAATATCGAAACAACCACGGGCTTGCTTAAAAAAAGCCGAGAGATTTCCCAAGTGCTACAACGCTCCACATGTTAAACGCCCCGGAACTTCTCGCCGACGACGGCGCCGCACCGCCGCGCCGGGAGCTACCGGGCGCACATGGGATGCCCGTGTTGCTGCCGCTAGCTAGCTGCCCCATGGCCGTGCCGATCGCGCCGTGGAATCAGTGGCGCCCGATGGTGTGGCACCTTGGATTGCAATCATCGTCCTGTGGCCAGTGGGGGTGGGTTCAGGTTCGTGCATACTGCACTGATATGTGTAGCTACTTTCCTCGTGCGTGCATCATGGCGTTGCGGTGACCGTCCGGCCGGTAGCTGTGCTGCTTTCAACCTGCAAATGCGTCGTGTTTGTGCCACGGAATCACCGGATGTTGCGGTTCCTAGTGTTATCAGACATGGACTCAAAGGACAGACATACTGTTAGCAGGGAGTTAGTGGTTCAGCACACCTCGATCCATTCGTTCGATCTAACCCCCCGTTCCAGTTCACATATCATCTCCACAATCATATAGTACATATTTGGGACCCTTACGAGAAGTGTTTTTTTTCGAGCTTCACTGCTCCCTTCATTATTTTTTCTTTCCAAAATCAGTTTATGAGTTTTAGAAAATTCGGAAAAAAAATTCAGATGTGTATCCCACAACCGTGCAAAATATCAATGTAAAATCCCATACGAATTTTGTAGTGTAAATTTCAAAGGAAAATAACACGAGTTCTAACCTCTTAGAAATTCTTTCACCACAATCAAAGGAAGTTACTTTTCCCATAGAATTCAGTTAGACATGCCATAATTCTATAAAATTCTCATTCCTACACTTTTCTTATCCTATGAATCAAGGAGCTTTCACATTTTAATCATGTGCCCTTCAACAAGTCCCATATTTCTCTCATTTTAAGTTAATATATTTCTACGATTCTCTCAAGAATTTTTAATCATATATCATGATGTGTTATCTCTTACCATACTTAGCCTTGTCATAAGTATACCAAAGACAAACCTGAAATGACAAATGAAAAAATAAATAATCTCATAAACAAAAGATTCATAATCAAATATACAAACGGATGACCATAATCATATAGAGCAGCTCATATGGTTGTAAAAAATTATAATACATACAGATATTCGATCAAGTTATTGCCATAAACCCATCATGGAGACATTAGGAGATGAAGGCGACAACGATGCAAACCGAAGATGATTATGGCAGTGTTTCCTCTTCCGTCTAGCTATTGCGCGCTACGACTATTTATTATTTTCTTTTTGTGTTATCTCGTATCGTGTCGTCTTTCATCAGGAAAAATCACCGAAGGTGTATAGAGCTGCTTTTATGTTAAGAGGGAGGTCTCGGCGAAAGGGTGATGCTTGACACCTCGCAGATGACGTGGGCCCCTCTCGGCGTGCCATAGTAGATCTGCCATGCCGACAGGGTCCAAGGTCCATGGGCTGGCCCTCTGGGTTCTGTCTAGCGCTAGTTCTCTTTGTTTTCGATAATCCGCCCATACAATTTTTTCGCCCTCTCTTGTGATCTTTGTATGTAAATAACGAGGTGCATGCATGCTTTAGTCGTATTTTCCATGCGCAGATTGTGATCAATTGCTCCAAAAAATTTTGGCAATTCTACGGTGTTCGATCCATCAATGTGGAGAAACAACGTGTGAGTTTGTTGTGATTGGAGTAATTAGATTACAACTGGTCATGACTTGGTAATTATGATCATAGCTTAATTATACTAAATTTTTCTACCTTTGTATATTATTTTGTTAATATAATATGTAAAATATATATTCTATTATAATTAGCAAGAACAAAACAATGTTGCTAATTGTTAAGATGCATCATTTTGTATTTGGGCTACGACATCTACATCTGCTAATGTTGTTTCGCGAAATCGAACCATATTGTGACGGTAGTCATATTTCATATTAATGAATTTTTGAGGCATTATCTCTTAGGAACTTCTTTAGTTTAGCCGAGTCTGTTAAAATATAAGTAATTGAAATACAATATCTAGCCGCAACAAAGTGTTCTTACCAAGTACCCTGATTAAAAGACAACTGATTTATTTTAGATGCATTGTATTGTATTTGCATGTGTTTGTAACGATTTAAGTATCCGAAAATAGGTTGGTAGAGAGCTCTTGTGTGCCTGTCCAACAAGCTTTTTTTTTACCAAAACTTACCACCAATTAAAATCTATGTGAGGTTTCGATTTCTTGAAGCCTCCCAGACATATCTATAGGTCTGATTACATTAATTGAAACATATATTGCTTGTTTTTTCCCGAAGCTTCTTGATCAAAGAATAATTGTTGAAATATAAATACATTTGTTTTAGAAGAAAAAAGATTATTATAGCCAGGAGAAAGATGTAAACGTCA
Organism: Poa pratensis; assembly: GCA_947311845.1. Taxonomy (NCBI): domain Eukaryota; kingdom Viridiplantae; phylum Streptophyta; class Magnoliopsida; order Poales; family Poaceae; genus Poa; species Poa pratensis. The sequence continues at coordinate 48,246,631 of CAMZMU010000052.1, forward strand.
ATTCAGTGGTAAGCTAATTAAACAATAGCACCACAAAAAGTGGATACTCACTTAGTCCCTTAACTGTATTGACAGGGAGGTGAGAGGATATACGTTCGTCGTTGGCTGTCGAGTTGTACCACACCAAATTAAATGCAGCATCAATAATTTGGGAATAATATGGGGTTGCAATTTTAAACAATAGCTCCATGTGTCAAACCGCCGGGCTCACGTCGTACGGTACGCCGTCTACCCCGCCGACGGCGCCGCGCCGGGAGCTAGCTAGCCGCGAGCGCGTCCAAAAGAAAAGCGATCAGCTCGACGTCCCTTTCGCCGGCGTGGCGCGCGCTGCCGGCCATGCCGCCGCGTTCGATCGTACTGCTACTACTGTGCCGATTGCGCCGCAAAATCAATGGTGGCCGATGGCGTGGCACCTTCGGTTGCAATCATCCTGTGGCCAGTGGGGGTGGGTTCAGGTTCATGCATGCTGCACTGATGTGCGTAGCTACTTTCCTCCTGCCGTGCGTCTATTATGGCGTTGCATTGATCGATCGGCCGGCCGGTAGCTAGGAGAAAGTGGATCCTATCCAAGCACTTCTAGAGTAAGATTGTCGGCTTCACTTCGTTCTTGTAGTCTCTGTCTGCATGGAATCTTTTGTTGATCTCTATGAGCTTCCAAATCATGATAACACAACCACGAAGCTAAAGAAGATTTCAAAAGGGCCAGTCTTAATAGAAGTCAACACATTCAATTATATAATAGAAACAAAGAAAACAGTTAGATCCAACAACGAATAGGACCTAGCCTCCCTCCAATCCATATTAATCGCCGCTGAATCGGATATATCTTGACATATTTTAGTGCTCAATACATCCGTTTCAACGACAATTAATATGTATGGGAGGGAGTACAAGGTCCGGCAAGTAGAAATGTTCGAATTTGTAGGGAATGATCAAGATGCGTACGTGTACCAACGGTTCAGTACGTTCGGCGGACCATGAAGGGGGAATCCATTAATTACGTCTTTGATTGATTGGCTCCGTGCAGTGATCACGCACAGGAGCAGGGTCATGTGATCAGCGGGCGGTGTGGTACCACCATGCATACCTCCGGCCGGCTTAAAATTCCACAGCCGTTGCTTTCATAATTCATCATCTCGTATCACCCTCACCCATCGAGGTTACCTGCAGCTGCAGGCTGTCGGTCGTCTCTGCGCGATATGCGAGTGAAGTCGTACGCTGTTTCGCTACAGAGTCCCTCTCGCTCGCCGGGAGTGTACTTTGTTTGTCAAGTCCGTGTGATCGGCGTGTGGCTTTCGTTGGGATCGAGACCGGTGATCAGTCGGAGGAGGCATCATGGCGAGTGACGGTGGCGGCAGGTAGATGACAGTAGCGCATCAACCAATGAATCTGCAACGGAATCCGTGTCATTCGTGGCAACCGGACCGGAGAGCTGGCTAGAGCGCCGTCGGAATACATAGAACCTCATCGAGGACTTCGGTCAAGTTCCAGGCACCGGCGATGATCCACAAGGCATATACCTGCTATACCTCTTTCCCTAACAGAGGAGTTGTCTGCAAACCTCTCAACCTGGAGAGACCTCCAGGTGATCGAGTTGAAACAGGAATGTAACCAGCGTTCCAAAATGACTGGGCGGAGCTGGAGCACGTACTGGGGAAGGTACTGAAACCGACGTAGTAATCACATACTTAGAGTGCTGCTGCTAGCCTCGCTAAGAACCAACGGCCTTCACTCCTTCTACCCATCCGAATCTTGAAAGCGTTAAACATAAGCACCCCCTACGCATGGGTGTCTAATCGAGCACTCATCCTTCAAATATAAGCACCAGTGCGGGTCTTTGTCGCAAATAACTGATTTATTATGCAAATCACCGCTGTACGCACATGCTCTCATATAGGGTTGTAAGCTGACCGAAAAGTTTTTGGCTTTTTAGCGAAAAAAAGGAAGGTAATACAGGAACATAAATAAAATTGTGCGGAACAGAAACATTTAAGCAGAAGCAGAAGCGTAAACAGAACGTTTGGACTTTCTTTCAGTAGGAACGGTGCTATCTGCTTCCCAGACGGGAACCGGTGGAATGATCAAGCGCAGAGCTGTTTGGGCTAAACCACCGCTCGATCACGTCAAGGTGAATTTTGATGCGGCTTTTCAACAGATTACTGGACTCGCTGCCTGGGGTTTTATTGCGAGGTCAGATACTGGCGACTTCATAGCAGCAGCAGCGGGAAAGATGAGAAATGTAAAAGATGCATTACAGGCTGAGGCAGAAGCTTGTCGAAGGAGCGGGGGCCATTGGCGTGCATCGCGTCATTTTCGAGTTTGACTGCAAGAATCTGGTTACAGCTTTGAACAGCAAGAGTTTGGAGCTGGCTGCTATTGGTGTTTTGCTGAAGGAAGCAAGGAGCATCTGTATCGGTTCTTTCGACAGTTTTACTTTTCAGCTTGCCTCTCGTAATTGTAATGCTGTTGCCCATTCCCTAGCCCAGTATGGCTTGCATGCCGAGATAGCTTGTACTGGTTGGGAGGATGTGGCTCCAGATTTCATCTCTGACTTGGTTGCCAGCGATATTGCTGAGCCCGTTTGAGTAATGGTAATTTAGTTTCAGTTTCAAGAAAAAAAAGGTGTAAACAGAACGTTGTTTTCCGCCGAAATAGCCATACATACAAAATTTATGTTTCCAACAAATATGAAACTTTCCATTTTTACCTGACTCCAATGGCTATGTTTGGTCAGGTCTAGAAAACTCTACGAAATAGGACCAACCCTATCGGGAGTGGTGTTTTGGCTCCCGAGGTCTTATTCTTCTAATAGAATAAACAAAATTCAAAAAATAGTAAAACATTAGAAACAATTCTGAAAACATTTGGAGATGAACATATACATATGTACTACGTGCATGCCAAGTTTCGTGATGAAAAGATACTTGTGGTGCTCTGTGTGAATAAAACAAAATGAGTGTTCCAAAAAGATATTTCTTAAATCCCATTTTTGCCACTGATTTTGTTATTTTTGCACAGCGCACCCCACATATCTTTTTAATACGAAATTTTACACGTGTGTAGGACATTTGTATGTGTTCATCTCCAAAAAAATCAATTTTTTAATGTTTTACTATGTTTTGAATTTTGTTTATTTAGCAGGGGTATATGAGCTCGGGAGTCTTTTGGCTGTTACCTTGTTGAAGGCATTGTATGGGAGCTCGGTATTTCTCCGGGGTGAAAACCCATGGTCTGGCCTTATGGTTAGATCGGATGACGGAAGTGTTTGTGCACTATTCCCTTCCTGAAGGCATCGTTGCTAGAGAACCACTTATGCAGTCAGGGTGTTGTCTTTGGTGGTAGTCAGTTCCTGCGTTGCAACTCGTTGATCACTTTGGCGAGGCTTTTTTCTTCTTCTCTTCTTCTTTTTCTTTATCCTTTTGGCTGTGTGCATCCCTGATGTCTTAACTAGTTTTTGACACCATGTTGTTGCAGAAGCTGGATGTAATTGGTATCATTTGATTTTAATATAATTCCATTTTAAAAAAGAGCTCGGAAGTCAATGTGAATTTCGGCAACCAATCCAATTCTACTAACTAATCACCTAATACATTTGTCCTTCTCTCCTAATTGAGAATGCACACATCCGCAACCTAGAGTTAGGGACACCATAACACCATTGCGGACTTGCGGCGGCATTGTCCACCCATTGTCCGCTCTCGTCTCCGTGTTTGTACTATATTCAAATTGTTTATGTTTCCACAAGTATCTATTTCTGTATTTGTTTGCGTAATGTATGTATTCGTTTTTGGTTCCGCAAAAATACAAAAACATATTAAGAAATTATGGACGAGGCTGGATTTAGAATATATCGGGTTGGCACTCTATGTTTTTGCCATACAACAAAGATATGCTTATGGCGATATGTTGATTCTCTCCCAGCTATGTCAATGTTGATCAGCTCGTAACAAAAAGAATGTTGCTGATGTAGATAGAATCGTGGATGATGTGGTGCACCAGACTCGTAGATGAGCAATTGAATTTGACATTTATACAAAAAAAACAAGATATTTGCCGAGAAGTCAATAGGATCTCGAATGAGTGACACCTAGAGGTGATACCCACAAACAGGGCGTTTAGCAAAAACACTAATACAGGGAGGATAAAGTTTTATCATTACATACAATTGTAGTGATATGACCAGTTCAGGGAGTTATGTTGCACTAGCTGTTGCAATTCTTCTAGCCTTTATAGCAACGATTCTCACTTATTTATATTAAAAATTTCTACTTTTGTATACCTTGTTTTGTCAACGGAGTATCTTAAACAAATGTATATACTATATTGTAGTAAACAAATTTACACTAGCTATTTAGATTTATGATTTTTGTTAGGATAAGTTGTCATATTTGTCTTTTTATAATATTTTGAACTTAAAACATATTTACTTTTGTTGAATCCATTTAAATTTACAATATAAAGAAAATGCAGTATCCAGCCAGAATAACGTGTTCTTTTCTTACCCAGATTCTAAGACTATCGATTCATTTCATACGTACTATATGGTATTTACATGTGCTTGTAACCATTTTGGCATCTAGAAATATCTTGGTAGAGAGATCTTATGTGACTATCCAATAAACTTTGTTTTTAAGAATGTTTCCATGAAGTATCTTTAAAAAGGTTTCTAGAGCATATAATTTGCGGTCTATTTGTGTGAGGTTCTTTTGAAACTTTACAAACCAATCTACTTTTATGATCACGTCTGAAACATACCTTAATCGTTATTCTCCCATTGATTTCTCGCTCTACTAAATAACTATTGTATTAGTAAGGCATTTGTTTTAGCCAAAAGCGAAGGTTTGTTGGGACCAAAAGAAAAAAGTCCGTGTATAAATCAATTAGACAATAGCACAGTGGAAGGTGGATACTCACCAAAGTATTTTATGTGGAGGAGAGAGGAGTTTGGTTGTTGAGTTGTTCCTCACCTCACTTAGCATCGGTAATTTGGGTCGCGCTACAAATTTAAATAGTAGTGATTATCTACAGAGTGTTATGATAGATAATTTGAGGTATACACTAAACAACTCGAGTATTCACTTGAGTGTACAAACTTTTGAATTGTTTTGGTACAGCATGACCTTGATGATTTCAATGTATATAAAAGTAAATTAATCGAATCTCTGATTCTCCTTCATCTTTTTAGTCAAAGGGAGTATATTAATAAAAAAAGTTGATACCAACTACACACAACCTCTACAACAATATAATATTCAAAACTGGTCCAGATATTAAGGTTGCACAAAGGCAAGAAGAAAAGGAAAGAGAAAAAGAAAGACCCCGTCGGAGCAATCAGAGTCTGGCAGCACCGTGAACAAACCACCACCATTGACGAAACCTAGACTCCGAGAAAGGTTCTACAAAGCGACGCCTCTAGAAAGGTAACAATGTGCAAGCGTTGTCGTCGCCATGTCTGACCACTATAATCAGATCATGAATTTTCACCCGAAAAGGTCCAATCTACAAACAAATCCTTCATGAAGGAAACGACTAGAGAGCCTCCACTGCCAGGTACAATATCTAGTTCTCCTTCATGTAGGCCAAGATGTGTATAGAAGATTTCAAGACTTTGCAATCAATGATCAGGTACAATATCTAGTTCTCCTTCATGCAGGTATGGACATCATTTATGGCGAATTTCAATCATATATTGGAAGAATCGCTGGATTGAGAGCTTCCCAAGTTGATGGGAGAGCCAAACAGAACTGCCAGGAGACTTAACGACCATAACTGTACCGTATGCCGGCTGGTAGCTTCGTCACATAAACGGCCAAGAAACATTAACCAAAGGGCCCACGTCGAATTCACATCAGAATACCCCTGGAAATATAATATCGTCGGCTGCCGCTATATAAAGGAGAGGGGACAAGATGAGAGACGCCATCCATCCAATTCTCCATGAAGTGTTGCCGCTGTCACAGCTCCACCGCCATCTCCCCTAGCATCTCCATTGCCATATCTTGTAATCCAGATCTCTTCTTGGTTGGCAACATTGTATACTATCTGTCGAAGGATATCGATTCACGAACCCACGACAATCTTACTTCTGGAGATCAGAAATTTATTTGTTCGGCAGACAGTGCAGGTCAACAGGTTGAGTCGTAGACAAAATAGATGAAGATCTCTCAAACTTTATTCATGGTGTGGTTACAACACTAGTACAAAGGCTATCTCGACGAGTCAACGTTAAAAACAATACAATTTGAAGACAAAAACATGCAGACACTTGGTTGAAAAACTTTCATATGGCGTGCTTGAAAAACTCAATACGCGTCTTCACCATGAAGTTCAGAACTGGACCAGCGTTCTGTGTTGAGTCTAGCGCCTTGCTTGAGAAGAGAAAACTGATACCCAAAAGTTAGAGCTTTACGGACACATATTAAAACTCCATGTGATTGATGCACATTTGCACAACACCATTTGATGAGGACAAGCTCAGTTGAGTAAAACCTCCAACAAAGACTAGTTGTTACATTGGTTCATGCTCTCCCAACTTTTTCCAATGGCTAGATCTTCCAAACGTCTATAAATAGCACCTAGACCCCAGTGAGGCCCTGTTTGTTTCTAGAGTTTTTTTTGGATTGGTGGGGATTATCCCGATCAAACCCCGAAATCCCCACATAGCCCAAAACATCGTTTGTTTCTAGTGTATTGGACAGGTTTTATCCCCACAAATCCCCAAACTCTAGTTCATTTTTTCTCAATCCCCTAGGGGATTCAATACGCTACCCCTACCTAGTGGATTGGATCCCCAATCCCCTAGGGAATTGGGTGAAGTTTGGGGTTTCACCCAATCCACTAGAGGATTATCCCCACCAATCCCAAAAAAAACTCGAGACACAAACAGGGCCTGAGTAAGATTGGCAAAACCGAGCAGGATTCCAAAGATCGATACGATCTATTCTATCGAGTTTTTCCTCTTGTTCTCTCTCGTTCTTCGACATATCTATCGGTAGTTGGAGTGTTGAGCTTGGTTGAGCACCAAACAAGAGTAGGTTGCGGCCAACAGGATCATATCTTCCTAAGAGATTTGAAATCTCCTAAGCGGTTAGGTGTCACCGTTGAGCATCCAGTATGTGAAATTGTCGTGGCAAGTCTGTAAAGGTTCGAATATCACACTCAAGATGTTCCATCGGTGATCGGATAGAACGTGCGAAACTTCACTAGCGGTGGGCAGAGGGAAGGTGAACGCACAGGCTCACCGGCGGAGTCTAGAGGAGAGGAGGGCTTCGTCCTAACCCCCGTGGTCGCGAGAGGGGGAGGAAAAGTTTTTTGCTAGTTAGTAAAACGCACTAGTTGTTCTTTGAGGTTGGCATAGAAAAGCTTTTCATAATGCAAAGTCAGGAATCCTCAAAATTAATTGACTAATAAGGGGAAACTCGAATTTGATTGATTATGTCACTCCGCATTAGACTAGTATTTAAAAAGGGCAGTTTGCTCGTGTTATAATGTGACTTGGCGGGTTGCTACGTGCTCCCAAATCCGTGTAGCATGACGCCATAGCCACAGAGCTGAATAAACGTTTGAGAGATATCGAGTGGATTGATAAATCTAACAAATTCGCTTCAAATCTAAACAAAAAGGCAAATTCGGCGCCGAATAGTAGCCAGAAATTCGTATCCGCGTACACGTGCTGGCGTATGAAACCAACGGCCATGCAGGATCGGGCCTAGGCAGGCAGAAATGATCAAATTTGAAGGACCCGTACCGGACGTGTACACGCACTAGACGAAGCAGCAATTTCCAACGGCATCTTCCCGAAGCAATGAAGGAGATCGCCGTTACGACGCCTTGGATTGATTGGCTCCGTGCAGGATGCAGCTCCAAGTGATCACGCACAGGAGTCATGTGACCATCATCATCATCATCATCATCATCATCATCATCATCAATGGATCAGTATTACGGTACTGGGCTACTGGCACCTCTAGCTAAGCTGCTACCATGTGGCCGGCGGTGTGTTACCACCGGCCGGCTTAACTCCACAGCCGTTACTCTCATAACTCATTGTATCATCGAGGTTGCCTGCAGGCTGTTGCCCCTACCTCTCTCGTCATTTGCGAGTGAAGTCTTAATTTGCTGGAGAGTTGTCGGCGTAATTTGTTTGTGCAGTGCGTACATTGGATTGGGGTAGCTTGTGTGTCGCTCTCACGAGACTGGCGATGAGGATGGATGGCGAATGATGGTGCTGACCGGTCGGCCGGCCAGGCTATGATTGATTTCTGAATGTGACGGCAGGTACAGATAGGTATAGTAGCACCTCAACTAATCAATCTACCACTTCAAAAAAAATCCGTATCAATCTAGTACGATGGAATGCGTGCCATTCATGGCAGCCGTACGGGTGTGGTTCCAAATCAGTTGGCAACTGCAGTTTTCTTCGACAAAAGAAGAGGAGAAATCCTAGCTACCACTCATCTCCCCATCTCCGCGAAGCAACGGCTCGTTCTGCCAGTTGTGAGGTTTCTGGATCTCGATGTAACTTACGTTTAGAATGCTTTCTGCAATCGATCCAGATGCTTCTTCAAAAACAGTTCGCCACATGCCAATGTTTCTCCGCGTGAAGCTGGTTGGTTGGAGCGCCCTCAGAAAACATAGGCCAAAGGGAACAGCCGGTGACGGTAGAGTAAGCAGCAAACTGAGCAGCTCAGGAGCTGACGAGCGGCGCAGGACCAGGTGAGGGTGAGATGCAACCGCTCGTTTTGTCAGAAATCAGTATACCAGCAATGCTGGCGCCTGGCAGAGGAGTTGTCTGCCAATACTCTGATGCTGGAGAGACCTACAGCTAAAAGCTGGAACTAAGAATGTGACACCCAGGTTCCAAAACAAGTGTGCAGAGGTGGAGCACTAGAGGAAGGTACTGAAACCGAGACTGATATAACAATTAAACATCTCATCCTCGCTAAACCAGAGTAGAACCAGCAAGTACAGTAACAACATTCTACCCATATGAACCCTGACAGTTACACTGCGGCATGAGCCTTTTCTCCCTATAACCGCCTGAAGACTAATGGAACCCTATACAGACTATGATCAAGATAGCTGACTGTTAGAAGCACTCGGGAAAGCCAACAAACGAATAGTCAGGACGCCTAGTCAATCTGGTACGATATCTAAGAGTGCACAAGGGTAATCTGGAGAACGGGAACACTAGATGCTGAACACCGGTGGAGAATGCGCTTCATCCCTACCTCCGCCCTGTTTACAAGGAGGATAAACCATGATCAGATACATAACCGAGTGCCAGCTGGACAAGAAAAATATAATAGGGAGGACAATGAGGAACACCGAATGTTCCCAATAGAAGAACTTTATGAGCCCATAATGGTAACATAAATAATTTGTAGTATAAAAATTAGTAAGAACCGAGCAGTGCTCGGTTGGCTAGAGTGAACGCCTGTGAGCTCGCCAACCCGCGTTCGAGGCGCAGACTTCGCAGGTGCATCACTTCCCCCCTTTAACCACGTTTTATAGTATAACATTAACACTATGTTATTCCTATAGCAGTATTCCCATCACTTTTTTCCTATTACTCAGAACATGGTAAATGGCAGGCAAATCGACAGAGGAACACCGAATGTTCCCAATGCTTCCACATGATATAACCCACTTATAGCAACTTCAAATTCCACTCGAATAGAAGCCCTTAATGAACCCAGAATGGTAACGTAAATCATTTGTAGTACAAAAATTAATGAGAACCGAGAAGTGCTCAGTTGGCTAGAGCATACACCTGCGAGCTCACCAACCCGCGTTCGAGGCACTGACTCCGTAGGTGCATCACTTCCCCCTTTGACCACGTTTTTAGTATAAAATTAACACTATGTTATTCCTATAGCAGTATTCCCATCACTTTTTGCCTATTACTCAGAACATGGTAAACGGCAGGCAAATCGACAGAGGAACACCAATGTTCCCAATGCTTCCACATGATATAACCCACTTATAGCAACTTCAAATTCCACTCGAATAGAAGCCCTTAATGAACCCAGAATGGTAGCATAAATCATTTATAGTACAAAAAGTAATGAGAACCGAGCAGTGCTCGGTTGGCTAGAGCACACGCCTGCGAGCTCGCCAACCCGCGTTCGAGGCGCAGACTCCGCAGGTGCATCACTTCCCCCTTTAACCACGTTTTATTGTATAAAATTAACACTATGTTATTTCTATAGCAGTATTCCCATCACTTTTTGCCTATTACTCAGAACATGGTAAACGGCAGGCAAATCAACAGAGGAACACCGAATGTTCCCAATGCTTCCACATGATATAACCCACTTATAGCAACTTCAAATTCCACTCGAATAGAAGCCCTTAATGAACCCATAATGGTAATATAAATCATTTATAGCATAAAAATTAAAGAGAACCGAGCAGTGCTCGGTTGGCTAGAGGGCACGCCTGCGAGCTCGCCCACCCACGTTCGAGGCGCAGCCTCCGCAGGTGCCTCACTTCTACCTAACAACGTACAGTTAAGGGAGGGAACTTTCCCCTTTAACCACGTTTATAGAATAAAATAAACACCATATTATTCCCATAGCAGTATTCCCACCAATTTTTGCCTATTACTCAGAACATGGTAAACCCAGTAGAGGGAACTTAAGTGTGAATCTCAGCTAGACTCCATACAGCACTATTTTCATCAATTTCGGCCTAATACTGCGAACATGGCAAACCCAGTATAGAGCCTAGTGTGAACGTTAGCTAGACAACAAGGGCACACCTATGTATAATAATATATCATCACAGCAGAGAAGGAACATGTTCGACATTCTTCCCTGTTTTGCAAGAAACATGTTTGATATTCAACACAAAAAAAAGGGTTTAAACAAAATTGAGGCTCACCTTTGTGCATCATAAGTGCAGCGCAACCAAAAACCAGCCGCTTGTACTCGACGAAATCCCAATCAGCTCATAGTGCAAAATGAATCACAAGTTCTGACCAGAAAGCATGGGAAGGAAATGGCGCCCAGATATTCCCTTCCCTATGTCAGACCTACCGACAATATTAACCATAATAAAACTTGTAATGTCATAGTCAGCTCCATGCGCTTGTCAAGTCAGCATATTTCCCTAAGGAAGCGACCAAAATATGATGAATCCACAAACATATATCATCCTTTTTGCAAATTCTTATTACTGGGTTGCATCACCAATGTAATTATGTAATATCCTATAGCACAAAACTAGCTGTCAGGTAGCTCAGCAACCCAAACTAATCAGAAAAACTCTAGCAAAGCAGCAGCAGCAAGTGTGAACAGTACAAGCTCACAAAAACTCATGCTAGAATGCACTTTCCTTTTGGCATATCCTATAAAGTCAATAAGCTCAGGGGAACCTGAAGGTCCATCTCATGTTCTGCAGGAAGAACAGTATCCTCAGGTTTGCCCTTGGACTGCAAATCAACAGATTCCTTCACTGAATCATTTTCTGATGTCATGATCATGGCTTCTTTACTAGATAAGCTAGTGTTGAACTGCTCAACCAGAAAACCCTCTGTATATGTTACTGCAGTAAATTTTCCATTCTGAGCATTATGAAGCTCTTTTAGATTTTTATGATTATCAAGATCATTTAGACTGTTCTGATTATCAAGCTCTTTTTGGTACGTATGATTATCAAGCTCTTCCCTACTGTTATGATTGCCAGGCTTCTTTAGACTGTTATGGCCATCAAGCTTATCCAAACTGCTGTGATTATCAAACTCTTTTGTAATGTTCCAAGTATCGAGATCTTTTGGACCCTTATGGTTGTCCAGCTCTTTCAGACTTTGTGTTTTTCCAGCGGCAATGTTGCTGCTATCTTCAGTAGAGCCAAGCTCTTCTGGACCGTCCACATTGTGGAGATCTTTCACATTGTTCTGATAGCCAAGTTCACTAAGAAAATTATAATCAGCACGCTCTTTCTCACCACAGTGATTGTCAAGCTCATTCAGATTATTATGATTATCATGAGGACCTTTCTCAGTGCTATGATTGTCAAGCTCTTCAATCTTGTTGCAACGGTCTGGCTCTTTTACCCAATTACAATCATCAAGCTGTTTCTCAGTGCTATGACTGCCTGGCTCTTTCAGATCATTACAATCTTCAAGCACTTGCAAACAAATATGGTCACCAACCTGTGTCTCAATGCGATGACCGTGGAGCTCCCCTCAATGTTAGGATCGTGAAGCTCTTTCAGACCATCGGAAGTGCACAGATCTTTCGGACGATTGCGGTCCTCATCCTCTATAGACCCGTCAATGCCGTCCTCCATATCCGATTGATCCTTAAGAATCGTATCAGCTTGTGCATATGGACAAACAGGAACAGCTCTCAGAAGGCATGCATGGCACTTGAAGCCCACGAGTTTATTGACATTTTCTACGGTGATAGAATAGATATCCCCATGGAACCAATCTGCATGGAAGAACAAGTGCAATTAGATTTACACATGCAACCTGTGAAAGCTTCCGATGGGATGGCAACTGAAGTGAATGGCATTACACAGCCAGCATATGGAATTCCAAAAACAATTGTTTGTCTTGCTGAAACTCAAGTCTCACTAGCTCACTAACGGATACATATAATATATCTTTGGAAATAATCCATGGAGAAAAGAAATTATTAGTTACTATTTCAGAGGACCAAGACGAAAACTGAGACTGGTCAACTGTCCTCATTTGTCATTTCTACGGGTCAGGGGGCAGACTAATGACAACGAAGAAGAGTTTTTAGGCCGTGCAGTTGTCAAGTGAGCAAGTAGAAGTTTGTTCTAAAGATCACAAAGATACATACAATGAAGTAAACTTTTTTCTTTGGAAACATACCATGAAAATAAACCTGTCTTACCTTCACAATTCTCACAAGCAATATAAATGGCATCTCCACTGTAGCATTTTTCACAAAGACGGCATACTGGACTGATTTCTGAAATCTTGACATCCTCAGATGGAAAAACAACTCTTGTTTTCCTAAAACTCGCTGCCTGTTCATCATCTGTGTTATGTGTCAATCGAAGGCCATCTAACCAGTACGAATAATGCAAAGCGGTCCTCTTCCTCTTACGGCAGCTTGCTGCATGCTTAGAACTACCTGAGTTGCCTTTCATGTACTTATCATATAACCGTTTTGATATACGTTTTGTCAGTTCACTCTTGGGCTCATTTGATGCTCGACTCTCAGGCATGTTTACCGATTCATTCTTTGACACAGTCAACGGATTCTTTCGAGGCCGCCCACGCTTGACATTCTTCCGGACAGCTTTTTTCTTGAGGTTGATACCTATCTGGTTTCTTTTTCTTAAACTCCTCCGTGGTTGCATCTTTTGCTTCTTTTTCAGAGAGCTCTTTGATACTGCCTTTTTCTGGGGAGACTTCATTGGTTTCCGGGAGACTTCATTGGTTTCTGGGGAGACTTCACTGGTGAGACCTTTTCAGTCAGGCACTTGTTGCATACATAGACAGTGTCCACAGCACCTCTAGGAACCTTGAAATGTTTTCTATGGAAAAGTGCTGCATATGATGAGAGAATATCGCAGCTGAGTCCCAGTATAACTCCAAGCATCAATATTCAAAGGAAAAGGCCAAACTTAATATTAATGATCAATCACCTAAGAAATACCTAACGATAGATGAAACTTTTTATCATGAGATACATAGGGTAGGGCTCCACAAAATTAAGAAGTCATATCCTAGTATAACGTCAAGCATCAGTATTCAAAGTAAAAGGCCAAACTTAAAAGTTAATGATCGATCACCTAAGAAATACCAAACGATTGATGAAACTTTTTATCATGAGATACATAGGGTAGGCTCCACAAAATTAAGATGGCATATCCCGTACATAAGAAACACAATAATTTAAAAGTTGCATTTTTTTCAACAGACTTAAGGGCTATATTGATGCATAGTAACAAGACAAGATGTCTATATAATTTTTAAATACCTTCACAATACTGGCAGTTCACAGCTTCCCTGTTTGAACGAGGGAAAGAGTCAGATAACTTGCCAAAAAGAATATATCATTGCACAAAACACAAAACATAACGGCAAAACTGAGAACAAGCTGCAGAAGCTACTGAAGTATATTTTAAAGTAAAGTATAGGACATTACAATAGAGTAAAAATGCTGAAAGCTGATTCCTACACCAACAACCTTTGCCAAAGTATTAGCCCAAATATGATTAAGATTTACAACTGTTTAGCTTGTACAGGAATACCACCATCAGCTAGATTGTCAATAGTAATGCATACCACAAGAGTTCAGAGACACGAGATTGTAGGTACACAGAGGGGAGATATAATCACCACTTAAATAATCAAATACTATATGAACAAGTGTATTAAAAGGCAGACATAAATAGTTGAGCAAACTTTAACTGACTTTTGTCAGCAAATAACAAACCATGCCTAACAGCACATCAATATAATTTGCAAGCTTTTGCTAGTAGGTATGAAAAATTGATTCAGTGCGTGTCTGGTTGAAGAAATGCAATGAAATGTTAACACTTGCTTTATATAAATAAGAAACAATTTGACTTATTTCCATACCTGTCAATTACTGTTTTATAACACTGACCACAAAGCCTGCTGGGCCGCTTTTTTGCTTTCTCTAGGAGGTCATCAAACACTGATATTTTTGGCTTTTTGGATCTCAACTCGCTCATGTTTTTAGGAAGATCACCTTTGTCTATCTTTTTCAGTGAGCGAGTTATTCCTTTGGCTTCATATGCCTTCAAAAGACTCAGAGGGACATGACTTTCACTCAACCAGTACCTGTTCCTCTCGCTAGAGGGCTCCTCAAATTTTATACCATGTTTAGCAACAACAGGAGGAACATTCTCCCTCTTTCCGAAATCAAGCAATATTCTACATTTGCTGCTTCTATGCGTTTTCTGCGAATTATAACTTTCTTGAAAAGCCTTGCTACTTTCTGGGTTTCCTTTGTTGAAACAGCAGAATAGAGAGTGCTCAATATCTCAGTCCACTTGATATTCAGTTCAAGCTCTTTAATCTGAAGGTACATAAAGAACAAATCAGTGACCCAATTTTATCAATTACTTTCCAAAACAAAGAGAATATACTACCTGCAGAATGATTTGGGATACATTTTGTGCCGATTCCACGGCAGCTCGCCAAGCTATGTATTTGAGCCTCCTCGCAAACTGTGAACCATCCGGATACACTATGGTGGGAATTTTCTTGCGTCCAGCTGAGACAAACAAGATTACAAAGGTTTAATACATCGGAAAACAGCGTGTCTGGAAGCTGACAAAAGATTGGAGATACAACCTTGCCGAGCACATTTGGAGGCCAATGACTGAGGCAACCTCTTCCAATGAAACACTTGACGGGACAATGTTCCACCCCTCCACCAATAAACACCAACATCACGAGAGTCAACTTTGAGCTCAACAATAAGTGGCTTCCTCCCTGGCTTTCTAGCAATTGCATCTCCTAAAGATTTATTGGACGAACGGACCAAGATATGAGCTGCAGAACCAACAACTTCAACAGAGTCTGCTGGTTTTTGCCATTCTCCTGAGAAGGCAACACGTCGCAGACTGGACTCTAACTGTGGAGTATTAGGAGATAATCATGTAAGAGTTTATTTCATGCAGATTAAATAAAGCCTTTAATAAGGACAAAACATTTAACAAGTTATACCGTTAGAAGAGGCTGCTTTAGTGACGATACATCCGAAGCCATCAGAACTGCCTTACGCCAATAAATGCTATATTGTGGATTTTTCCACGGACCAGATAGCAAACCGTTCAGACGGTCTTCAATTGATAAAATGTTATGTGTAGCGAGGACAATATGACTTTCCTTATTCTTTTCTGACAAAAGACCAACAGCACATGGCTCAGGACTCTCTGTACACTTGCCCTCGGTAACTCTGAAAATGCAATCACTACCACCACTGATTTGGCAGGAGTTACACCAGCCACATTTTTCTTTTAGAAGCTCCACGGACAACTTTTTATCAGTCAGTGCAAAAATATTAACATATTTCTTGCATATTGTTTTTAGCCAAAAAGAAACTGCATCCTGACCATGCTTCTTTCCTTCCACATTCTCAGAAAGCTTGTGCTTTAATTCTGCAGCAGCCGATGCTGCTATTTGACCGAAACTGTAGTAGTTTATATACCGAGCAGGGTCAGAATGGAAACAACAATCCCTTACTTCTTTTTTAGGTGACGGACCTTTCAGGTTCTTCGCAGACAAACCATTAACATGTGAGCAAACATCATCTTGCTGAGAATTGCAGTTATCCTTGTTGGCAGTAGAGGCGTTAACTTGAGAAGTTTGATTCAGCTTCTCATTAGCAGTAGCATCATTCCATTTTGAGAAATAGGAGCAAATCTCAGGGTGCAAGACTGGTGTGAGGCATCCTGATCTGAACTTGAGGTGCAAACTTTCCCTGCATCCAATTGTTGAGAGGAGCCATCATCCTTCTCTATTATATACTGTTTATGTCCACAAGGTTCTTTTATTGATGATTGCATGCAGTCTGCGTCATGCTCAGAGGTACTAGATTCCTTGCTATTCTCATATCGCCCATTAATATTAGATGTTTCAGTTGCAGTACCCAGAAACAGAGAGATCACATTTACAATTGATTTGTATGAATGATGACTTAATACTGTTACAAGGGAATGAAGATCGATGTGACCATAATAATGACATGGAGAGTCCACATCACATGAATCAACCCTGCAAGTTCATCATTATGTATTAGTTAATGCAACAAGCAACCATTGAACTGTAGTACAAACATAGAGGATCAATTTCTCAAGGTAAGCAAGTAATCACATTTCTACAATATGAGCATTGAACTGTAGTACAAACATAGAGGATCAATTTCTCAAGGTAAGCAAATAATCATATTTCTACAATATGAGTATTTCATTTTTCTGTATAGCCTTGATCAATGAGTCTACGAAATGAAATGACTCTCGATGTTGCTAAACCAGAGTACTGTAGCCAAAAAATTGTAAAGTTAATTTTCCTATTACCAATACAAGAATAAAATGAGAACCTAGGAAAGCACAATTGACAAATCTGCAAACAAGAGAGGAACTGCAAACTACATAGGAAGTTCATCAAGAAGATCAGAACTCACTGACACATAAGCACAGGGAGATCTGGCGCCAACAAATGACATTAGTATAACGCTCTTTGTGGAAAAATAAATAGCATGAATTAAGTAGATGAAGGAATGAGAGCTAGATGTACAGTGAAAAATACTGCAGGTGCAAGCTTTTGATCGGATGCATAAATGACATAAATCCTATGTGGGAATGTAACACAAAATTCAACAATTGATGGATAATTTCATGGTACACTCATACAGAATGGCACTCGAGCATACAGCTATGGCAAATATTTTGACTAGTCATTAGGAAGCTTAAGCAATCACGGCAGAGCTAAGGAACTCTCAGAAAGCTATACACATAAGAAGACCAAAGGAGGAAATCTATATTGACTTACACCAAAAGATAGCCACAGGAGCCAAAGTATAGTCGTCCATGTGGATCCATTCCCAGAACCTCTGCTCCTCTGACAAGCTTTGTCATATTTCTGGTTCCATTATTCTTTTGTATCGAACACTCGGGCAATACCATTCTCCTTCAGGCAATAGATCCTCGACCACCCCGACACATTTTGAATGGAAAGCCGAAGGACAGCCATCGCAGCATAACAGGTTACCATCCATACCACAGAGATAACACTCATCGCTGTTACCATCATCCATCATCAGAGCCTTCTGGAGGCTGAGGAGAATCTGCTAGGGCCCTGACAGAAGAACCTCTCTTTTTTCTTCTTACGCCGGTACTTCTACAGCCGTCGTCATTTCCATCTAGCTCAGACATCCTTGAACCAAGTTCAGAACGTATAGCCTCAATCTCAATAACATCATCACAGAGTGAGCGCAGCAGCTCAAGTTTCACTGTCGCTGGCTGCCTATAGTACTCCGTATCCAGCAGCTTTAGATCTGTAAGCTTCACACCATACCTCAGTTCTGAACCCCGAGTTAGCAAGTACTCGGCAAGATAGATTGGCCAGGTTGCTAGGTCTAAAAGTTCCCAGTTAAGATTCCTATCCAATTAACAGTAGATAATTAAAAACGAGTCTAAAACCTGTAAACTTATCTTAAAAACAAGGAATCAAAGACTCTTACCTAATACAGTGTATTGCTGGAGGGTCTCCTTCATGGGCCAGATCTTCTAAGTGGCTCTTCAGAGAGCGGAGCAAAGCAAAATGCACCCAGTCGATCAAAGGGTTCACATGCATACACCGCAGCGCAGACACAAATGTCTCCAGTGCAAATGGGCTTAGGAACAGCTGCTTGCTAAATGATCTCAAGCAGGAGTAGACTTGAAAGACATCCAAAACAGGGAGGCCTTCCAAATCCAAGCGCTGGGACGACGGTGGCAGCTCCGGCTTTGGCGGCATCTTATCAACTGCAGCATCCTCTAAATCCCTCGCGACTGAGCGGTACCGACCGCTCCCATTTCCGCGCTGACGCTTCCTACTGGACTGCTGCGGCGTGGCGGCAACTGGAGCCGGAGACACGGAATCAGGAGTCTCGGAAGCCTCAGCAGCTGCCGCGACATTAGCTGCTGCCTCCATCTCGGCCGCCAAAATGGCGGCCTCGCTTGCCTCGCGCTCCGACGAACTGGCCTGGAAGATTCCGGACCAGGGTCCCGACCCTCCGCTTCTTCTCAGTCGTCTGCGCCACAACCAACCCATTTTCGCCAGCGCCTCTCATCCCCGCCGGCGTCGCGAGCACATCCCCGTTCGCCAGGCGATCTCCATCTATGATGGCCTCGGGACCACGGAGACGTCCGGCCGAGGGGACTCCTCGTCCCCGCGCCTCCGCTTCTTAGGCCGCCCCCGGCGGAACCCCCGGGGGTCTCCGGCTGCGGCGGCATGGGCGCGCCGACGAGGATGGCGCCCATCTCGTCCCCGTCGACCTCCTCGGAGTCGCCGTCCTCGTAGAGCACGCGGAAGTAGCCGGCCTGGCGTCGTAGGACTCCACGACGCCGGAGAAGACCCCGAAGCCCGGGAAGGCCTTCCTGACCGCCCTCCCCACCAGGTCCTCCATGCCGCCGCCGCGGAGGAGGAGCCCCGCCGCCGGCGGAGGCTCCGCGAATCCCTAGGGTTTGCAGGGCGGAGGGGCCGGCGGCGGCGCGGATCAGGGCGGATCCCTAGGGTTCGGGGCGGATCGGCCGGGGATTCGGGGTTCCGGTGGTGCGGGGTTTGGGCTGGGTGCGAGGCGAATTCTGGTTCGCGTCGAGGGGGAGGAGATGGTGGGGGAAACGAGGAAGGGGAGAAGACCGTGGTTATATTGGCGTTGAGACTTTCGGTTTGAGCAGTCAGTGTGATATGCTGCGAGCAGACGCGCGATGGCGTTTTTTGGGAGGGAAAATGGAGATCGGCTCCCGACGATAGCACACTTCCTCCTTCGATTTGAAAAGGAAAAATGTGGGGTACCATCGTAGTTCTAGTGGGCTTGAAGAGGAGCAAATGTACGATGGCTTGTGTGTCCCATAACAACGACGACTTGTACCCAAGTAAACAAAGTACTCCTACCTATATGATGGTTGATGAAGCTTGTGTGTCCATTGTTTGTTGGAACCGATGAGGAGGGGCTCGTTTTGAAAAGATGGTAACTTGCGGCAAGCCGAAGGGGAAAGGCGTCGGCGGTGATAGCTCAAAGATAGAAAGGGGCGGAGAGTGGGATGGAGATCGACCGCCGCCACCCTTACCGTCATTGTCGTCGATGTCCCCTACGCAGCCAGATCGCGAGCCTCTGGCACCCGCGGTCGACGTTGATGCAGCATCGCCTCGCCGCTCCGCGCTCCTCAACCGCCTCCATGTCGGTCCTCCAGCGAGTCGTCCCTCCCTCTATGTCCGGGGAGGATTAGATCGTCTTCGGCGTCGGCGTGCCTCCCTTCTATCCCACCCCTGAGTTTAACTCTCGATGCCCCGCCGCTGTCTCCGGCGAGGTCAATTCTCGCTGTTGACACCGCGATCGGTCGCGTCATCGCCGACTCTGGGTCGGTCTTGTCAGCGCTTCCACTCTCTAGCAAGTTCTTGTGGTGTTTTCTCCTTCTGTCATCGTCTCTCGTTTATGTGGAAGAAATCACAAGGAAGAAGATGACGAGGCTGGGCTGGGGAGATAAGGTTGGGTTGGTGGTACCACATGGAACATACGCGGTACTTTGGCTCTGGTGGGGACCATATGTTTGCACGCTAAAATCTTGACCGCACAGATGGCCGCTCGCCAGGGAGGAGTCTGGTGTTCACCGACACCGATGCTCGAGGGGATGAGAGGTATGTTTCGGGAAAAAGTATGATGGTAATGGTTTCACACTTTTGGTGAAGAAAAGGTTGGCATTGAATCAGCGACAAGTTGTGCCTACCGTCTAGGGAACTCAGTCGGTCACCACAAGAAAACATACTCAAGGTAGAAACTCATGATGTCTACTATCTTAAAGGGAGTGTGCGCTATGAATAATACGGTGTTGAATGTTTCTCCTTGTTGGTTCTTGTAGGATTGAGTTGTTTCCTTTGAAATTCTCGTGTGACTCTTGCTTTGCAAAATGAGCAGGAAGCTAGACCCAAGTAAAATATATCATATATGGTAATTGTATAAAGTTTTTATCCATCATTCGGCGGTGCCAACCGAGGGGAGGAGGGCGAGGGGGTATGCCACATTACCACGTGAAAACAAACTCAAGGTACAAACTCACGGTGTCTACTGATTTGAATGAATTGTGGGATACGAAGAATCGGTAGATATGTGGAAAATAAAAGATATGTATGTACATGAGACAGGCACCTTGCAGCGTATCTCTAGTGCTTCTTTTGGTCTTCTCGTGCCCTTCGTGATACATGCGGCGTAGCTTCAATATCATTGGCAGGTACAACCAAGGATGACATGACAAGAAAAGAGGAACCCGAACAACCACAAGATCATAATATGGTAACATTGATTTTGTGGCACATAAAACACAATGAAGATGTTGCTAATCGAGGGCGGTACAACTGTCATAAGGGAAGGGGTGTGTTGGAAGCAATGAAGATGACTACAGTCGAGAAGGGTGACGATCATCAAAGATGACACTGATTGTGAGGCATTTGTTGATCGACTTTGATGGCTTGTGTGTGTCAATGGGTTTAGGAGCAGATGCATATGGTGGCACGAAGAGGTACTAAGAAATAAAAGGGGGTGGGGGGTTATATGATAGGGTTTGGTAGTTGCAAGGATTCCAATAAAAATGGTGAACCCTAAATGTGGCCAACATTTATGGATTTACCCCGGTCACACTACGCAATTTTAACGGCTTAAAATGTTGGATGTAGGCATGGATCGATTACCATCTATTACGCCTGGGCATGGCACAACCCGGCCCGACGACCCAGCCCGAACTAGATCTGAAAACCCGGGCCTGACCGGATTTGTTTTCATTTGGGTCGGGTCGGGCTCGGGCCTAGGTTTTGCAGGTAGGGCCTTTTCAGGCCCGACCCGAAACCCGGACCGACCCGACGAATGACCAGGCGTACCATCTATTACATTCAAATATGCCATAATTATTGTGTAATCAAAATTTTCCATTTATTCGGTCCATTTCATATCTAAATATATTGCACTCAATTAGTGTACTCCATTTATTATTCAGAGTAATCCAAATTTGCCATTTATTCGGAGTAATTAACATTTATCATTTATTATGATAATATCATATCTAAATATTACTCATTTAATGAGTGCAATTAGCATTTGCCATTTATATGATCATTTTGTACTATCTAAATATCTTGCAATCAATGAGTATAATTAATATCTACTTTTGAAATATTTAATGCTCAGAGTTTTAATTTTTTTTAATGACTACATGGTGTTTTCTTCATGTCTATGTAGCTTGGTTTCCTTTCGTGATTCTTCTATAACCGACACCAAGGAGGTACTGGGTATTTGGTATTGCTCCATAGACATGGAATTTTTCTTTTCTTGTGTCTATGTAACTTGGTCAGCTTTTGTGCTTCTTTTATAATGGTTTCGGGCCTTGCGGTCTGCTTGCAGCCGACGCCAAGGTGAGTTTTGGGTATTGCTTCATAGGGTTTAGGAAAGAGATCTGTCGTTAGCCGTTAGCGGGTAGGTTTAGCCTAGTATAGTAGCCGTTGCAAATTCAAAAACGCCGTACAATCGTACATGGCCCGGGGTAAAGCCGTTGCATTCAGACTTGGCATGGTCGTCTTACTACGTGATTTGTTCACAGCACACGCGATGTTGCAGACTTGCAGTTAGCAATGGATGCAAAACTTTGCAAGTTGGTGACAATCAATTTACGCTTGAATCGCTGGTAAATGGTAACTACTGTACCGGCATCAATTTATATATACACACACAATCAACATGCTAACCTGACGTGAGAAGATGAACAATATACTCCACGCTCGGACTAGCTAAGTTCTGTGTTCCCACGAAATATTATGTTTAGCATACTAAAAACCCGATCTTGTTATCAATATGTATCGACACTTCGAATAAAAGATCTTTGGGATTCCTGCCGCCTGATATCTACGCACGCTTCTATTCTTGTAGACCGTGTTGGGCCTCCAAATGCAGGGGTTTGTAGAACAACAGCAAGTTTCCCTTAAGTGAATCACCCAAGGTTTATCGAACTCAGGGAGGTAGAGGTCAAATATATCCCTCTCAATCAACCCTGCAATTAAGATATAAGAAGTCTCTTGTGTCCCCAACACACCCAATACACTTGTCAGGTGTATATATGCACTAGTTCGACGAAGAGATATTAAAATGCAAGTGATATGGATGATTATAAGTGATAATTGCAATCTGAAATAAAAATGGCAGCAAGCAAACATGTAGCAGAACTGGTTGTAAACGGTGTTTCAATGTTTAGAAACAAGACCTAGGGATCATACTTTCACTAGCGGATACTCTCAACAATAATAATATAATTGAATACATAGATATTTCCTCTTCACTATGCTACTCTGAACTATTTTCCTGTTGGATAACGAACACCAATTCACTGTGTAGGGCTATAAAAGCACACCTTAAAGTCGCATTCCACATCTAGGGAACCCCACACTGTCAACTTGAGCGCTCTAAATAGTACTAGACAAACACCACAATTTCATAGAGACATCCAACACAAATAATAACTCATGATAAGTATTCCTGTAATCTTTAGTATAAGAGCCACACACGGTGCGCACACTGTCAACTTCGCACCATGGGACAAAGGTGACTCCGGAGTTTACATTAATAAAACCACTCAAGTAGCATATAAGATAATGAAGAGTAATATCTATGGATTCAACTAGATTACAAAGCTCATGATCACATAAAGATCACACAATGGGAGAGAGATAAACCACATAGCTACCGGTAGAGCCCTCAGCCCCGATGAAGAACTACTCCCTCCTCATCATGGGAGGCAGCAACGGCGATGATGGAGGCGGTGGCGTCGATGGAGATGGCTCCGGAGGCAATTCTCCGTCCCGGCAAGGTGACGAAACAGAGACTTTTGTCCCCCGAATTAGGTTTTTGGTGGCGGCGGAGCTACGGAACTCTTCTGAAGAAATCATCCATCCTTTTAGGGTTTTCGGGGTAGGAGCAATATATAGGCCAAAGGGCAAAGCGAGGGGGTGCACGAGCCGTCCACACCACCCCTCGGT
Organism: Poa pratensis; assembly: GCA_947311845.1. Classification (NCBI taxonomy): domain Eukaryota; kingdom Viridiplantae; phylum Streptophyta; class Magnoliopsida; order Poales; family Poaceae; genus Poa; species Poa pratensis. The sequence continues at coordinate 48,270,371 of CAMZMU010000052.1, forward strand.
GCCGCCCCCCTCCAGGCCGCGCGGAGGCATGGTGTGGAGGCTGTGGGCCTCCGCTGGACTTGCCCTTCTCGCTCCGTGGGTTTTCTGGCGAAATAGAATTTCTGTAATTTTTCTGGATTTTTTCGAGCACTTTGGTTTTCGGGCCTTTTCTGCAATACACATACATAATAAACAGAAACTGCCACTGTGGCATCTTGTTAATAGGTTAGTACAATAAATGTCATAATATGATATAAAGTGCATATAAAACATGTAACAATTGGTATAATATAAGCATGGAACATCACAAATTATAGATACGTTTGAGACGTATCACCGCCTGAACCGGGCACCTGCGCAGGCAGACATGACTAGTAGTAAAGGAAAAAAAGCGCCCTTGAGTTGAGGAGAAGCATGTGTATAGACTCCCGCGACGGGCGCAACAAACTGGTGGGCGACTAGGTCGCCTCCGCACAGGGTGATAACCTTCTCATAGTCCTTGGGGCGGAGAGGGCCATCCCCACGGGTGGGGAAGGCTGGCGGCTCTTTTCACCCGGCTTGTTGGCATGTGCCCCGACGAGGGGAGCGAAGGGTCGCTCTCTCCTTGCCATGGCCCTGCTCTTTTGGTGATGCGCAACTTCGTGGACATGGCGCTCGAAGTGGCACCCCGTGCGTCGTCCCAGTGTGGTTCCCCTTCGCGATCGAGATCTGCAGTGTGTGCTCTGATGAGTTCATCATTGGGTTCTAGATATGCACTGAGGGCACTTGATTTCCCTCCGCGCTCCCATTTGGTTCTTCCACAGGTTGCCAATGTCCCGCTACCTCTGAAGGACATGGAGGTGGTGTTCGTGGGCTCAGTGGAGCAGCTCCTCTCACCAGCGGCAGAGGTTGCGTTGTCTAGGTCCGGCACGAGACTAGATCTAGGGTCTGCTTCTGAGACGATGACTACTGTGGTGGGCCACATGGGTGTTTCTGGGTCGACTTGGGTTGTCTAAGGGGCTAAGCGGTTTGTGGCTCATCTTAGCGTGGGGGGGTTTTGTGGGGGTGACTCCAAGCATACCTGGCCATAGGTAGGACAGCCCGACCCGGCCCGAAAATCTCGGGCTGAGCGGGACCAAGCGATTTGCACACCGGGCCGACCTCGGGCGTGATTTTCAGGCCCGATAGACATGTCGGGGCGGGCTTACGGAAAACAGGAATTTAGATGCGGTCAGGCCTAGTCGGGCTTTTTGGGCTAGGACCGGGCTTGGGGCCAATTTCTGTGGCCCGGTAGTCAGCCCGAGCTGTGGACTGTATTTCAGCGCTAGACTTTTATAGGCCCGACCTGACCGGAGAAATGGCTAGATTAAGCCCAATGTGCGCCACGTAGCTTTGGTAGGGGAATCGTTGTCCCGTCAAGCTGGATTGGGGCTCAGTTCACCTTTTGACACACTCGGGTTCTAGTTTAACCCCTCCCCAGATCCGCCGCCACTATATAGGTAAATCCCCCCCCCCCCCCCACACCAGTTTTATGGCTTCCTTCCCCTCCTCGTGACATCCCACATAACCGTGCTTGAAGTTGAACTGCTTTTTCACACACCATGATGTAAGGGAGTGCATTCTTAGGTACCAGTGGAATCAAGACTGCATTCTCGATATCATACAGATCGGGAGAGATAGGTGCCACAATGTTCTACAATAGGTTGAGACGGTAACCATGAACAAGCAATTAACCATCCGCAAGCTACTAAAGAATAATGGTAAGCATGAATCATAACAATCACATCCACATAATAGATCATCTAACCACATCCAAAATCAGGCACTACACGAACAATCTAAGGTTCTAAACAAGCTACTTAAGAACAAGTCATCGCCGACGAGCGCATTGTAGGGGACGCATCGACTCGCATATGCCTCTGCATGCACTCCTGAAATTGGCGGGAGTCACGCGCTGCCGGCGTGCCGAACAGGCTCGGTCCGTGCTTCTCATCCCCCAGCCAACGCAAACCGCGGCGGCGGCGCCGGCGACCGCAAAGCCAGTGCGGCGGCGAAGAGTGTGGCGATGGTAGCCCCGAGGCGGCCGTGCCAGCACCGTATCTCTGTGGCGATTGTGCTCTGAGACGTCAGGCATGGCGATGGCAGGTTGTCCTCACCCAACGACTGAAGTCTGCGAATGATTCGGCTACGACTGAAGAAAGTTCAGAGAGAAGCTCGAATTTTGCAGAGAAGATGCGAATGATGCCATGGTTTGGTGTCATGTCATCAGAAGAAGACCCCTCATGGGTAGAAGGTTGCTGTGATATGTTCTTGTTTTCTTCATGAGTGTTGTGGTCTTGTGGACATGATCAAGCTGGTTGAAATATTGTATACATGGAGCACTGTCGGGGATGTAACCCCGGGTACCCCAGAGTTAATGGTTTTGTTGAGTTAATACAAGAAATAGCAAAAAGATGGATAAAAGATAAAGGAGTAGGAAGGAAAAACGGCCTGGACCGACATATTCCTGGCCCAGACCGAGATACCGCTTTCTGGGCTGAATCTGCTCTTGTCTCGGATCAGCCGAGTCAGTTATACCTCGGAGCAGGCCGGGTTAACCGCCGCACCCGGGCAGGCCGGGATATCCGCCGCCTCCTGGTCTCGGATGGGCCGACTCCGCCTACGGCCTCGGAGTAGGCCGAGGTTCACTTACCTCGGAGCAGGCCGGTGTATCCGCCCCGGATCGGGCCGCCAGTGGGCTAGCGGCACTCCGCGCCTCGGAGCAGGCCGGTTGCGCTATAACTCGGACGGGCCGAATCATCTCAGACCCCGGCTGGGCCTGGGTCAGCGACGTCAGTGCCTCGGCCTGGACTTCGGGCGCAGCGCGAGGCTGAGATCGCTGCACGTTACCGAGTCACCGCGTGCCTCGGAGCAAGGCGAGACTTTGCCTCGCCTTCGACCGGGACGGCATCGTTGCATGCCTCGGTTTGGGCCGCGTCTCCAGCGCCTCGCCTCGACCGGGCTTCGACCGACGTACCGAGTCGCCCCAGCGTCCAGCTCCGCGCCCTCGTCTCGGTTGGACCGAGGTATCATCGACCTCCCGTTCCTTCGGTCAGGTTCGACCGAGATAGGAGATCCTTGGCTGGACCGAGTCATCTCCGGCATCCAGCTACGCCAGGTATTCGGACGCCTCCGGCTCGTACCTGGTACTGTTATTAGTTGACCCAGCAGAACAAGACAAGGACGATGACACACAGGCAGCATGGCTACAGTGCCAGTGATGTGACAAGAGTACTGCTACATGACGCGTGCATAGTGCTGACAAGACCCATCAGTCAACTCAGCAATAGTGCGACGAGACCCCAGTAGTCACCTCAGCTGCAGTGTGTACAGTGTCCAATGGGCCACCCCTTGTCCCCTGGGCTCTCTCTATATAAAGAGCACCAGGGGAACGCTCACAGACAGGACGCCCCTGCGTGGGCTCGTTATCTTCTTCTCCTCCCCCCGCTCACATGGAGCTCCTCCTAGCTAAGACCTCTTAGAGGCAACATACACTCAGCTCATGGAGCACTTGTACCGATCATATGCAGAGAGGAGAATACACCAGGTAGGCTAGACGCTGCAGTAGGGGTTTTATCTCTCGCGAGAGCCCGAAGCAGGGTAAATCCTTGTGTTCATCTGTTCTTCCGTGTGCGATCTTCAGCGCGCTATCCCTCCCCGAATCCACCTGCGTCCATCGGCCCCAAACTTAAGCCTACCCCTAGGCATCTGTTGTTTCATACCACGACAGTTGGCGCCCACCGTGGGGCTGACAGTGGCACGTGCTGGATCAAATTCGGACGGGACCTTCTTCATCAACGCGGGAACTCGACATCACCATTATCCCCCGCGCTCTAGCTTGCCGCCGTAAGCAGAGGCTGGCGCTGCCTCCACCAACGGTCATCATCAACAAGTCTCGGTGGCGCTGTCTGGAGTTCTATCTGGACAGGACCTGATGACTCAGGGACTCGACTTCGGCATCGTCCCGGGTGTTAACTCATTCTCGAGTTGGCTAAAGTTCAAGTCCGAGATACCCTGGAAATCCGAGATACCCTGGAAAATCCGAGATACCCTGGAAAATCTGAGTTAAGGCTTGGAAATCCGAGTTAAGGCTTGGAAATCCGAGTTATGGCTTGGAAATCCGAGTTAAGGCTTGGAAATCCGAGATAAAGCTTGGAAATCCGAGTTATGGCTTGGAAATCCGAGATAAGGCTTGGAAATCCGAGATAAGGTTGGAAAATCCGAGTTAAGCTTGGGAAATCCGACATACGTTGGTTAAGTCCGACATGCAGGTGGCTCAAACCGAGATATTGGTGGCCTAGGTCGATATGACGGTGTCCAGGTCGGCATAAGCATCTTCCTCGACTGCTCCAACAACACTACCTCGTGAGTATCAATTATATATGTATTATGCTTTTAGATAGTCTCAAACAGTGCTCGGGGACTGCCCCCACTTTTCTGTCTTGCTTAGTTGTTTTTCCCCGGGAGTGAGATGTCTTGACCCGGGGACTGGCCGGCCAGTCAGTTCTGCTTTTTCTCCTAGATCTGTAAAGTGACTCAGGGGCTCGGTTGAAACCGAGTCTGCTTACTCGTGCACAGTTTTGCTGCTAGATTTAATTTCCGACATATGCTAGAGTAATTTTCATCTATTAGTAGAATTGTCGTTCCCATTAAATATTCATTATATATATGCTTGAACTAACGTTGAAAGGTGGTATCGGTTTGACCGAGAGAATATTCATCACCAAGACCATGGTGATATCGGTCATCTCGGATTCATTTTAGATTCATTATGGCTTCAGAACATATTGCGAGTAATCCTTGGTATTGACCTGCCGAGTTATGAAATGGCATATCCTCCCGAATTGTTGCCTATGTCGGCAGATCAAAGTGTCACGGCATCATCCCATATCTCAGATCACCGTTTATGTCGGTTCGCCAAAGTATCATGGCATCATGCAATATACCCAGAGCGTCGTCTATGTCGGTTTGCCAAAATATCAACAGGGTCTCACCCCATATCTCTATTGCTGTGTATCTCGGTTGAGCATATCCGAAGCAGATTGTCCATTGTTTCATATCATCAATTATGCAATGACATCGAATATCGAAATATCATGGTATCCCATCTCACTGAGTATTACGTGTTGAGAGATGACTCAGCTCGTCATCTGACAAGTGCCCATGAAGGCAAAATGTCAGATTTAGCCAATGACGGCTATATGTTGGTACAGCTAGCGCTACCGACATATCTGATTTCGGTAATGCCCAGAGTGGCTAAAAACCGATGTATGAGATATGCTTATGTCAATCCAGCTGAGCCTGATTGACATCCGATTTCGGTAACGCCCAGAGTGGCTAAAAACCGACGTATGAGATATGCTTATGTCAATCCAGCTGAGGCTGATTGACATCCATTTCGGTAACACCCAGAGTGGCTAAAAACCGACGTATGAGATATGCTTATGTCAATCCAGCTGAGGCTGATTGACATCCATTTCGGTAACGCCCAGAGTGGCTAAAAACCGACATATGAGATATGCTTGTGTCAATCCAGCTCAGGCTGATTGACATCTGACTTCGGTAAATGCCCATAGTGGCTAAAAACCGACATATGACAGTGCCCATGCGGACAATGTGTCACATTTGCCAATGTCGGCGAGGACATCGACATACGACAGTGCCCGTGCAGGCTGTATGTCGGGCATGCGCTTGTGGGCAAGATAAATTATAATGCTGCCCGGGCAGTCAAGTTGTTGTTTATATGGAGGTTCTGATATTTGTGATTTGTTTTTGTAAGTCTGTGCGCGACTCTGCGAGTCCCCCACAGCCTCGGGGACTAATGTCGGGGATGTCACCCCGGGTACCCCAGAGTAAATGGTTTTGTTGAGTTAATACAAGAAATAGCAAAAAGATGGATAAAAGATAAAGGAGTAGGAAGGAAAAACGGCCTGGACCGACATATTCCTGGCCCAGACCGAGATACCGCTTTCTGGCCGAATCTGCTCTTGTCTCGGATCAGCCGAGTCAGTTATACCTCGGAGCAGGCCGGGTTAACCGCCGCACCCGGGCAGGCCGGGATATCTGCCGCCTCCTGGTCTCGGATGGGCCGACTCCGCCTACGGCCTCGGAGTAGGCCGAGGTTCACTTACCTCGGAGCAGGCCGGTGTATCCGCCCCGGATCGGGCCGCTAGTGGGCTAGCGGCGCTCCGCGCCTCGGAGCAGGCCGGTTGCGCTATAACTCGGACGGGCCGAATCATCCCAGACCCCGGCTGGGCCTGGGCCAGCGACGCCAGCGCCTCGGCCTGGACTTCGGGCGCAGCGCGAGGCTGAGATCGCTGCACGTTACCGAGTCACCGCGTGCCTCGGAGCAAGGCGAGGCTTTGCCTCGCCTTCGACCGGGACGGCATCGTTGCATGCCTCGGTTTGGGCCGCGTCTCCAGCGCCTCGCCTCGACCGGGCTTTGACCGACGTACCGAGTCGTCCCAGCGTCCAGCTCCGCGCCCTCGTCTCGGTTGGACCGAGGTATCATCGACCTCCCGTTCCTTCGGTCAGGTTCGACCGAGATAGGAGATCCTTGGCTGGACCGAGTCATCTCCGGCATCCAGCTACGCCAGGTATTCGGACGCCTCCGGCTCGTACCTGGTACTGTTATTAGTTGACCCAGCAGAACAAGACAAGGACGATGACACACAGGCAGCATGGCTACAGTGCCAGTGATGTGACAAGAGTACTGCTACATGACGCGTGTATAGTGCTGACAAGACCCATCAGTCAACTCAGCAATAGTGCGACGAGACCCCAGTAGTCACCTCAGCTGTAGTGTGTACAGTGTCCAGTGGGCCACCCCTTGTCCCCTGGGCTCTCTCTATATAAAGAGCACCAGGGGAACGCTCACAGACAGGACGCCCCTGCGCGGGCTCGTTATCTTCTTCTCCTCCCCCCGCTCACATGGAGCTCTTCCTAGCTAAGACCTCTTAGAGGCAACATACACTCAGCTCATGGAGCACTTGTACCGATCATATGCAGAGAGGAGAATACACCAAGTAGGCTAGATGCTGCAGTAGGGGTTTTATCTCTCGCGAGAGCCCCGAAGCAGGGTAAATCCTTGTGTTCATCTGTTCTTCCGTGTGCGCTCTTCAGCGCGCTATCCCTCCCCGAATCCACCAGCGTCCATCGGCCCCAAACTTAAGCCTACTCCTAGTCATATGTTGTTTCATACCACGACAAGCACTGTTGTCGTGACAGATTTTTTTTGTCTCAGTAGTTTAGTGAAGTCACCTTGTAGCTTATGCAACTAACTTCTGATTAAAATGTTCAGAGTTTGACCAAGGATGAAATCTGCAGTCTTATACTCTTATTTTCCTGTGCAGATTAATAATCTTTTAATATGACCTCAACTTGACTTGGATCAAACGGTTTATGTTACATTTCATTTTCAGTCATATGATTTTGACATGTTAGCCGGCTGAAGTTGTTTTGACCAGAATCAAACTAGATTATTTGACATGCTTCAGTTTTTCAATACAATTATACAATCAGCCACAATCTTTGTTTCAGAAATTGTACAGCAGGAGACACAATCTTTTTCATTTACGTGAATTCGCTCGTTGACAGTCAACACCAGCCCATCACAAAGGCCCAGCCCGTTCAAGGAGAAAGTGTAAGATAATGGAAACCACACGTTGTGGTGCCTTGTATTGATCAATATATAGAGCTTACAAGGCGTGAGTTCTTGCCGTACACAACACGGACAGCTATACAAGGAATACACATATACAACCGTATATCTATACAAATACAATACGGTTATATATTCTAACACCCTCCCTTAGTCGCAAACGGGCGTCGACGAATGTTAAGACTGTCCCGAAAATCCAAGAAGAGAGGTGACGGCAATCCTTTAGTGAAAATGTCCGCAAACTGGGAAGAACTCGGAACGTGTATAACCCGGACCTCGCCTGTGGTGACCCGGTCTCGTACAAAGTGTAGATCGATCTCCACATGCTTAGTGCGCTGATGATGAACAGGATTCTGTGTCATGTAAACGGAGCTCACATTGTCACAGAAAACCACAGTGGCACCAGTCACCGGTCGATGAAGCTCCTGAAGTAGTTGCCGTAACCAACATGTTTCAGCCACCACATTTGCAACTGCCCTGTATTCGGCCTCGGCGCTGGAGCGAGAGACCGTGTGCTGCCGCTTAGCAGACCATGACACCAGGTTAGCGCCGAGGAAAACACAATAGCCAGAGGTAGACCGGCGAGTGTCTGGGCAACCTGCCCAATCAGCGTCTGAATAAGCCGTCAACTTGTTAGAGCTGCGTCTGAACAAGGTGAGACCATAGTCGGTGGTGCCGCGGATGTAGCGAAGAACACGCTTCACAAGGAGCAAATGATTGGCCCGAGGATCATGCATATGAAGACAAATATGCTGCACAACATAGGAGATGTCTGGCCGAGTGAACGTAAGGTACTGAAGACCTCCTGCAATACTACGGTACTCGGTGGGATCTGCAACTGGATCACTGGACTTGGCTGAAAGTTTGGAGGCAATATCAACTAGAGTAGAGATGGATTTGCACTGTAACATACCAGCTCTGTCAAGAAGTTCCAAAGCATACTTCTCCTGTGAGAGAAACAGATGATCCTTGCTGCGTGTGACAGAGATGCCCAAGAAATAATGAAGATCGCCCATATCTGTCATACTGAACTCGGTACGAAGAGAGGCAATCAAACTGTGCAACAATGTCGAGGAGGACGCAGTCAGGATTATGTCATCAACATAGAGCAGGAGATAGGCCACGTCAGCGCCGCGCCGATAGACAAACAACGAGTTGTCGGACTTGGAGCCAATGAAACCAACTGATGCAATGAACGAGGCAAACTGCTGAAACCATGCTCGAGGCGCCTGCTTCAAACCGTAGAGTGATTTGTTGAGACGACAGACCTTATCCGGAAATTTAGGATCAGTAAAACCAGAAGGCTGACGAGCATAAACAGTCTCCGTGAGAGTGCCGTTGAGGAACGCATTCTTGACGTCAAGTTGATGAATCGACCAGTCACTAGAGAGCGCAAGAGAGAGCACTGTACGAATGGTGGCTGGCTTGACGACAGGGCTGAAAGTTTCATCGAAATCAATACCTTCGCGCTGAGTAAACCCTCGGAGCACCCAACGAGCTTTGTATCGTTTCAAAGAACCATCAGACTTCAGCTTGTGACGGTAGATCCACTTGCCAGTAACGATGTTAGCATTGCGAGGCGGATCAACGAGGTCCCAAGTGTTGTTGGAGAGAAGAGCACCATACTCCTCAACCATAGCGGAATGCCAATTCGGATCCTTGAGAGCACCACGATAGGTCTTCGGTATTGGAGATAAACCCTCAACATGAAGATCAAAAATCGGTTTGGGCTTCACAATGCCCCCTTTAGCACGAGTGGCCATGGTGTGAGATGGTGGCGGTGGCGGAGCCCGTGGGCGACGGGTCTTTGACGGGGCCGCAGCAGGAGCCGCTGGCGGCGCGGCGGATGGCGACAGCAGCCGGGGCGAGGGCAGCCGTGGCGAGGGCAACCATGGCGAGGTCGACCGTGGCGGTGTCGATGTCGCCGCGGCGGAGCCCGCGGCCGGTGGTGTCGAGGGTGCCACGGCAGAATCCGCGGCCAGTGGTACCGTGCCTGGCACGGTGAACGGCATCGACGGCATCGGCTGCTCAGTAACCTGCAAGAAATCATAAGTGTGCAGGGAAGGAGTAGGGGATGACGCAGATGGAGTGGAGGCAAAAGGAAAGCTGGTCTCATCGAAAACTACATGACGGGAGATGATGATCTTTTGGGTAGAGCGATCAAGGCAGCGATAGCCGTGATGCTGGGATGGATACCCGAGGAACACACAGGGCACTGAGCGAGGCGCAAGCTTGTGCGGCGCAACGGCGGTGGTGTTGGGGTAGCATAGACATCCGAAAACCCGAAGACCGGCATACGCAGGGTCCACGCCAAGTAGGGCGCGAAAGGGAACGCGATCCGAGATTGCCTTGGAAGGCAGCCGATTATGTAACATGACGGCTGTATGAAGAACCTCAACCCAGAAACGGGGCGGCATGCTGGCTTGAATGAGGAGCGTGCGAGTAATGTCATTAAGAGTACGAATAATGCGTTCAGCTTTACCATTCTGTTGCGAAGTATATGGACATGAAAAGCGGAGTGCAATTCCATGGTGCTGGGCAAACGAATGGAGGAGGGAATTATCGAACTCGCGACCATTATCACACTGAATAGCCTGCAAGCGTGCACTAAACTAGGTGAGAGCTAGAGCATGAAGGGACGATAAGTGCGAGAAAACTTCTGACTTAGACCGTAGAGGATAGACCCATGCATACTGAGTGAAATCATCGAGACACACGAGATAATACTTGAAGCCAGAGATACTCTCAACAGGAGACGTCCACAAATCACAGTGAAGAATTATTTGAAACGGGGTAGTGGTTACACGATTGGTAGAAGCAAAAGGAAGACGAACATGACGACCTAATTGACAAGCATTACACAAACTATTTTTATTCTTTTCCCTAGGAATAACCGAAGAACGAGATAATGACTCCATGACGGGTCATCCAGGATGCCCGAGCCGACGGTGCCAGAGTGCTGGATCGATGACGAGGAAGGCGGAAGGCCGACTGGTGGATGACTGGTGGATGGAGTAGAGAGCTCCGGGGCTATTGCGTCTGAGAATCTCGGTCCTGGTGAGAAGATCCTTCACAGAAAAACCAAGAGGGTCAAATTCGACGGAGACACTATTATCAATTGTGAACTGACGAACGGACAAAAGGTTTTTAACTATGTGAGGAGCAACTAAGACATTACGAAGGTAAAGAGGATGAGATGAAGTGGAAATAGGAAGACGTGCATGCCCAGTACCGGTGATCGGAAGAGTGGAACCGTTACCGACAACGACAGCACCTCGAGAGGAGGGGGAGGGGACATGGAGGTGAGCATACCGGGATCTGACGCGAAGTGGGAGGAGGCGCCAGTGTCCATCACCCACTCCCTGGTGGGTGCTTGCAGCCCCATGGTCTGGAACTGTTGCATCAGTGCCGCTTGATCCCACGAGGCCGTCGACGGTGCCGGTGATGAAGCCGGGGCACCAAGGCCGTAGGTGGGCTGCGCAGGAGCAGCAAGTCCGTAGGTGGGCTGTGCAGGGGCGTAGCCGTAGTCATAGCCGTAGGGGACGTTGTACGGGCTCTGGGCGTAGAACGCTTGCGGCGACGGGGTGTGCCTCGGCACGTAGCTGGGAGGCTGGGCGTAGGCGGGCGTCGGACGGCCGAGCAGACCCCCCTGGCCATAGGGCCACATCTGGATGGCGCCGTTCCAGGGGTGCTGCGGGGAGGGCCAGGAAGGAGGGCCGACGCGCTGGGTCGCGGTGGGTGCGGGCGCCTGGACGGGCGTGGCCTCCTTGGCGTTTTCAGCGGCGGCCTTCTTCTTCTTCTTTCCTTTGCCGGGGCCCTTGCTAGGGTTGCCAGCGTTGGTGTAGAGGGCCGTGTCCGAATTGCGGGCGCGGCGGTTTTTGCGCTTCATATCCTGGAGCACGAGCAAAGAGCGACACTGCGCGAAGGAGATCCCGGGCATGAGGGAGATCAGGTCAGCGGCAGACTCGTATTGCTCAGAGAGGCCGTTGAGGCAATGGATCACCATCTCAGCGTCATCAACAGGGGAGCCAAGATCCGCAAGCCCATCGGAGAGAGATTTGACCTTCTGAAGATAGTCGGTCATGGTCATCTCGCCCATCTTGACATCACCGAGCTCGGCCGTGAGGTGGAGCTGGCGATTGATCTTGTGATCGTTGAAGAGGCCGTTGACGCTGTTCCAGAGCTCGACGGCGAGCGGATCGTCACCGGGCGTCATGACGGCGTCGAGGATGCTGATTGAGACAGACCCATAGAGCCAAGAGACGACGGTGGCGTCGAGGAGAGACCACTCCGGTGTCGGGGCAGCGGTGCGGCGACGTCCAGGTGATCCAGGAGGGCGTACTTGCGGCAGGCGGCGCGGAAGAAGGTGCGCCACCGACGATGAACGCCGGTGTCAAGCGCGAGCTCGACGGGGACATGCCCCTTGATGGAGGACAGGCCGACGGCCTGGGCGTGCAGCGCGGTCAGGGAGAAGAACCCCGCGCTCGACCCGGAACCTTCGGCGGCGGACACAGCAGACAGGTTGGCCTTGGCGGCGTCGATGTCGACGTCCGGGTTCTCCTTGGCTTTGGCCGCGGCCAGCGCCTTGGCCGCGTCGTCGTCGGTAGGAGGCGACATGGAGGCGGCTTAGAACGCGTGCGGCCGGAGGAGTGGTGGCTTCGGCGGCGGCGGAAGGAGGAGGGCGACGCAGGCTAGGTTTAGGGTTTTGCGTCTGATACCGTGTAAGATAATGGAAACCACACGTTGTGGTGCCTTGTATTGATCAATATATAGAGCTTACAAGGCGTGAGTTCTTGCCGTACACAACACGGACAGCTATACAAGGAATACACATATACAACCGTATATCTATACAAATACAATACGGTTATATATTCTAACAGAAAGACCTGACCTACCCTCCGCCGCCGCCGTCACTAGCACAACACCAACACCACTCCTCTCAGGGGCAGAGGCAGGGGGGACCAGCAGGGGCCCTGGCCCCCCTAACACCATGGATTTGCTACTAAAATTGTATGAACAGTGCTGATTTTTGAAACTTATACTCTACCGGCCCCCCTTAACATGGGAGATTAAGGGATCCTGCCTCCGCCCCTGACTCCTCTTGCTCTGCTCCTGGGACGGAATCGAGACCTCCCATCCGGCGACCATGGCGGAAGCCGCAGGTGCAGCAGAACGGGCGTCTTTCCACCGAGGCCTCCCAGATGAGATCGCCGTCTGGGAGATCCTCGTCCGCCTGCCCCCTAAATCCCTCCTCCGCTGTCGCGCCGTGTGCCGCGCCTGGCGCCACGCCACCTCCACCCGCGACTTCCTCCTCGCTCATCACGGCCGCCAGCCCTCCCTCCCCCTCCTATATACCTCCGTCAGCGGCGACATCGTTTACCTAGACGTCATCCCCTTCGACCACCGGGCCGCCGTCGACCAGCTCCAGTCCCTCGCGCGACTTGGACACTCCGACTTCAGTCTCAAGGCCACCCAGCAACTCGTCAGTATGCTCGTCTGCATCAGATTGATGGCTTCCCACTCTGGGGGATGTACCCTCACAGCCCTACCGGCGAGTACCGACTATTGCTCGGGAAGTCAAGCTATAGCCCTGAATATCAAGATGGCTCCTACGTCTTCACATTGGGCTCCGGCCGGCCCCCGAGGCGCATAAGGTGCCTCGATGCGGAGAACGACATGGTATACGAATCCTTCTCTGTCCTGTTCCATGGTAACCTGCATTGGCACGTAGAGCAGCTGCAGCAGCATGAGAGGGCAAGCAGCATGATAACAGTTTTCAACACCACAACCGAGTCATTCTCGCAAATGCGTGCCCCAGCTGTTGGTGGCAAAGGTAACCTGTTTGAGATGGATCGAATGCTCGGCATGTCAAGCTTTAATGAAGCAATGGCAACCATTGATATCTGGATGATGCAAGACTATGAGAGCGAGGCATGGGCCTTCATATACCGGATTCAATTGCCTGTTGCAGATCTCACGGTGCAGTTTGGAAGGTTCCACAGTCGATGGAGTGTGGTCTCGTCTTGGGATGGTGATGTTCTCGTTCTGCTCAAATTTGGCCAGTGGCTACTTCAGATAGACATGGATGGCAAGTTGGTTACCAGTTTCAACCACATATTACTTGGTTCTAATCAACTTCGGCTCAAACAAACTCTTGTTCCCCATGACTTCTTTCCGACACTAAAAGATTATGTTGTGAACGGGTTTCTTTTCATCTGACGATTGTTGAGTGACATGGTGCTTCTTAGCAGCTTAACTGTCAGTATCCTCGTGGGCTGCAACATCAAGAATGAGCTCGCTATCTTCTTTGTTGATTCATATAAAGTTATGATCAAGAAGCGCTAATTGTTGTGTGGTTGCATGAATTCAATGCTTGTCAGGCGAAGGGGACTACTGTTATGTATTAGTGCTCAAAGAAACAAGACATCATGGTGCGCATTTGAACTATGTGCTAACTAAGCTATCGTGTCTTCATTTTATTGAGTGGAACAATTGACTTTGCTGTCTTAATTCGGATATCGCATCAACCTAGTTGTCCATGTATTGTATTTTTATTTTTTTTTGAGATTTCCATGTATTGTATTTGATGCTATGTTTTGTCTGTGTCGTCTGCACTTGTTCTTGCGTTGTATTACTTCTTAGCAATGCAAAGCGGTGCTTTACTTTTGGCAGTAGAAAATGTGGACTTAATTTGTGCCCATTTCTGAATTCTTTCCTAGAACTGAGTCTTTGAACATATACTCTGCATTGTTCTTTTTCTTAGGCTCTTTTAAGTCTCCAATGTCTCATCTATTTTTGTAACGCTTCCCTGGTTTCTATGCTTCAGCCCTTGTATAGTGCCTCTTGTAATTTATTCATCGTTGGATTTCTTGGCCCTACCGAGCAGAGACACAGTTTGTAGCACAACTGCTATTAAAAACTTATTAGGTTGTGCTTTGCATAAAACAATATGGGACACGATTTGTAGTTGCTTTTCCTAGATGGGTTTGGTAGATTAAGTACAGATGATTTGGCAGCGACGAACGAAAGTTCAGAGAGAAGCTGGAATTTTGCAAAGAAACACGCACGGAGCAACCACCGGATTACCTGGCTTCTCGACATCGAGCACCACCGCATCTCAGTGGCAATTGTGCTTCAAGCAATATGGCAGATTCTTGGTGCCATCACTGCTGCTGGATCGCAGTCACATACATGCGTGCGGTGTTGCGTCGGATGGAATTCGGATGTTAGAATAGCAAAGCAAATGCGCAAGGTTATTCAGACACCTGCATAACTGCGTTACGCCAAATGGCTGACATTCAGATTTATCAGTAGGGAGGGAGAGACTGGAATATGCGGCCTGGATACAGGCTGAAGGCACGAAAACCACCAGCGCTGCAGCGCATGTACCGCAGCTTCAGGTCTTGAGGAGCAACCCCTCCAGTATTATTTGCAATGCAGAAACTTGGCGCAACTGTGGCACGGAAAACTTTCCAGACTCGATCGAATGAAAATTCATCAAAAAGGATGATTCATTACTGAACATATGCTTACAGAATTGCATCCCCCCCATGGGAAAAATGCGAGTCAATGATTCATTACTTACATGCTAAAGGCGTCAGACTCCCCTAATGACACATCACAGAGGCCGTGTGGATGGATACAGCTGACAATAATTTACATATATACCTCACTTACATACGGAGCCTCCCCGACGAGGTGCTCGGAGCATCCATAAGCTCACGGCACCAGGCGCCCGGGGCTCCACAAATGTCTACAACACTAGTAGCAGCATACCGCTGAACAACCAGCAAGAGCACCAGGTCACTTTACGTGGGAATCATACACCTCGAAAACGGATTCAGGGATGACTGTCGGTAACTTGTCTATGTACATGTAGAGACGCCTCAGGTTCTCTCTTCGAACCGTCGCCATGTCGACTATGTCTCGGTTATCTGTGTATATCCAGAGGTCGGCAGAGTTTACCCTCCTGAGGCTGTGACGGCAGAATGGACAGGACTGTGATCTTGATCTCCTGCAAGGAGACCACGCTTAGAACAACATAATATATATTAGAAGAAACTGAATGCATCATGTAGAAAGTTGACTGTCGGACCGTGACACCAATAGACAAACTTTGTGCCAGGCCGGCAGATTCAGAATGAAATAATCAACAACAACAACAACAACAACAAAGCCTTTTTTCCCAAACAAGTTGGGTAGGCTAGAGTTGAAACCCATAAGATCTCGAAACCAGGTCATGGTTCTGGCACATGGATAGCTAACTTCCACGCAGCCCTATCCATGGCTAGTTCTTTGGTGATATTCCAATCCTTCAGATCTCTCTTAACAGACTCCTCCCATGTCAAGTTTGGCCTACCACGACCCCTCTTAACATTCTCATCCCGCTTTATCCGTCCGGTATGCAATGGCGCTTCCGGAGGCCTACGTTCTATATGAATTCAGAATGAAATAATATTAAGTATATTTCTTTTATGTTAATCCATATTTCAAGTAAAAACATCTACCCAGAGACCATCTAAGTTGGTATACGAATGAATGCTCAGGCTACTACGGTTGCAGTATATCAGATAAAACCATAATCAGGATTTCTACCCAATCATTATCGCATTACCATCTGCCAGGGTACCCAGAAGTGAGTTTGAATCTATTATATAGAAAAGAAGGCGTAACTAATTCCGGGAAAAAAAATCATGGCAAGAAATGACTTCACATCAAATCTTGTCATTTTGCACACCGCTTGACTTCCTCAAGGACAGGTGTTGCTTCTGAGTCTGGAAAAGAAAATCCAAATCCAAGTGCAAGCAGGAGATGACATGACATAATCAACGAAAACTGGGTCAGAGTATCCAGTGGCCATCCTTCGGTCTGAGCTAAGAAAGTCCACCTTAGATGAATTTGTTATCTTATTCTGTCCTGAACTCGTATATCCAAACCTTTGGCCATCCCCAGCTTTGCTAAAACCAGCATGCCTTTTCTCCAATAAGGTTAAATTAATCTTGTTATACATGTCTATAAGATTCATTCCTGAAAATCTTATTTAATGGCAATGGACATAAAAAAAAGGAAGGCCAATGTTCTGGGTGGAGCGATGTACAGTGCATTGAAACATTCCATGTTCAATTTAATCCTGGTTTCTATGTTATATACCAAATTCTAAGACTATGTCCATTTCATGCAGAATAATGAAATTGAAGGAGCAAACATGACAGCTCAAAGCAAATAGCTATTCATTTAGGTGACTTGGGATGGGGATCTACTACAGTTAGATGCCCACCTACCCTCCTACGAAGACCAATGAGCAAGCTAATAAAACATGACCTAATAGCATGACAGAGGCATAAGTCAAGCTGACCACAGCAGTTAGCAAGGTAAAGAATTCATTGGCCCTTGGGATCATGCTTTAGGAGAAATATTTCATGAGGATAAATGATTCCTCGCAAGCAACAGTGAGTTCATGCAAGCACAAAGGGGCCCAATTGTTTCCTAGTAGGTAGCCCGATGAAGATCCTGGTGTTTATTTTCAGTTTGTTCGTAATAACTTTACAAGTTAACAACACGACCAGCTTACATATGAATCCAAGCATTTTCTCATGGTGGTTAAATACATTCTCATGTGTTCATTATACTGCTGACCTATATTTCATATTAACCATGCAGTACTGTTCTATCGTCAGAATGAGAAAAGCAAAATGTTGCCTGATACTTGCTCGACAATACAGAGAGAAGAGGGCGGATATGTACCAGTCACGGTAGCACTTTATGCACATAGCATGGTTACAAGTTGGAAGGACAACTTTGCCGTTCATCTCCATACATATGCCACATTCTTCCTCTATATTATCATCAATCTCTGAGATCACCCTTTTGTGATCCTCGTCTCGTCTTCTATACCTCTCTATACAAATCGCTTTTTGTTTCTTGTCCTCCACTTCATTAATTCCTTCATGTAATTGCGCTAGAGAGGGATAGATAACAGCTGCCAAACATAAAGAAAAATACGACGAATGGACAAACCAGTTAAAGAAGATAAAGGTGCGAAACAATTGCAGGGAGCAATATTAAACTATTTACCATAAAATTCCCTAATGCTTGCTTTTCTTTCATGAGTTGCCATGGTGGTCGTCCCGTCAGCATAAACCTGCATATTTAAGATTACCATAAAGTTAGTCGTAGCTCTAACTGGACAAAAAGGAATAGGAGAAAGAAAACATGACAGTGATACCAGAGTGTCAACAACCTTGTAAATGAGAATCCTCAACAGCCCAAGTGCACCAGCAAGGTTGCAGTCTGTCCACTGCACAAGAAAAAGGAAAAGGTGTGCAGCCGGACAGTATGACATCCTCATCTGAAGACAGGCACCATCATATTCTCTTCTAAATTCAGAAGCACTGCAAATTTTACCAAAAAATGAGCAATGCATTCTTAAGGCACAAGAGAATAAATAAACTAAACTCTCAATTACACAAAATTTCACAACTCTGTTCAGGTGAGGTAAGGGTATATGCTGTAACAGAATCATAGTTCGCAGTACAAACTAAGGACACTGTGAAACAAGATCATTCAGAACTTCATTGACACTTAAAAAGTTTGTCAGAAAATAACAGGTCAAAGTTGAATTTTAGAATTCAGCAGCAGAAATGGTGTTAATGCATTCAGGACTACTGGCCTTTCCAGTAGCCTTTAGTCTGTTTTGCATATATATGTTGGTAATCTTTCCGTGCTATAAAATTTTGGACAGTGCTCGTGCTGGTTCTCCCAAAATAAACTGCCTGGCATGCTGGTGAAATTCATTTCAGTGTCATAATGCGAGGTATAGAAATACGGCTGAAAGGATATGCTTCTGTACCTTGGCTGTAACTACAGTTAGCAGACTCTATGGTCATTAGTCAATATTCGAAAACACCACTACAGTTAAATTCTGAAAATTAAATCTTGTACACAAGTTCCCGGCTCTTGATTTCCTGACAGGGTTCTAAAGCTAAAGAGGGCCCTTAATGGTGAATTCATTCGGAGCAACTAATGTGATAATGCCCATCTAACTAGGCTAGTAAGGAAAGCCTGAACTGCCGAACCATAACTAAATTCATGCTGACAAGCTAGTTGGCCACGAATGATATCAGCACTCCCCGTGTAGCGCACACTGTGGACAACAATTTCGGAAAAATCCATGATGACAATGATGAAGAAGCCACCGACCACTTTGTCACTCGAGAAGAATTGCATGTTACACCAACAAGAAGGGTTCCATGATGAGCTAAAAAAGTGCTACCCCTATATTGTAGTGCTTCAGGGCACAATGAATATGAGTTTGGCCATAAAGCAGTAAAGCTGTCGACATGTGTCAATCAAACAAGCTACCAGCACCATCTTGTAGTGACTCCCACCAATATAAATATAAACTATATGTGCATCAGCAATCAAAATTTGATCAATAAACCTGGGGGAGATCCCATCCAAGGTGTCAAAACTCAGAAGTGGAAACATATGCATACAATTAGTCAAATTAATGAAGCAATCAGCCAAGGTGAGAACAGCAAATGATACTTCAACCGACTAATATCCACCCAGGGAGACCTCAACGGATTAATCGCTTCTCAACCCAAAACGTGATATCCATCACACTTGCGCCTACACCACAGCAGCATTCCACGGCTCAATTCTACCCCCATCGGCCTGTCGGCCTATCCCACTACAGACCAGGAGGATCAACGCAAGGAGAGGTCCAAAATCAACGCATTGGGAAACACGAACAGGTCAAATTAAAACTCAGACAACAGCAACTTGTACGTATATTTGGGCAGGAGGAAGGAAGAAATACAGAGGAGGGGAGGTGGGCTCACAGCGAGTTGGCGTGCTGGATGTCGGCCTGGAGCAGCTTCAGCGAGTCCCTGAAGGCCCTGCCCATGGGGAAGGGGAAGGGGAAGGGGAGGAGGAGCCGCTATTACTACTCCCGCGCCGCGCCGCCGCGACCATCCAAATCCCCAACCTCGGCTCCCCCACAAACACCACCAACCTCTATCTACCCCTTCGCTTTCGGCCCCGCAAGTCCTAAACCCTAGCCTCTGGATCCGCGCAGTCAGTCCTCCCGAGGTTTTCGCTCCGGCGCGGCTGAGCTCGGCAAGCGGCGGCGGTGGTTAGTGCGGCGGTGAGGCCGGTTGTTTTAAAAGCTCACGCAGTCACACCCCACCCCCGTCGCTTTCGGCCCGCCCGGGTGCCTTGCGTGCACGGGAGGGAGGTGGAGTACAGTGACAGTCACATGACACTGACAGGTGGGCACCGCTCAGGTACGCCCCACCTGTCAGTGAGCGTAGGTACGTGGTAACGTGGGGATAAGAGCGGCCAGGGGCCTCAGGGCGGGGCCAGGAAGGATGACACGTAGGTTTCTGGAAGGTGCCGACGAGCGCCCGGTTGAAGTTGCAGGGTCCGTGACAACGGCACTAATAACACGTAGTATAGTGGCGGCAAGGAGGCATCAGTGTCGTGTTTGGCTCGGGTTAACGCAGCCGGGTCAGAGGCTTTGCCAACTGGGTTTTTCTTTAACAAACACCGACATGGAGGATGCACAGTTCTGCGCCACGGCCACATATATATGGACTCACGAAAACACGATTGAGTTTGGATTCTCATAGTCATTACTCACACTTTGCTGTCGATGGGAGTACGTTTATATCCTATAAGGATATATGATTCTTTTAGGAAATCAAATCGACAAGACATGGGCACGGCGGACTTGCGCCTTGAGGAGTTCTCTCCTCCTTCGATGGCTCGCGGATTCTACGTGGCAGGCATGTCAGAGATGATCGACCAAAACTCAATCTGCAACCTCTGTCGGAGGCAATTCAATGGTGTATCCGGAGAGTCTGGATGACAAAGATATTCGCTCCCATGTACTGGTGGTGGCGCCACCGGCACCACGAGGAGTCGAGGACGATGGGATGGAATTGCCAAAGGTATTGGCGGGGCCTTGGCAACTCTAAAGTTTGCCACCTTGGCTGAATGCTTGTCGTCACAAAAGTCCAAGGACTTTTAAGTTTCCGAGATTGAGCTTGTACAGTTGTACGCCACAGCCACATATATGCACTCACAAAAACACGATTGAGTTTGGAGTCTGATGGTCATTACTCGCACTTTGCTATCGATGGGAGTACGTTTACTAAAAGGATAGATGTATGTTTTAGGAAAAGGAACAACAATTTGATTCAATGGGATGCACAAGATGTCAAGAATGATATTTGAGCCCCAACCAAACACACTATCATATATGCCAAACCACATGTTGTTTTTCTGGATAACAGGCAGAATGTCCGGCTTTAGATTAATAAAGCTCCAAGGTAACAACATGCTGGTTCTCGACTTGCCAACTGGGTTAAGTCGTACTCCCTCCGTTTCTAAACATAAAACTTTGTAGTATTTCTAGACTTTTGTACTGTTTCGTTCATAAATGAGTAAATCAATCAACATATTATAATATGTCTACATACGTATGAAACATGACAAAGCCAGATAGGCTAGAAAGTGTTATATTTTGGAACGGAGGGAGTAACAGTTTACGGTACAATTGCATTTCCAAGTTTGGTGAATTACATTGTGACTAAAATTTGCATATTTTAGTGCGCGGCGGGGTTAAGTCCTCGTATTCTAAGACTAAATTGTGTTTTTCACTGCAAAAGATTACTTTAATGATGTTTTTTTTCAAATATGAGCAGCTTTTTTGTATTTAATTTACTATATGGGTAATCAATTTTTTGTGACACATGAACATAACAATTTTAAATTATAAAATTTATTTATAATATGCTTCAATTATTTTTGTGACACAAAATATATTTTTCTGCTACTGATCTGATTTAGAAAGTTTAGTACATAGTAGATATAATTTCAGGATTTATTTACAAAATGCATACTATATCAGTTAATTCTTGCCAAACCTGTGAGCATTTTCCCATGCAAAATAAATACTATCAAAAACCAATTAGCTAATGGACTTTTCTCATTATACATTTTCAGAGACAATTACAAATTTTAAAAGGAACATTGTAGAATTTTGTACTGTTTTTTTGTTTCTTTTCCATTTTTTTGTGTTATGAAGACATGTCCCTGTAGTACCCCTATGTACTTGGCGCACAGGAAATATGACAAAAGTGAGCAAAATCGCCAAAAGCAGAGCATCACGAAAAACATGGGAAAAATAGCGCGTGAAAAACAGTGGCGAGCAGCCAAAGCCAAGCATGGGCCGAATCCAATGCACAGAAAGGGACCGGTACGCGTAGGCTTCGCAGTTTTCCCTCCCACAGCCCACCCTAACCTCTCTCTTTCTTCTCTCTCTCCCTGCCACAGCCCACAGCGCCGCCCTGCGCTCTCCCTCCCACAGCACCGCCGCCGCTGCCCTCTCCTCCCTTCCATACCCCCCGCCGCCGTCGCCCTCAACTCCACTCCGTCGGTAAGCTCAGCCACGCCCCTACCTCCTTCTCTCCCCCGCCGCCTCCCGTTTCTTCCGCTCCGCCACAAACCCGCAGCCGGCCAGCCACCGGTGGGTCTCCCCAGCCGAACCTCCCTTCCATGGGAGGCGCCTCTTACGTAGCTGTCCCTTAGCTCTGAGCAATCAACCGCGCGATTTTAACGAACTTTGGTGATCTCCTC
Source organism: Poa pratensis (assembly GCA_947311845.1). Classification (NCBI taxonomy): domain Eukaryota; kingdom Viridiplantae; phylum Streptophyta; class Magnoliopsida; order Poales; family Poaceae; genus Poa; species Poa pratensis. The sequence continues at coordinate 48,292,674 of CAMZMU010000052.1, forward strand.
TTCTCGCAGGGTTTCCTCCTCTCCGGCTGCGCTTACAGCAACCAAGACCCCGGAGACACCAGCGGCGGAGGTCATGAGTGTTACAGGCGAGGGACCCGGCGAAGGCTCCGACGGCGAGGAGGTCTTCATCGATGACGAGGACATCATCAACGAGATACCCCTCGACGAGGAAGGTCAGTAGTCAGTACTACCTGTACAAGTACCCTCGTCCTGTACAGCAACGACTAGCAGTCTCTCCTTGATTCGGCTTGCTTCGTGCTTACTTTTTTTGTCTTGCTCAGATCTCCCCGACCAAGACGACGATGATGATGAGCAGGAAGAAGACATGATGGGTATGTGCCTTTTTCCTGGCTACCCTAGCCGATATCAGTTACATGCTACTTTTTTGTCTAGAAGAATTATACAGTGAACCACAACTTGATTCACCATATGATTTTCTTCATGATTCATCTGTTTTAGTATAGTGGTACTGTTTAGAAGGTTTGCATATTGCATTTGCATCTGTTCTTATTGGAGAGCGATGATCACCGGAATAAGATACCGTCTTTTAGTACTGATGACTGAATATTGCCTCTTACACTGAATCTCCTTATAAATGAGCTCAGGCATGGCTCTTCTTCTAGGCCTACCTTTTAATTTTATTTCTGATAAACCTTGGGACCATGCTACCAGTTATTTGGTTGTTTATATTACATGCAGTACACTCCAGACAACCTGAACTTCTTTACTCCGTCAGATTATAATGTGCTAGTAATTCAAATTTCCTTTCATTTTGTTGTTTCAGATGAGGTTGATGATGATTCAACATATGCATTTCATGGGCATACAGGCAAGATCTTGCTGAACAAATTAACTTAATACGTTTCGTGACTATGATTGATTGCTTGCCAGTTGTCAGTTACTACAGTCTCAGAGTATCTTTGCATTGAAAAATAATTATGTTAATAACTGATATCTTGGGTACAGATGAGGTCTTTGCTGCTGCGTGCAGTCCTGTAGACGCATCACTTGTTGTTACTGGAGGTAAAGATGACAGAGGGTTTCTTTGGAGGATTGGATCAGCAGAGGATGTTCAGGAGCTGCCTGGTATGGTTGACTCATCTTCTGTAGTCTAATTGGGATTAACGTACTTGATTCTTGTATGTAATTTTTTTCGTGACTTTCTCTATTCTATCACCTTTACAAGATTACTTTGTTCTTCTATCTATGACTCATAAAAGTATTACTCATATATTGCAAGCAAGTCTTTTCATTGGTTTTTCGGCAAATCTGTATATTTCTGTTCCTGTTGTATCGACTTATGTACCATAATTTGTTGATACACCCCTGGAATTGTCTCTCAGGCTTACATAATATCTGTTGACTATACAGGACATAAAGATACTGTATGCACTGCGGCTTTCAGTTCAGATGGGAAATTGGTGGCTTGTGGAAGTATGGATGGACAGATAAATGTGTGGAATACAGCTACACGAACACTTCAGGGGACACTTGAGGGCTCTGAATCAGGCTTTGAGGTGATATGATGCTGGTCGCTTTCATTCGTTTAGCTGAATCCTTGTTTCCCGCTCTAGAACTGTATATAGTTACTCGATGATTAATTATATGTTTTTGGTTTTGTAGTGGCTTAAATGGCATCCGCGAGGTCACTTGATAATTGCAGGATCAGAAGACTGTAATGTATGGATGTGGAATGCCGACCACAATGCCTTTCTGAATACATTTGCTGGCCACAGTAGCACAGTGACATGTGGTGACTTTACCCCTGATGGTACTGAGCAATTTCCTCGAGTGTTATTAAAGTTTATGCATGTTAACGTCATTAAGCTGCCTCCTAACATGGTATAAAATATATCACCCCAGTCTGTACTTTATCGGGTCCTGTTTTTTGGAACGCGGCGCATGAAATTTTTCACCTGTATGTGACAATCTGTTTTTATTTATCAACACAGAGCTTCTTCATATCAGTTCAGATTTCAGAGAAACATATGGTGTATTTTATATTTCTGCTACTAACTTTGTTCTAAGTTAATTCTTCTATGCTGCTTTAACATCTCAGATCCTTTTTCCTGCTTACTTAGAAGTTTAGATCCCTGATGTTGCATACCCATTTTTAGCTAATTCTCATGTTTCCTTATGAAGGGAAGCTTATTTGTAGCGGATCAGACGATGGAACATTGAGGATATGGGACCCTAAAAGTGCACAATGCAGACATGTTGTTCGGGGTAAATAAAAATCATTTTCTATGCTGTAATTACCAATATTCATATGGTTGTTCTTGTGTGGTCTCTGTCAACCCTGAACTTTAATGTCCGAACTTTTACCTCAATCTAGGTCATGGCTATCATACTCAAGGATTGACATGTTTAGCTATTACATGGGACTCCCAATCAATTATTAGCGGCTCTCAGGATAATTCCGTGCACATTGTGAATGTAAACTCAGGCCAGGTAGGTATATGTCATGATTTTGCACTATTATTTTAACAGAAAGGTTGATGAATCACTCCCATCCATTCTGAATGAGCTTTGAATCATTCTCATCCAAGTTGGCATAGAATGAAAAGTATTTGATGCAATTTGTGGTTCTAACTATTGTTTGCATGTTAGATCATGTAAAAATAATTTAATTGCCGATTACCTTATTTTTGCTTGTAGCAATTTCTGCAGTTTTGTTCCTCAGACATACTGCAGGATTTTGTTTTCTTAGCAAAGTCACATGTACTCTGGTAGTTTTTAAACTTCTAGAAACATGTGGTCATGGTTTTGCAGCTAAGATATGATTTGTGTGTAACATGTGTTGGTTTTTTTGCAGTTTGTCGGTTCATTAGTTGGCCACACTAATTCCGTCGAGTGCATTGGCATCTCACCGAGGTACTTTTTCGTGATTTGTTCTTTGACCATTGGAGTCTGCAACTCTGTATGGTAAACGGGCTGCACCATGCACATTGCCTTCCTACTGACCTAGCTAGCTTTGCCCCTGTTGTCTGCAGGTACAACTGGGTGGCTACAGGGAGCATTGATCAGACTCTCATTATCTGGGACCTCGCTCATCAAGCAATTAGATCTACTTGCGAGCATGATGTGGGTGTAGAATCAATCGACCTTTTTGGTTCTCTCGTCTTTTTATGCCTCCATGAACTTACTGTTATTGGTGCTGTTCGATATGCAGGAGGGTGTGACATGCCTGGCGTGGCTGGGTTCGTCGAAATACGTAGCGTCGGGATGCATCGACGGCACAGTGCGCATCTGGGACAGCCTCTCCGGGGATCTGGCTCGCACGTTCAGTGGGCACAGGGACGCCGTGCAGTCACTCGCCGTCTCTGTCGATGGCAACTCCATCGTCTCTGCCTCCTCGGATAATTCTGCCCGCGTCTTTGACATTTCCATGTTCAAGTAAAGATGTACGTAGCAGCAAGCCAAGATTGGCTTCCTCGGCTTGCATGGCCAGGAATTGTACTCGTGTGTCATTATGGGGATATCTGAACTTCGCACTGGGTTTTGATATGTAGTCGGTCAGTGGTGCACAAGGGCCTCTTAAGTTAAGGGACCTGATATAAATGTTTGAGATGGCTTTTGTATTCTGCTCCATTCTATGTATCTTTCCTGTATTTTTTGTCGCCGCTACATTTTTGGTGCGTGGATTCCGTTGCTGCTAGATATAGCAGATGAAAAATTCGGCAATATACCGATCGCGACTGGTCGATGGATCGATCTGAAGCTGCACAGCCCATTAGCCCATAGTCTTTTTATTTATTTTTTCTGCTGGGCTGACAATACATAGGCACAATAAAATCAGGTGTACTTGCTACCACAAATCTCAGCCTATACCTGGGGGGTAAGCATAATGTTCCTCTATCCAGCTTGAATTATGAACCTGTTTAAATACGGTACGAACCAATTTAGGTTTTTTCAGATGAATATGTTAATTAGCAACACATATGGTATACATGTTAGACTATAGCTGACGTTTCATACAACCAGCTTCAGCATTTTCATGTTGGTATCCATATGCAATCGAGCTTAAAGAGTATGCATAGAGGTTGTATTGCTTATGTTATTTCTTCCCACTTTATTTTGTAATGGAAATAAAACATTAAAGTTAACCACAGGTTGAAGATCGTATGTCTCTATGCAAAAAAAATATTGTATTATTATGGAAGGGTTGCTAATAAGATGAGCTGCTTTTATGATTTGAAATACCGTCAAAGATTGAAAACCCATAAATCTCTCTCTGTCTTCTTACAAAAATCCACAACAGTCAAAGAACAAAGAGGTTATCGAAAAAAGCGATTAGCCGGCAAAATGCATGGTAGTTGATTCATCTCAATAAGAATAAAGGATATATCCTTAGTTCCTTGCATATACTAGGGTATGGATTAATTGACTGGGTAGGCCATGAAATGGCCGCATTGACCTAACACAGAATCAGGCGACTTTGAAACGAAGAGACATGTAATGCAGTAAAATAAACTTAACTGACATGTAATGCAGTAAAATAAACTTAACTGATGGCTTAAGTTTTTTCTCGACTTCGCCACCTGCGCCAGCGGTGCAAACGGGTTATCTAGCACGGGCGAACCAATGTGTAAGTCGGGGGGGGGGGGGGGGGGGGGGGCAGCCCAAGAAGATTTGAGCAAAAAAATCAGTATTATTTGACCCATTTTCGCACAAAATGATTAGTTTCTGGCCTGTTTGCCCCCCAATCTGGCCCAATATGCACTTGTCCCAAACTCCGCCACTGCTATCTACTGAGCTGCAACAACTGAATTAAACAAGTACTGCCACCGATGGCCGGCAGATACATCTAATTAATTACTCATCGACGGCTGCCTGTCGTGGAGGCGGAGCTCGGGACGCCGTCGGTGAAGGGGTAGGAGCAGAGGACGTCGATTCCCTCTGGTCGCCTGATGATCCGGCTACGACACCTGCAGACGAGATGCCACTTTCCACTCCGCCCCCGCTTTGCTCCTCGTGCACCGGCTGGTCCGGCTCAGGCACCGCCGCCGAGAAGATGCCCGAACGCACAAACCTGCGCTAGAGTTTCCGCGCCACTGCGGCGCTGCCACAGTGGCCACCGATGCGGCAACGGCGATTGCAACGACGGCGCTTGCCATCATCTTGCTTTGTCCGGCGACATCCTCCTTGCTAATCTCGCTCGCCAATTCCTTCGTCAACATGTCCGGCGCGACTGAGCCCGGGCCGAAATCCATGACGGATTGGTGGTTAGCGTTGTCCTGTTCCGGTGAGAGAGTGAGAGAGAGAGAGAGAAGAAGGGGAGTGTGTGTCAAAGAGTTTATGTGGTTTGATTCAAGTTTCTCCTCTATTGCCCCTGCTTGTATAGGAGGAGAACCATCTAATGCCAAGGGGAGAACCATGTAAATTTAAGTCAACTCTCTTGTCAAATCCGGCTTGACTTTTTTTAGAAAATAGGGCACCCCCAGTTCCATTCATCAGAACGAAAACCACATGTCTTACAGGTGTTCAGATTATTACAGCACGCGAGACCAGCCGACGAACATGCCTAGCAGAAATCCGGCTTGACTTAAAAGGATTATGATGTCACGGATTCGGAAACACTGTAGGTGATGACACATACTCTGTTGTATAACTGCCCATGGACAAACACCCTAGTACAAACTATCCTCCCGGCTCCTGAGCGCCGCTCCTAACGAGCCGGCCATTACTACCACTACCCGAAACAGTCTCCTGAAGCTGGGAGACCTCAACCCCGACATGCGGACACTCCCCCAAATCGGAACAACCCGACTTTGTCAGACAACCCAGCTTGCCGAGCAACCGACTTTCCCGACAACCCGGCCACGAACACATGCCTATTCCAACGATCACTCCCTAGGCTTGTGTTCCCGCGACACCTTCACCATGCTGATACTTGAGCGCAGATCCGTGAGGCGGACTCGTCCAGGTGGCTTGGTCAGCATGCCGGCGAGTTGGCGTTCGATGGGCAGGAACTCCAGCTCGAGCTTCTTCGCCTCCACACAGTTTCGAATGAAGTGATACTTCAACTCGATGTGCTTCAAGCTCTTGTGTAAAACCTTGAGCATCACCTGCTCGGCTTCGCAGTTGCTGAACTCGGCAAACAACCGAGTCAGCCAGATCCCTGGCAAGCAGTCGTGGCAGCAACCATGTACTCCGACTCGCATCTCGAGAGAGCCATGATCTTATCCTTCTGGGCACGGCGTTGCGTGAGTTCGGCAACTATCGAGTCAGATGGGCACGGCGTTCTGCGAATGGCATTGCACACGTCTTAGCTAAGGAAGGCTGCTGAATAGAATTATGCAAAACTTGGTTTATTTTGTACCCTGAGTGTGTTGAAAGCGCTCTGAACTTTGATTTGTCTGGTATCTAATAAAGCCGCAGCGATCCCCCCAAAAAAAATCTCTTGATAGGACATCAAAAGAGTCACCATGCATAAGAAGTGCACCGGCTTAAGTTAAAGATGAACTATAACTAAACGGTCTTGATTTAATTTCGGCAAAATTAATTTCATGTAGTATTTTCCTGATGTATGTGTGTTTCGTTTGGCTTCCAGATCTAAGATACACACATTTGCACTTTAATATATAAACCAATAGAGCACTTGTATTAATTTTCATTGTCTCAACAATAATTTACACCTACAGAGAGTATCACTATCGAACTATGCAGAGAACCGTTAATAATCTAAGCTGATGCGGTGACATAAAAACTACGACAGATAATGAAATCAGTTATTAATATTTTGAAAAAAAACTAAGAATTCTGAGGATAACAGCTTGTATGAGATGCTAGCTGCAGGCAAGCATATAGTTCACAGGCCATGTTTCATGTTGCCTCTAGCCCTGCAGAGTAAAAAGTAACAACCACACACGATATCCTAGGAACTTAAAAATCTTGATTTTTGTTCAAATTAATGTTTATACAAAATGGACTCAAATATATCTCTAGAAATGGATATAAGTATGTAGACAGAGACATCCCTCTACTAATAGAAATCAGAAGATGCAAAAGAGTTGCCACAGAGGGTAGCGTCGAAACTGATAGTGGCATCGATCCATGGGTACAATCGACAACATTGCCGTCGAAGCCACAATCTCTACCAGAAAATGCTCGCGAGAATGACTAACATAAGGAAATTCTAAGCTAGCATAGAAGTTGCTATGGCTGTCCAGAGTCTAGAAAGAGGCAACTGTACCAAATTGGCCAGAGGATGTACGCGTGAGATGATCAGGAAGACGAAAACTCAAAGGTTTTCAGAGAGAGAGAGAGAGAGGTGTTATTGCTTTTCCAAATCTGAATAGACTCATAGACGTATAATAAAGATCCACTACGGAAGGTGTCAGCTGCCTCCCACTAACTTCAGTTGCATGCAATGAAACATCACACAATCCGATTAATTAAGATCAAATAGCTTGTACGTGACAGCTTTGTATGGATTGCCAGCTCTGAATATAGGGACAACACAAATGGACAGATGAAGATGAGAATCAGATGGCTGAGAGTTGTTGATGCTGATGCTGATGCTAGGCTGCATGTTGAGATAGCCAACTTAAATGACCTCCTAGTGAGTTTTGATTTATAAGAGGTATAGATAGATACAGGATTGCTAAAACCATTTGTTTCACCTATGTTGAACTGGATGAGAGGTAACCCACATGTCTCAAAGAGACGACAAGTTGGTCAAACCTAACAGGGCCGATGTCAATTTCGTCCAGTGGTGTAGACATAACGAAGTCGATCGAGTTAGTGCCTTTTTCTAATTCAAAAAAATAATAATGGCATAGTCTTAATTTCTGTGATAAGTAGCGACACCATCTGATTTTCCCTATATAAAAATTTAGGATTATAGTTTGGGTTACAACATTCGGCATAAGACCGAATCGTGGACAATACTTCCTCCGTTGTTAAATATAAGTCTTTTTAGATTTTTCTTGATTCATATGTATCTAGACGTATTTCAATGTGTCGATTCACTCATTTCAGTATGTATTTAGTTCACATTAAAATGATCAAAACATTTTATAATTTTTAATGGAGTAAGTAGGTGTCAGTTAAGGGAGTGGTGTTTTGGCTCCCGGGTTCATATGCACCCTTTATTTAAAATGCATTTTGCGCATATTTTGAAATGTCAAAAAAATTGAAGAAAAATGTTCGTGCATAGATCTTAACATGATATGTGTTCACAAAGTTGTTTCATGAAAATACAACATTTTTTGTGGCTTGTATAAAAAAGAAATTAAAGCCTTTTTAAACAACTAAAATACAAGTATGTACATACATCATACGTACATATTTTCTACTTTACTCAAGCATCCTCTCGGGAGTCTTAGCTCTCCCAGCAGTGTTAGTAAATACCGTAGCATATTGATCGACGATTCTTCAGTTAATCTTTTTTTAAACGAGATTCTTCAGTTAATCTCCACACGGATTATTTTGATGGGCTGGGCACCAGACCAAGCATAATGCCATTGGAAAAAACAAACGCATTGCAGTTCATGGGAAGTAACAAAAGAGAGGGAGAGCTAAGAACGAACTCACATCATTTTATTCCCTACATCGTCGCCGTCAATTAATTCTCAGATACAGTAGGAGTATAACCTAAGAACAAGCTAGTCCATGGATCCATCGGGGAACGAAGGAATTTTCTTCTCTTGAATCTTGATGTCGACCGTAGAGGATTTGCCAAAGGTTCGAAATTGCCCTGTATCGCAAGCAGGGGAGGAAAACCAGCAAGCAACCATGCGCCTGCTTGCTAGCTAGCTAGCTCCTGCATCAGCATATACGCCAGTGTTTCCCTCAGAGTTGGCCCCGGCCGGCCACCGCCTTATCTGTCCATCTCGGCAACGCGCCTCCGCCGCGAAGCATGATCGAGATCACATGGTGGTCATGGCACGCCGGCCGGCCGGCCGGCCAACAGGCAGCCATGTATGTAGTTTGGAGCGGCGGTGTGTGTGAGTGTGATGCACTGATGCTGCAAGATGAGAACGGAAGATGCTGCCTTTTGTACAGGGCAAAGTGATGGAGAAAGTTGGTCGTGATCGAGAGCCGATGGGGCATCATCCCTGGGATATCCAGCCCATTCCCTTTTCAACTTTGGCAAATGGCCATGGCATCTCCAACCAGGATATACTCAGGGGAGTGGCATGCATGTCGATTGATCAATGTACCCTTCGCTGCCTGGCCTCCTGTACACTCCTTACTTTCCACCCTCGATCCATCGTGTATTCTCATGTGGAGTCTTTTCCAACAACCGGACAAATGAACAAAGGCAGCCTTTATTTATTTGCAGATCCTTCTTGCTTTCTCTCCCTTTAGTCTGGCCATGCATATGCAAAATGCCTTTTTAATTCGGTGCAAGCTACTACTGTATTGGTTCCCTTTAAGTGGTTTGCTTTTGATTAGCTGCAAAGCTAATAATCAACGTATGGGTTTTATTTCCTTCTACACTTTAATCCATCATCAAAATTGTATGCCACCATAGAGATTTTTTGTTTATTATTACATTGAGCATTTAGCCAGATAGAGTTTCAGTTCGGATTTTTATTTTTTTGAAAAAAAAATCGATTCCCAAGGTGTTGCATACCTTTTTTTTTTATGTCGTTGAACATTTGACCGGAAATTTTTCCCGCCGAGAGGTCATTTTCGTAGATTTTACTAATGGTATGACTTCCAACATTTTTTGTCTTCACACATTCACAACTTGTTTTTTTTAAGATAAATCCAAAATGTCGCTTTAAGTGTGTCCTCGAATATTTTTTCTATATTTATTTACAGTTTTTTTTCTGATTCCCTCGTGTTCGCATATTTATTTTTTATGTCGTTTTTTCTTATGGAGAACTTTTACATAAAACAATCTCACATGATAGTGCTACCTACACAACAACAAAAAGCTTCATTTACTGTAATAACATATAGTCCATTGTCAATAGGTCAAGCATGCGTACACAACTAGGCGTCAATTCCTCACGTTTCCATTTGTATATAAGACATCAACAAAGAATAGATATTGACGCCATGGTCATCCATAATTCTAGTGGTAAAATTTATATGATAGTACCATCTAATGACAAAACCTTCACAAATTGGTTGGAAGTGCACAACCTCTTTGAGTTGATATGCAAGATCCTAAAAATAAACAAACACATATCCGATCAATAATTCTTCGCTAGATGAATGAATTGTAAGACAATAATACATACAAGAAATATGATATCTCGGTGTAATGTTAATTTTCTAGTAGTACGTTTAGTTCTTCACTTTGCTAGAATCTAGCTCAAAGAAAATAATTTTCATATGACTCTGATAATGAAATTAGGAGCTCTTTTACGGCAGGGACAAATGAGTGTGGACGGTCCATTGGACTCGCTCTAAAGGACCAAAGCCACCGATACTAGCAGGCAAGTTGTGTAGTAATTTTTGTAGGCAGAATGGGTAACGTGAGAAAAAACTTGTCAGGCGCTTGCTCGAAACCATAATTCGCAGAGGAAAATTCTTCAGGAGTGGCAATTGTCCATACATTCTCTTTTTCTGAGCCGTACAAGTATTGATAGACACACGCGAAGATTATGTTGTTCCATTCAACGGAAAAGCCACACACACTTGAAGCAGACTATTGACGGAACAAATCATGCAAGATAAGAGGAAATTTTTATCATTGGCAATTGTCTCAGCAAGACCTCGCCCTGGCCGAACATCTCGCCAGAGATCGCGGCCTTTATCTGCCTACTGACCGGGTTGAGCTGGTACTCTTTCAAACTCTTCTTACATCATTTTTCCAACTAAGTGAACATTTGTCACAACTTGTATATCAACTTACTTCCAGCATACCAACCAACTATGAGTTATTGGTTTCTCACAAAAACGAAAACTACGAGTTCTTAGTGTTAATATTAACCACGTACGTATCTTTCTTTGTTACTTTTTACATTTGAAAATTACAAAGATTGATGATCTGCACGCTAATTGTTATGGGTCGAATGTGTCCCTTGCGCACATCTGCCTAAAGCCACACTCAGTACAGACTATGCTACCCAAAGTGTTTTGCAGGGGATGATTTAGTGTTATCTATGTACCTCGTATACCTCCACTCCAACCTTCTCCACTACAACCTCGTTCCCAGAATTTTACCAAACGGGTCAACACATTATCATTAATTGCTTAACGGAAACAACTAGTTCAATACATATCCAAAGATAGGACAATAAAGGACGTAGCTAGTTGGGGCACTAACAGGAAACCCGCTGTGACTACTCGTTCTCGAGCAGCCCTACGGGCAAAAACCTGCTACCACTGAACCCCTAGCCTACACAAGTAGCAGGGCTACTTATTACAAACCAAAAAAAACAGAAAACAAGATAGAAATTCCAACACAGATCAAGCACCAACATTCGCCACAACTCCATCTTGATTTGTAGCCACAAAATCCTTATCAGCGAGAGTGGCCGCCTAGTTCACATCATTGACGTTGTCATCAGAAACATCCTCCTCACTAGCCTCATCATCGCTGTAGTCCCTTGGTGGAGATTCAGGAGGTGAACCTTGTTCATCAGCCTCAGAATCATTCTCTTGGAAGAAAGACTCATCTATATCATTGGCTTCTTCCTGCGGGCCACAAACATCAAAGTAGAAGCATAATGATCAGAAGGGAGAAACTACACAATTCAGAACCACACCAATAAAATCCACTAGCTAATGCAGGGAAGTTCTAATCTGAACGTAAGTAAGAAAGTTCTCCATAGATAAATCCGGTAGTACATAGAGACAGTAGCGTAGCCAGAAATTTGCTAAGCCCCGGGCCAACTTCACAACTACAATGCCAATAGTGCTAAATAGTGTTAATATAGCTACTGTTACTGAAGTATTCTGCTGCCACGTCCCAGGCCATAGCCCCTGTAGCCTGGGGCCTGGCTACGCCACTGCATAGAGATATATGATGCAAGTGGGGTGGCATTTGGCACCCAAGATATATTACAAATAATTTTGGAGATACTTTTAAAACACAGAGAAGAACATATTATTACCATATGATTAGCCGCTCTGCTGTATCGTACACCTTTAACTTCCTCAACAGCAACATCGTCTTGCTTGTTCATTTGTCTTTCTATCAAGACGGCCTTTTTTTCAAACTCTACGCAGATTTCATCTTGTCTATCACCAAAGTTCACAAAGATATCCCGGACATTGATGATGGCCATCTTTAGGTTGTTTAGCTCATCAACATCATAATTTGAAGCTTCCTCGACGGCTTTGACACATGGACCATGACCAGGAGGGAAAAGGCCGGATATCCTGCTTAGTCGTTCACCCGTAGTTGGCACTTCTTGTGCTAACCAATCAACCATGGACATAAGTTGATTGATTTCGTTGATACCCGACTTATAGGTAGGAGGTTCACTGCTCGTGGACAGCACAGTGGCAACACTGCTACTCACCAAGGGCTTGTGCATCCCAACCGGAGTGCTATTCTTATCAGTTAGGCTGAGGTTCTGGACATACACAGCAGAGGATAAGAAATGTCGGGCCATCCCGAAAAAGAAAAATAATAAGGTGAGCAAAAAACATATATTGGAAGTTAAGTTCATGTAAACGTAAGTTCAATTTAAATCACACAAGAGTTGACTAACGTCAGCATACAAGATTTCAGTTTGCATGATATAGAAGTTCCGAAGGTACAATAAAATATTAAGATAACTAGAAATCTTCAAAAGAAATAGATGCGGGATGCAACTGGGATGGCACTTGACACCCTAGATATATTGCAAGGAATTATGGAGTTGCATTTAAAACATAAAGAGGAACATACTATTACCGTAAAGTTAGCCATTCTCGCATGTCCTGATGCTTCCACACCATTAACTTCCTCATCATCAGCTAAAGCGGCAACATCTTCTTGCTGGTTCATTTGTCTTTCTATCAAGTTAGCCTCATTTTCAAACTCCCTGCAAATTTCATCTTGTTTCTTGCCTAAGTTCACAAAGCTATCCTGGATATTGAAGATGGCGAGCTTCAGGTTTTGTAGCACATCAACATCACAATTTGTAGTTTCCTGGACGGCTTCGACACATGGACCATGACCAGGAGGGAAAAGCTTAGCTATTCTGCTTAGTCGTTCACCCGTAGTTGGCACATTTTGCAGTAACTTGTCAACCTGGGACAGAAACTGATCTATTTCGCTGATAGCTTGCATGGAGTTAGGATCTTCACCGGTGGTGGCGATAACAGCATCAACACTGCTTGTGGCTAAGGTTTTCCGGCTCACCAAGGTCTTGTCCATCCCAAATAGACAGCTATTTTTCTCATTTAGGTGGTGCTTGAATTCCCTAACAGGCGGAGGTGCTGGAGAAACACGGGAAGAGAACAAGCGATGTCGTTGGAGGCCTTCCTTAAAAAAAAATATCAAGGTAATCAAACAATGTTGCTTTACTGCTAAGCAGAAAAGGATAAACTCAAAAAATTGGGTTGCGGGTTAATTTAAATGGTTGAAGTCACATGTAGAATAGATACGAGAAAAACGGATAAACTCAAAAAGGAAACAGAATAGAGAATGAATTCACAAGCAGTCTTCAGTTCCTGATACACATGTGCATGTATGTTCATGAGAGAATTCTTCGAAGAGTAAGAGAACGGGAACAGAAGAAGCAGGAATCTTACAATGTAAATATACACACGAACACACCTGTTGTGTATGCAATGAGCGCTCCGGCCGAGGAATGCGTAGGACGGCTTGGGCCGAGGAATGCAGCGCACTTGAAAAGGGTTACTTGGGAGAGACCAAGCTGCCAGTCTCGGAAATAAGGCCTTGAAAACATCCACTTGAGCAACAGGCTACTAGTAAATGATGACTTAGGCAACACAAACAAGTTTCCCTTATTTGTATGGGCCAACCGTAGATTTTTTTATCAGGCACAAATTTCTTTAGTTGACTATAAAACAGAAGAATTTATATAGCTTACCATCTTGTGTTATGACCACACTAAATGTATTGTGTTGTCATCGTGTTGATGCGGCAAGTTGATCTACATAAAGTAGCCAATTTTACAGTAAGACAAAGTCATGAAAGTACATTCTTTAGAAAATGTAGCCACTTGCAAAGTAAGATCAAGTCAAGAAAATATACCAATTGCAGAGTAAGCCAAGTCTAATACAGATAGCCAATTACATATACCATGATTTTACACATTCTTGTATATTATATATAAACTATGTATGATTAAGTTCCTTTCGCAAGATACAACGACTAGTGGGTGTGATTCTACCCTCAACTACTAATTTTGTTGTGATCTATTTTGAAGCACTGCACAGGGACTTTATGAACTTTCTTCCACAGGTAGATGGTTGAACTCTAAATTAAAATAAGATAATATAACTAATAAATTAAGGAATATATTCTACATTTGTAAATAAAAAGTATTGAACTAAATCCAAGGTACTTAAAATATTTTTGCGGCTAGCAAAAGCAAGTAACAGATGATAACTTAGGAAATGCAAACAAGTTGCTCTTATTTGTAAGAGCCAGTTGTAGATTTTTTATCAAACTGTTTTTGAGTTGACCATATCCACGAAGACTTTATATAGCATACCATCTTGTATTATGTCCAAACAAAATGTACTGTCTTGACATCGTGTCGGTGCAGACTTGGTTTGTATAAAGTAACCATATTGGTGTCCTCAGTGATCCAACCATTCTTGATAGACTTTCACAAGAGGTTAAGCGCAGAGGAGATTTCTTAGACGAGCTCCGCACTATTATCTCCGACTTCACCGCCTGTTCCAGGAGGAAGCTGATCGAGGAAGATGCTGGTCAAATTAATTAACGATCCTCTAATGATTAGAAATTATGGAGTATGTCAGTTTACCCCGCATTATTGTGAAAGCTGGACATCTAGATATTGCCAATTGTGATCAGTCGTACATATGTATCCGGTTTTGGACTCGTACTTTCATTGTGTCATCCACGTCGACGACGCAGTGCGTTCATGCCAACCCGAAAATGCTAGGAACCTCCAGTTTGAATGTCGGTACTCCAAGCGAATTTGGATGGCGGCTCCTCTTGGCTTCCCTGCCCGGACCTCCTCGTGAACCTTGGCTCAGGTGGGCCGACGGTGCTGAAATAACGGCAGGCCTTGGCGGCCACGCCATCATCTTCACCCCATGGAGTTTAAACCGCAATCACACTGATATCCTGGGAGATTTGGAAGAAATTAAGAAATGCAAGAGTTTTCAACGATGTCTCCTCAATGTCATCCGCTCTTATACAGAAGATTAAATATGAGAGCAAGAACCAGATCTTCACCGGTGCGAAAAACCTCGCGGAAATTATCAGTTAATCTTACAGTTTGATCTTTTTTTTTCCCTTTTCTAATGGCTTAGGCTTAGGCCCCTCTGTATTTTGCTCCTCTATATCAATATGTAAGGCAAAATTTTGCCTTCTTTCAAAAAAAAAAGGGTGTCATGGGCCTCCCGTGCTTCTCCCGTTCCATGAATCCCGTGGCTTTGCTCGTGAACCGCATGAATTGGACCACAGAGCCCACTAAAGTTCATAAACACTAACTAGACCAAAGGCCTCTCTTCTCGAGCGTCTCCCTGTGCTCGAGAGGTGTTTTTTGCTTTCGAGTGTTAGGATGGTTTTTTACTCCAGGGGACTGTGATAGTAGTAGAACACTGCTAGAGTTGCTATTATGCGGACCGGATAGGAACTCCCGTGACGCAAATCTTGCCAATTATTTTGTTTTCAGATGATAAAACTTACAAATAAATTTAAAACCTCGTATTTTTTCCTTAAATGGCCTCTCAGCCGAAATAATACCAAATCTGACCTCCCGGCAAAACTATTTTTCAAATCTTGTCGTTGGGCTCAACGTTAAGGACGTCGGCGTCGACGTTGTGCAACTCGGCGCCAGGCAAAATAGGCACTGGATCGGCCGAAGGCGCCGCCCTCGCAAATAAAATACTACAATCCCGGGTGCAGTTTACGCTTAAAAAATCAGGGTTGGAATCGAACTTATGATTCAAATTTCATAATAGGATTTTATCGAGATTTATTTTTATTTTTTGATAAGGGAAATTTTTTATGATGGGCCGGACAGACACTTCACAGTTTCGGTGCGGCATGGGCTTGCGCAACCGGCAGAACCCGAACCGAACCAGATCTCGCCGCCGTCCGTGTACTTTTGCCAAATCTGGCCGTTTTCCCGGACTAACAACAGATCTGGCCGTGACTGGAAACTAATTGCAAATCTGGCCCCTCAGGTCAGCGCCAACGCAGACGGCGCCGACATCGTGCAGGTCGGCGCCAGCGGAGCGGCTCGCCGAAATTTGCTGCCGGGCCCAGCGGAAATCCTACGTGGCATGTCGGCGCCAGAGGCATTGGCGCCGAACTCCCTTCGCTAACTGAACCTAGATCGAGCTGTTCGGCGCCAGTCGCGATGGTGCCGACATAGCAGATTAAACCCTAGTCGTTTTCTTGCCTCTCCCCCCCCCCCCCCCCCCACTTCATTCCTCCCCCACAGCCGCCCCAAGCACTCTCTCTCCTGTATTCCGCCCCAAACTTCAAATCCACTGAAAACTTGTGGATTTCTTTAAATTAGACCATGGCAACTCTTCTTGGAGGTATTCTCTCTCAAATCTCCTTCTTTCCATCTTCTTCCATCCATTTTATTATGAAATTTCATGTCATTTTGGTTCGAATGTCTAGGACCTATAATTTTGGTGCAATCTTTTGTTGAAGTAGTTAACTATGTGGGTATTGATTTGTGGTTAGTTCTTTTGTTGGAAACATGTAAGTTCTTTTAGAATTTTATGAGGTGGGTATTTTTATATTTCGAATATATATGTTGTAGAATATATTGTTTGGGTGTGGTTTGTTTAATCTATTATATTATTAAAACAACAAACAATCAACGGTGTAGATTTACCACGGTAAAACTAAGATGCGTAAACGGTGCAGATTTATCAAATAGGCACAACCACGTATAAGGCAAGAAAAGAAAACGGAGACCGATCCAACTCCACAAGCGGAACAGGCATATGCAATCTGAAAGGAATCCATCGTGACCACGCACATCCAATCTGAAAATACAGATCTCCATAGCCCAATTAATGTAGATTTGCACGCTTCGACTCCCAGCATATCGAAATCAACACGAGATGTCGGCGAATCGAAGGCACGACAGGGAGAAGCCCCATAATAGATCGAAAGCTCGCCAACAACTCTCAATGCATCGGAAAATTGATAGCACGACATGGCAGTAGGACGCCAGCTGATCAGAGGCACGCCACGCCGACGAGATGGAACCAAGGACCGGCCGTTCCGCCGGCGCATGTGCATCCCGTCCGGCAGTCTTGATTATTCGTTGCAACCTACGCATGTGCATGACCGCCGGCACAACTGGTCTGCATGCGATGATTCACCTGGGCGTGTGCACCATCGCCCACGCGACTGAGCTGGGATTAATCGCTATGAATTTGTGCTATCATTGCTCCAGATTTGTTCTCCAAATCCGGCTGTTAGCTCTGTCCACAGATAACTGACGATACGACTCCATGACCGTCGAGGCATCATGTTCTACACATTCAAAGATGGCGGCCGGTACCGTGAGACGAAACCTTTGGCCGTACCAAGCAATAACACCGGCGTTCTCGACTCCATGGCCGTCGAGGCATCGTGTGCTACAGGTTCAAAGACAGGGACCTGATCGATGTTGGGTTGCCGAACGCATAATTCCTCATGCCATGCCGCGACGTCGGCGAGGACACGATCTGCCTCAGTCCACTTTTACTGTCCGGACAGGAAATCCGGATACGTGCATGTAGATGTTGAGGTATGTAATTATCTAATATGCACAATGTTATTTCTAAAGTATATAGAAATTTCGATCATGCAAAATGAAAGCAGCTAGAGCCATATGTGTTGCAGATGAACTGAATTATTTTCGCATGCATGATTCCAGGATGGATTCGAGCTAAGTGGTGACATCATGCTACAAGGATCAGAGAGATAGAGAGAGAGAGCACAACAATTAATAAAAGATTTCCCCTTTTGCAAAGTGTGTGGAAGGTAGCAATTGTTCACCATTAATTGCACTTGGATCGGGGCAACAAATCTGGTAGCTGAAGCTTCAGACTTTACGAATGATAGACTGGAGCCTAGGTGAAGTAGAATGATCAGCTTATTTCTTACTCAAGGATGTTTACATTGGATCTGCTAAAATCTATCGGGTTCAAAGGTAATAGGCAAAAAACATATTCTGGTACAGTTTTCTTGCAGGATGAAGATGCATCCTTACACAACTGAATTTATAAATTGATGCAAATACCTATTATTTATTTCTATCGGCCAGTTTTCTACATAATTGTGTTCTTGGGGTGCAATGTAAGCATGATGTTCAGGACATTTGGAAAGTGTAAATTGAGCATGTTCTTAACTATTAAAATCACACCCTTAATGATGCCATTGAACTTATAAATAATTGTGTATGCTCTATGCTGTACAGGAAAATCCCTTAAATATGGTCCCTTAAATATGGTTGAAATACAACTACTATACCAATCGAGAGCATATAATTTTTGCCGCCACTTCAGCTTGCGGTCTATGCTCAAAACATGCTTATGGCCTAAGATCATGAAGATCTTTTCTGTTTATGTAATCTCATCTATGTTTCCTTTTTGCAGGTGTCAGATCCTATTGGTTAATAATTTGTGGAGTACATGACAAGATTCTCGGTAAATTCGTTTTGGTGGACAGGTAGCTTTTACTTATTGCCTTTGCTTTCTATTTCCTCAAATAGTAGGCCGGTTGTTCATAGATCTCAGTTAATGATCTATTACAGTAAGAGTTCCCTGCATCAATGTCTCAAATATGTTGACTAAAGCTATGAAGATCGGTTAACCGATTATTTGGTAAAAGGGTTCATCGGATAAATGGTCTGATGTTTTTGTATTATTTTGTAGCATATTTTTCTTTCTTGGTTGTCAGGACCTTTTACTTACTTAATTTAGATGTATCAATGCAAATATATATGGTGCCGATTAAGGACCAACAAAAACCAAAAGAATGTCATTGGACATCATGTTCCTGAAGAAAGTGATCTAGGCTCACTCCCTATAATATGTCCTCTTGATGGACTAAAGACTAGCCTGCATTACTCAAATTTGTTCCCCGGCAAAGTAATTAGCAGTTTCAGAGTGAATTCACATAGAGAATCAAAGGCACTTTATATAATAAATTTACCGTTAACCTCAAATGTGGTGAAAATAATAAATAATTATACCAATATCATTTGCATTGTTTTTCATTCATTAATATATAAAAATATAGGGAGGACCAATGTCAAAGTGACATGGTGCATATGTTACTTAGAAGCAGTAACATACATGGGGTCGGGAATATAAACACAAGGTCGACACAAATAGAACATGCATACGAGGAAGGCATGCATGAATTAATGTTCACTTGCATAGTGATGGAAATCGGAAGTAACACAGGGTCGTATGTTATGCATATATAAAAATCATGTGCGACCCATGAATGGCGCTATGTATTAATAACATAGGGGGGTATGGATGGATATGTATATGTCCAAGACAAATGTGTTATGCGAACTGTGAAAGCATAACCATGTTGTCTACAATGCGAAATGTTAGGAGACATAAATCATGCCATGCACTTAACAATCCGTTTCAATCATAAAAAAGAATTATACGTGAGTGAAAAATAACATCACTATGATAAGAAAGAATAAACATTAAGAGATAGTGTTTTGATAACTAATGGATATATAGGTATAAATAAATTTCCTTCCAAGGAAAAGCGTAATACGAAATTAGATAAAGATGAGCATGCACTGAAGCATAAAGGACACGATGTATAGTAACTCTTTGTGTAGGTGAAACAATCTGGTAGCTGGAGGTGAAGTCTTGGAGGGGATAACAAAGTGAAGCATTGGTGAAATGGAATGATTAACTGGTCTCTAAAACATGGGTGTTTACATAGCTTTTTCAGCTCCGATGTAAGTGGTACTATATATCAGTTTCAATGCCAAATTAGAGCCCAGTAACCTGTCATTATTATGATCCCTGGCCAGTTGGTCAGAAGATTTGGAAACACAATTTTATTGGAAAGATGGATATTATGGTTTCCATTTTGTCAGAAATGTCATATTATTTTTTACTTATCTCCTTATGGAACCGTGTTTATAAATAAACTAAATTAATAAAATTTATCTATGTCGTTTTCTACATTGCTGGTTTCCCGGGTGTGGAATTTGTGCGAGTCTATAAATTTCCGAACAGTTATATTGTGCTTGGTATGCTTTGAAAAAATCCCTACTTGCCGATGGATGACTGGAACATATAATTGCTGGTACTTCTACCCGCTATTCATGCTCCAAAACAAGAACTAAATCTTACTTCCTTGGGTCATCTAATTAAAACAACAGAAACTTTTCTTAATATATTTCTTCATTTTGATAGGTGTCTAATCCTTTATGATAATGCATGGTTATTAAATACATGACAATAATTTTTTGTTAATTCAGCTTGATGTCATGTAGCTTTTATTTCTCAAAATAGTAGATAAGTCATAACACAACCTCAGCCTGAATAGCCTTAGCCCCTAGCATGTTTCTATACAATTAATAATAGAGTCGTCATTTTACTTTGAGTAAGCAATTCAATCTCTTATATAATGCTTCATGTGTCCAGGCTATTACAGTAACATTATAAATTACATGAATCCATTAGAGGTATTTTTTGTTCAAATGATTGGTCAAGAAGGAGCATATTAGGTAGTGGATGCTGCTAATGTATCCAGTAGCTCTTCTTTGTGATCGCAAAAACAGTCCAAAAGTGTGTCATGGGCAATTGCTGCACCTTGATGGAAAATATACAAATATAAGAGTAGAGTCTACTCCATCATAATAAAACTTTAAATACTAAGTACCATGTGCTGCATTATAACATGTGAAAAGTGTTTCATCTAGCCGCGCAATTGCACGGGCCACCCAGCTAGTTATATATGTATGTAAGTGGTTGTAGAATATATTGTTTTACCACATATGCATGTGGAGGTTTGTATAGTTTGTTATATTTCATTTTTCTTGCATATATGTACATGGTGGCTAACTTTGTGGACTTTTAGGCTCTCCCATATAGTTTCTTATGTTTTATTTTTGGTTTGCTAGATTCCCCTGACATTTACAAAGAGGTTGCACGTAAGATGAAGATAGTAGAAAGAACCAAAGGCAAGTATCCCAATGTATCATGCAAAGATGCTCCGGTGCCACCAATGTACCCGGTTCCGAATTGTCCTTGCGAAAAGGCTTGTCAAATCTCACAATCTATGCACGCCGCTACTGCCGGTCGTGCGTTCTACATGTGCAGCGATCGTCGCGTGAGTATTCTTATTTCTTTATTTAGCAACTATGAATTTGACATGTATTTGTATCTGATGTCCTATTTGCTTACAAAACTGACAGCAATATTGTACATGCTACTTTTCCCAATTGATTGATGGGCCTGAGGTGTATGATGACTACCTTCTTTCACCATATGTGTGGATGCATAAGGGCCCATGGCCGGCTGAGACTTGGACACGTCTTGTGCGTCCACCTCCAACTCCACCGGCGCTATGGAAACTAGACGAAACCACACCCAAGGCTCCTCCACTGGTTTGGTGTGAGAATTGCCAAGACATGACACGGTGGTATCCCCTTTATGGTCCCGACACTTTGAAAGAGTCATGGAAGGTTTTTGATGAAGAACAAAGGCAAGAAAATGAGATTTGGAAAAGGGAGCGCAAGAGGAAGCAAGCTGAAGAAGTTGTGAAGAGAAAACTCTTGGAGGAGGAATTAGAGAAGGACCGGAAAGAGAGGGAGGTACAAGCCAAGAGAAGGAAGGAAGAACAAGCACGGGAAAGGGAAGAAAATGAGCTGAATGCAAGTAAGGAATTCTTGAAGAAATACAACGCGGGCTATTTCAAGAGTTGGAATCCATAAGCATTTGTGGTTGAATCTGCGAGGTTGTCTTCTAATCATGTTGTGGTTTTTGTTTGACATGATGAACTTTATGTTGAACCAAGATGTTATATTTTAGAAATCGTCAGAATATTTTATAATTATTGTAATGTTGAGTACTCTGTTGGATGTTTTATGTAGTTCGTGTGGACCTTAATGTCAAATTATATGTTGGATATTTGTTTGGCATTGCATAAATAGGACAACCTCGTGGATAAATGACAGACAATTACACTTATTTGTTACAAAAGCAAACATTACAATGATGGTGCTCGGCAATGTTTACCATCAACCCTCTTCAAATATACGATACAAGAGCTCCTTTTGGAATGAAATACAGATTATAAGGAATTAAAATTGTTTCGCATATACGAAACAAGAGTTCTAACGGTTTCTTCGGTTGGCCATCTTTTGAGCAGCCCATGCTTCAAATTGTTTTTGGTAACACTCTCTGTGTTCTTTTTTCCACTTCTCCTCTAGTTTTTTGGCCTCCTGGTTCTCTACATATGTTTCTCCATACCAATACACTTCATACTGCCTGTCGGATTCGAAAAAGTATTTCTTTCTACAACGAGCTCCTTCCTGTTCGAGAGTACAAAACTTAGTACCCACATGTTTTTATTTAGTAATTATGTAAATCGAATGAACTCTTACAAAAGATGGTGCGGGACCCGTCGTGTGGCCGCAGACAAATCCCCAGCTTCCACCATATCCACCACTTGTGATCTTCTCAGCATCTGCCGTGTAGCAGCACTCCACACCGCAACCGCACTGGATGATCCACGGCACATGACCATGTAGCTCTTCTCTTGGTGGCATGTCCGGTGGCACGAATGAGCCACTACGAGGACCTACAAGTTCCATGGCCGGCTCATTCCCTTTCCCTGAAGAGGTTCCAGCACCGGCCATTGTGTTTCTGTCTATCTGAATGGGTGAGTGTGGTTGATTCGAATGAAATACACATAGCCATGGACCGCTATTTATTGACAAAGCCAGACGCAGCGGACGGAACTGAAGTAAAATTAATATGGGTTTACTATGTTCTAGTGGGTTTACTATTTGCGAGTGGGAGTACTATTTGCGAGTGGGTGTACTGTTTGCGAGTGGGTATAGCTTCCACCCAATTGTGGGTCTGCAGCTCTACCGTGAGGGAAAGTTCTACTCAAGCCGACTAGTGGAGGATTGTTCCTCAAATTTTGTGAATAGACACCCACCAATTGGAAATGAAGTTCAGCATCCTCCAGAGGCTTATGGCCTTGTGCAAAGTTCATATTTCCATGGTCTCAATCCTTATGAAGAGTTGTTACATGCTATATCTGCAAGAGAGACTATTGTCCGCTTCTCAAGAGGCTTGACAGAACCAGGAACTCTGTTCCAGATGTCGGCGCCATTTTCCTAGGCGCCGACCTATAGAATATCGGCGCCATCTGATTTGGCGCCGACCTAAGGGCCAACATAATTTGGGTACTGGACTCTCTGGTTTTGTTGAAAATTTCGAGTTCCAGAGGTCGGCGCCATTTTCCTTGGAGCCGAAGTTATGAAGTTCGGCGAAATATGCTTTGGCGCCGAAAACTGGGCACTTCTCGCTCCAGAGGTCGGCTCCATCGCAGTTGGCGCCGACCTGTAGAACATCGGCGCCATCCGAATTGGCGCCGACCTGTAGAACATCGGCGCCATCCGAATTGGCGCCGACCTAAGGTCCAAAATAATTTGGGTACTGGACTCTCTGGTTTTGTTGAAAATTTCGAGTTCCAGAGGTCGGCGCCATTTTCCTTGGAGCCGAAATTATGAAGTTCGGCGAAATATGCTTTGGCGCCGAAAACTGGGCACGTCTCGCTCCAGAGGTCGGCACCATCGTAGTTGGCGCCGACTGTCGGAGACTAGTCCCAGGAACTAGGGGAGTCTCTCAAGTGCCAGGAAACGAGCAAGGGGCTGAACACGACGTCAAACAAATCCTCAACAACCTCGGCGATGGTGCTCGTCGAGCTCGGTGAGGAACATCACGACAGAGAGGTAACACGAGCCGCTACCCAGGTTCAGGCCCACCGTGAGGTGTAAAAGCCCTACGTCCTGCTAAGATGTATTGCACTGCTTGGAGAGGTTCACAGTACAAGTGTGCTTGCCGAGGGCACAGCTATGGCTATGGTGGACTATGGTGGAACGAGCTCCGTCTTCTTCTCCGACTTAGCTCCTTGGTTGTGGAATGTGTTGCCGAATGCGGGGATCCCCCTCCTAGGTCGTACACTGGCTCCTTATATACTGGGCTTGGTCCTCTTCCCCGAAACTCTCCGGCGGGAAGGGATACCATAATGCCGCCGAACTGGAGCACAGCGCACAGCGTCGGGGGCGTCCATGGACGCGGTCCATGGCAGAGAGCACGTCGTCTTGGCAGAAAAAGCCACCGTCCATCCAGGACGGTGGGCTGGCGCTGCAGAACTTTGGGGCGCGCCCCACAGTGACGTCGCAGTTGGAGGGTAGCGGCGGCCGGCCGCTTGATCACCAAATTGGCAAGTCTTGGAGTCCGCTTTGCTTGCCGCAGCTCCTTTGACCACTTTATACACGAGAATGTCAACTGCGGCGTCTTCGTCATCACGCGCAGGCGCGCACGTCACTCTGCGGCAGGCGCAGAGGCCATGTGCGCTCTGCAGCGGCGCAGGAGCTTGCTTCCACTTGAAGGAACCCCGCGAGGCCTGAACCCTCGCCGAGGTTCTTTAGCCGTTGACTTCTCGCGAGGGGAAACCTCCCGAGGGTGGCGCGGAGACGCGCCAGGGCCTGAAGATCTTCTAGGAGAGGCAGAGGTCCCTCTTGTGGCCTCCAAGCTGATCGTCTTGGTCCTTAGCGGAAATGCTCGGTCGAGCACGTAAGCCCTCGCGAGGCTTGCCAGGCTGAACGTCTGGTCCTTAGCAGAAATTCCTGTGGAGAGTTCGAGGGCTGTGGCAGGTCGGCCCATGATACCCTGGTTTTTACTGGGCCGACAGTAGCCCCGGGGCCCGCGATGGGCACGCTGGTGCTTCTCAGGCGGAGGCGAACTGTCGTGGGCCCAAAGAAGCCTACAAAGCCCGAGACACGTGGAGTGCCACGGCCAGGCACGATCCCACGATCTCCTCTGAAGTAACGGGCGTGGTGGTGGGTCCCGCCACGTCCCTGTAACGGCTCGATGAGCCGATATAAGGTGAAGAGCTCGGCGCAGGCGGCCATCACTTCATTCGTTCCCCTTTCATCTCCTTCCTCCTAGCGCTCGACCCCTAATCTTCTCCTTCGCGGCCTTGCTGCAATGGCGCCCAAAAAGGCCACCACTGCTTCGAAGGGCAAGGCAGCGGCGCAGGGCGGTGGATCCGCTGAAGCGCAGCGGGATGGCGACTTCGAGCCGGCTCTGAGCGGCTCCCGCTTCGAGACGGAGGCGCAACTGGACAAGGTGCGCCACATGGCGGCCTCGAAGACCAACGAGCACGGCGCCACCGTGCTCAAGCGCGCGGGCAACTCCCACGGCAGCTTCTACCCCATCTTCATGCACTCTCTCTTCGCCGGCCTCGTTCCCCCCTTCTCCGATTTCTTCCTGGCGGTCCTGGAGCGCTACCAGATCCAGGTTCTCCATCTTCACCCCAACTCCATCCTCGTCCTCGCCATCTTCGCCTACCTCTGCGAGGCGTACATCGGCATTCCGCCTTCGGTGGACCTCTTCCGCAGCTTCTACGCGCTCCGGTTCATGGCGAACAAGGAGCGGTCAGGGTGCGTGTCCTTCCGCATCACCGATGGCATGAAGGGCGTCTACATCCCCATCGCGCGGAACGGCGAGGACATCGTGACCAGCGTGACGAAGAAGGTGGAGGATTTCCGCAAGCGCTGGTTCCTCATGCAGTTCGGAGCCAGAGCGCCTTCTTCGAGCTGCCTGAAGCGCAACCGACGAAGAGGGCGAGCTGGGCCTCCAAAGGGCTCAAGGGCGCGACGCTTGGCCCTGTGGTGAGGCGCTTGAGGGACCTCCGCGAGGCCGGCCTCACCGGGCAGATGGTGGCCAAGGACTTTGTGAGGCGCCGCATCGCCCCGCTCCAGAGGCACGCGGACGCGATGTGGCTGTATTCCAACCAGGGGACAAGATGCGCCTGAGCGCTACCCTCTACACGAAGGAGGAATTGCACGCCCTCATGGAGACTCTCTTCACGTCTCCGACATCCCCGTGCCCACTGACCAGATGGTGCCGCTTCATCGGATCGATCTCGGGCGCTGCGTCTCGCATGTGCAGGCGATGCCGAAGTTCGATCAGTGGGGCCTGGTGCCTAAGTGGCATGTTGGGCCTCGCGAGGACCCGGAGTCTGCGGCGCAGGGGGCGCTAGTTGAGGGTGACGAGGAAACGACGGAGACGCCCGGAGAGTCCGATGCGGGCGCGACCGGCGCCTCGGGAGACGCTGCTTCCTCGGCGGGGAATTCGAGCACCTCGAAGAGTGCGGCGCCTGAAGCTGAGGTCCACGAGGTCTCCTCAGGCAGCGGCGACGAGTTTGTGGTTGCCCCCTCGCGGCGTGTTGAGGGGGAGGAGGATAACGATGACGACGATGCTTCGTCGGGCCACTGCGAGCCTCGCTCCAAGGCGATCCACGACAGGAACGCCGGGGCCCAGGAGGAGACAGAGGCACGGACGAGCGCGGGGCCCAGTGCTCCGCCCGCGAAGCGGAAGAAGAGGAAGTGGGTCGACATCGCGGCGTAAGTTTTTGTACTGCCTTTCCTGTTTGATGTTGTTCTTGGTATGTATCTCTCGAGGGGTTTCTGAGTCTTTTCTTCCCCAGACGCACCGAGGAGCCAAAGAGGCGGAGGCTCCGGAGACTTGGAGAGATCTCTGGCTCTGCTGCGGCGTCCGTGACGCCCACAACTGAAGAGGTGCACCACGAGGCCACCACTTCCTCTCCCGAGGCTGCGACGCCACCTCCCGGGGCGGAGGAGCGCCACGAGGAGAGGGAGGAGGAGGCTGAAGTGACGACGCCGCCGTCTTCGCGGCCTGATGCCTCTCCCGCGCAGCAAGAGAAGACGCCAGAGGTGGACGCGGCAAGGACCACGCCGCCGGCGCAGGAGGGCGCGGCAGGAACGGCTGCGTCTGCAGAGACGCACGCTGACGTCGACATGGGGACAGCACGGTGTCGTCGCCTCCACCGAGCTCGGGCCTTGGAGGGCCGACGATGGGCGCTGAGGCTGCCGCGGGGACGGCCTCAGTAGAGAAGGCCAACCCTGCTCCTGAGGAGGAGGAGAGTGCTCCCCAGAGGCAGGGAAATGGCGGAGCTGACGGTGGGGGCGCCTCGAGCCCCCAGAAGGCTCCCAGTGCAGAAGGCGAGGGGGGCTCTCGCCAGAGCCCCCAGGAGGCCCCTTGCACGGAAGAGGAGGGAGGCTCTAAGCAGAGCCCCCATGCGCGCCTCGAGGTCACCCAGAGCCCAAGGCGCGATGCCCCGGGGTCCTCAGCAGGCGCTGGCGCTTCCAGGCCCTCTGGAGAATCGTGGGCTCTAGCCTTGCTAGGTCGACCGTACCAGGGCGGAGGAGGTCGCCGAGCTTGCGCGGGCTGGGCTTGTCTCCAGGAGACCGTGGAGCGCTGCCGCCGGAAGGACGAGGCAGCCCAGGCGCAACGCGAGGCGGCGCTGCGCTCTGCTGAAGAGATCCGCCTCAGCGTGGTCCGCGAGGTCGAGGAGACCCTTGCGGTCCTGAGCGCTAAGCGCGAGGCGCTCGAGGCGGAGACGGAGGCCAAGCATCAGGAGCTGGCGGCGCGCGAGGCGGCGGTCTCCACCAAGCACAAGGAGCTCCTAGACCGCGAGGCGGGAATCATTGCCGAGTCGGAGACCGTGCGGCAAGGCCTGGAGAAGCTCCGCGAGGACCTGCGTGTCCGTGAGAACCAGATGGTGCAGCGCGGGGCAGAACTTGATGCCCGCGAGACCGAGCTGCGCAAGCGCGAGGAACAGGTCGAACAGATCGAGAAGGATCAGTCCGCGCAGCGGGAGCACCTGGAGTCTCGCGAGAGCAAAGTCACTCAAGACGAGGCGTTCTACCAGAAGCGCCTCGCGCTGACCAACGAGAACCTCCGCAAGAAGGAGGAGCAGCTGGCGGCGGAGTCCGCGACCAAGGAGCAGCTCTTCCGCGACAATTGCAGGAAGGACTTCGCGGACAAGGCCAAGAAGCAGGAGGCGCGCTTCACGAAGAGACGCAACGAGCTCGAGGCCCGCATCAGGGAGCTTGAGGCTCAGAAGCAGCGATTCGACTCCCGCCTTCATGACGCTGTGGAGGCTCGGAAGCACGCGGAGCAGGACCTTGCCTCCTTGACGCAGGACATGAACGAGATGCAGCAGCAGGTGGGGCCTGTTGTGGAACTCGTCGAGGAAGCTCGGCGGAGCGCTCTGACTGCGCAGGTCTTGTCGCGCCAGCGGGAGCGCATGTTTGCTTCCTTGGTGAGGCGCGCGTGCCGTCGCGGGCCGCCTGGGGACCGAAGCCCCCAGGCTCTCTGTCGAGGGGAACCAGGACGTCGCCGTCTACCTTGGCTTCTTCGAGCAGCTCCTCACCAAGTTTGAAGAGGTCGTGACGAACCTCGACGACTTGGTCGACACCGAGAGCCGCGAGCTCCTTGGCGTCGCGATCGGCCAAGTCTTCGCCAACCTTGCACACCTCCACCCCGGCTTCGATTTCGCGTCTGTGATGGAGCCTCTGGAGAAGGAGCTCGCCGAGAAGCTGGACGCCTCGGTGTGGGACGACGTGGAGAAGTACACTCAACGCTTCAAGAGGGTCGAGGTTGAGGAGAGCGACGACGAGGCTGGTGCTGAGGAGGTGGACGACGAGGACGTCGACGGCGACGACGACAACCCCGCTGCTTAGGTTGCCCCTGTGGAGAGATGTGCCAAGGGCACCAGTTATCTTAAGATTTGTCACTTTTATTTCGTGCTGGTTTGTAAAGACACTTTAACTTTGTGCAAGTGTGAGTGCCCCTCGGGAGGCCTTTTATCTGTTCCCTCATGTCTTTTTCGCTCTACGTCGTTAGGACCCTGCTCTTAGCGCAAATAGCACCGCCGCTTCGGTATGCCGGAGTCAGGGCTCGACAAGGCCGGGGGGTGCGTAAGGCTTAGAGAGGTAAGAGCCCTCGAGGCGCGATGCTCAGGGGCTCCCCTTTGACGTGCAAGCAGCCCATGAGGCGTAAGAGAGAAAAGAGAGGCTCGAGGGGCGACAAAACCAGCGAGAGGGAAAAAGAGCTCATGAGGCGTAAGTTCTGGACTTAGCTCTGGCGAGACGCCTGCTTTGTAGAGGGTGTTGTGTTCCTGGTGAGGTGTTCTCCCTCTCGAGGCTGCCTGAGACTGGCTTGGAGCTTTTGGAGCCCTGCAAGGCGTCTTGTTCCCTGTGTTGGAGAGAGAGAGAGCGAACCCACAAGCAAAGCATAGTTGTACAACTCATGCGCGCTCATAGATTTCCTCATGGGTATCTCACGAGGAGAATAAGCACCAAGGTCCTTGGTGAGGTGACGTGCATGGGAGCTAACCCACGAGTCAGAGCTCTTTGGTGAGATAACGGTCGTGGGCGGAGAGCCACGAGTTAGAGCTCGGATCCTTTGGATTTTACGATGCTGCTGGGATGCTCCCGAGACACAGGCACCGTGCTCAGCCCCCGCTCGCGAGGTGCGCATGGGGAAAAATGTGAGCGCGAATGAAATGTAAGAAAGCAAACTCACCAAGCAATATTACATAACGGCGCCGAAGCGCAATAGGTTCATGATGACCTGAAATTGTTCATTACACTTGGCGAGGCCAAGACAAAGTCCGCCATGTCTGGGCATGGGGTTCCACATGGAGTGGCTGAGGCTTCCCGCGGCCCGTGGCAACGCGTTGTAGGAAACTCTCAGTGGAGATGGCCCTCGTGAAGGGAAAGCTTGGTGAAGCTGGGAGGTGAAGACGCGTGCTTCCCTCTTGAGACAAAAAATGCCTGCCGACGTGATCACGGGTAGAACTTGCGTAGGTGCTCGATGTTCCATGGATTTTTGATCGGATCGCCGTCTTCCGTCTCGAGCCGCACCGCGCCAGGCCTGGCGATGTGCGCGACCCTGTAGGGGCCTTCCCACATGGGTGAGAGCTTGTGGAGGCCTTCTCTGGAGAGGATCCTCCTGAGGACGAGATCGCCTGTCTCGAGGGTGCGCGGCCGTATGTGGCGGCTGTGGTAGCGGCGCAGGTCTTGCTGGTACTTTGCCGCTCGGAGGGCGGCACGGCGACGTAGTCCATCGAGCAGCAGCAAGTCGTCGTTGTGGAGCTCCTCTTGGTTGTCCTCGTTGAAAGCAAGGATCCGTGGGGACCCATGCTTGATCTCGGTGGGGAGGACTGCTTCAGCGCCATAGACGAGAGCGAACGGCGTTTCTCCAGTGGGCTTCGTGGCGGTGGTGCGGATGGACCAGAGCACGGAGGGGAGCTCTTCGATCCAGTTCTTGCCGTGGGCCTTGAGGCGATTGAAGCTTCTTGTCTTGAGGCCTTTGAGCACTTCTGCGTTCGCCCGCTCAGCTGCCCGTTGCTTCGTGGATGAGCCACCGAGGCGAAGCAGAGCCGTGTGCCGAGACTCTCGCAGTAGGCCCTGAAGATGCCGCTGGTGAACTGCGAGCCGTTGTCGGTGATGATGCGATTTGGCACGCCGAAGCGACAGGCCAGGCCTCTGATGAATTTCACCGCTGATCTCGCCGGGATGGTGCGCACCGCTTCAACCTCCGCCCATTTGGTGAACTTGTCGATGGCGACGTAGAGGTAGCGGTAGCCCCCGCTGGAGCGTGGGAAAGGTCCCAGGATGTCCAGCCCCCAGACCGCGAAGGGCCAGGAGAGAGGGATGGTCTGGAGCCCCAGTGCGGGCTGGTGGACTTGCTTGGCGTGGAACTGGCATGCCTCGCAAGCCTGGACAACGCGGTTGCATCTTGAAGTACTGAGGGCCAATAGAAACCACTCCTGAAGACTTTCCCTGCGAGGGTGCGTGATGATGAGTGGTGGCCACATTCTCCACTGTGTATGTCCTTGATCAGCTGGCGGCCTTCTTCAGGGGGGACGCATTTTAGTGCAACTCCATTTGGACGCTTGCGGTACAGGTCTCCCTCGTGAAGGCAGTATGACTTGGCCTGGCGAGCAACTCTCTCTGCTTCTGCGTCCTCTTCAGGGAGGACTCCGTCCCTGAGGTACTCCTTGAGCTCATCGATCCAGCCCGTCTCTTGGTGTGTCATGGCCAGCAGCAGGCGTTCCCCTGTGGGTGGACCGCAGCCTGGTGCTCCAGATGTTGGTGGTGGTGGGAGCTCTTCGTCCATGTTCATTTCAACGCTTCTTTTGGCTGTTTCACCGATGCCCTGGTGAGCCTCTCCTCGAACACGCCCGCCTGCTGGGCTTCTCTGCGTGATGCTCGCCTGGCGATGTCGTCGGCCTCCTGGTTCTCCCTTCGTGGGATGTGCCTGAGCTCCATCCCCTTGAAGTGTTTCTCGAGCTTGCGGACCTCCTCGAGGTAAGCGGCCATATGGCCGTCCTTAGGCGTGTAGCTCTTGTTGGAGAAGTTGACGAGGAGCTGGGAGTCGCCCTTGATGAGTAAGCGCTTGATGCCGAGGGCGATTGCGGCTCTGAGCCCGGCGAGGAGGCCCTCGTACTCGGCGATGTTGTTGGAGACCTTGTCTGTCGTGAAGCACTGGACGGCGTAGTAGAGCTTGTCGCCCTTGGGTGAGGTCAGGACGACGCCAGCCCCAGCGTTCTGGCATGCGAATGCTCCGTCGAAGTGCATGGTCCAGTGGCTTGGCGCCGTGTCTCCTGCTGGCGTGGATTCTGCCTCATGAGGCTCTTCTTGCTGCGTGTCTGTCCACTCGGCGACGAAGTCAGCCAATGCTCTCCCCTTGATGACCCTGGTGGTGTCGAAGCGCAGGCCAAAAGGTTGCAGCTCAATGTTCCACCCTGCGACGCGGTCAGTGGCGTTTGGATTGCGCAGGATCTGCTCCAGAGGGAATGATGTGACCACCGTGATGGGGTGGCCCTGGAAGTAGTGGCGCAGCTTCCTGGAAGCGATGAGGAGCGCGAGGAGGAGCTTCTGCTGCATAGTGTACCGCTCGCGAGCATCTCGCAGCACAGTGCTGACGAAGTAGACGGGATGCTCGACGAGGGTTGTCGATGGTGACGCAGCGCTGGGTTCCTCGGGAGCCTTGTCGAGCCTCTCGAGAGGTGGACCCTCGTCGAGGGTGCCTTCTGGTTGTGCGGGCTCGGCATGGGGCTCAGGGCCTGAAGAGGATGTTTCCTTGTCGGGGGGATCTGGGCTTGGCGTGGCGGTGTCCTTCTTGGCGAGGACTGGCTCTTCCCTTTCTGCCACCAAGGCTGCGCTCACTGTTTGTGGAGTGGCTGATAGGTACAGCTTCAGATGCTCGCCGGGCCTTGGGGCAACCATGACAGGTGGGCTAGCCAAGTACTTCTTCAGGTCTTCAAATGCCTTGTCCGCCTCAGGCGTCCACTTGAACGTGCCAGACCGCTTCATGAGCTTGAAAAATGGCAGCGCCCTCTCGCCGAACTTGGAGATGAAACGGCCGAGGCTGGCCATGCATCCCGCGAGGCGCTGCATGTCCTTAAGGCGACGAGGTGGCTGCATCTCTTCTATGGCTTTGATCTTGTCAGGATTCGCTTCTATGCCGCGGTGAGACACTAGGAACCCGAGGAGTTTGCCTGACGGTACCCCGAAGACGCACTTGGCGGGGTTCAGCTTGATGCTTACTTTGCGCAGGCTGGCAAAGGTCTCCTCGAGGTCCTCCATGAGGGTGTGCTCTTCGCGAGTCTTGACCACGATGTCGTCGACGTAGGCTTCTGCATTTCTTCCCATCTGAGCCCCCAAGGCCTTCCTCATGAGCCTCTGGAAGGTGGCGCCGGCGTTCTTCAGGCCAAAGGGCATGCAGACGTAGCAATACACACCACAAGGGGTGAGGAATGCTGTCTTCTCCTCATCCTCCTTCGCCATCTTGATCTGGTGGTAGCCTGAGAAGGCATCCAGAAAACAGAGGAGGTCGCAGCCGGCGGTGGAGTCCACGATCTGGTCTATCCGAGGCATGGGGTACGGGTCCTTGGGGCAGGCCTTGTTGAGGTCGGTGTAGTCGATGCAGAGCCTGCCGCCCCCGGTGTGCTTGGGAACGACCACCGTGTTGGAGAGCCATGTGGGGTGTGGAACTTCTCTGATGATGTGCGCTTCTTTTAACTTCTCTACTTCCTTGATGATGAACTCTTGCTTCTCTGGCGCCTGGCGCCGTGCTTTCTGCTTCACGGGGCGTGCGTTTGGACACACGGCTAAGTGGTGCTCGATCACCTCCCTCGGTACTCCGGACATCTCTGACGGTGTCCATGCGAACATGTCAGAGTTTGCCCTGAGGAAGGCGACGAGCGCGCTTTCCTATTTGGGAGGCAAGCCAGCGCCTATGGTGACGCTAGCCCCCGAGCCGCTGGCGTCCAGTGACACCTTCTTCGTGGCTGCCTGCTCCTGTGAGAACAGCTGCTTCTTCTTCGCGGGCCTCTCGAGGGGCTCCATGTCCTCATCAGCGGGAATGCCACGGCAGCGGCCTTGTAGGCGGTCTCGACAGAGCGCATTGCGTCCTGGACTTGACCGTGGATGGCGATGGTGCCGCCGCTGCCTGGAAGCTTGACGATGTTGTAGGCATGGTGAGTGACAGCCATGAACTTCGCGAGGGCGGGGTAGCCGAGGATGGCGTTGTAGGGCAGGCCAATGTGCGCGACGTCGAAGTCGATCTGCTCGGTGCGGTAGTTCTGCGGCGTGCCGAAGGTGACCGCGAGCCTCACCTGCCCCAGAGGTGTGGTAGAGCCACTTGTCACCCCGTGAAGGGCCTAGAGGGCATGAGCCACTCGTAGGGCACTTGAAGCTGCTCGAAGGTCTCGACAGAGATGACGTTCAAGCCCGCACCCCCATCTATAAGTGTCTTGGCGACGGCGATGTTGTTGATGATGGGGGTGCACACCAGTGGGATGGTGCCTACTGCCTTGGTCGACTTGGGGTGGTCCTTGGAGTCGAAGGCGATGGTGTACTGTGACCACTTGAGGGGCTGGGAAGCCTCAAGCCCTGGAAGCGCTGCGCTGACCTCGCGAGAGAATTGCTTGAAGTGGTTGTTGGACTTGGGCGCTGGGACCCGCCGAGGATGCAGGCTATTGCCCCCTGAGGGGCCTGGTAGCCCCCAGGGTTCTCGTCGGGGAGGTTGCCGTTTTGCCCAGCGTTGTTCCCCCGAGCCTGTGCTGGAAGTTGTGGCGTCCACCTCCGCGGCCACCACGGCCTCCGCCGCGGCCCTGGTTCTTCTCCCGCTCCTTGCTGAGCTGCTTGAGCTCCCAGCAGTCTTCAGTGGCGTGGTTGTGCCTGTTGTGGTAGATGCAGTATGGGCGATTGTCCGCCTTTTTCTCTTCAGCCGCCGGAGAGGCCTCGCGAGGCTGTTTGCGTCAGGCTCTGCCGCGAGGATGGCGGTGGTCTTGCGCTTCTCTGCAGGCTTCTTCTTGCTCCTGGACCCCTCTGGAGGGTCCTCCTCCACTTCCTTCTTGACGAAGAGGAGGCCCTCTTCAGCCTTGGCGCACTTGTCAGCCAGATCAAAGAGCTTCACCACAGAGGAGAGGTGTCGTGGATGCCGAGCTTCTCGAGCATCCTGTGGTTCGTGACGCCCTCCCTGAAGGCGGAGATGACGTGCGAGTCCGGGATGTTCGGAATCTTGTTGCGGACCTGGCTGAAGCGCTGGATGTATCTGCGGAGGGTCTCGTCAGGCTTCTGGCGCACCGCGCGAAGGTCGTTGTAGGTGAGCGCGCGTTCGTAGGTGCCCTTGAAGTTGGCGACGAAGACCTTGCAGAGGTCCTCCCACGTGTCGATGGTGTTCTCGGGGAGGTTCATGAGCCACGAGAGCGCGGAGTCCTTGAGCGCCATGGAGAGCCAGTTGGCCATCACCTTGTCGTCGCCTCCTGCAGCTTGGATGGAGACGGTGTAGAGCTGCAGGAACTCCAGAGGGTTGGTCCTGCCGTCGTAGCGTGGAGGGAGGTCTGGCTTGAACTTCACAGGCCAGACGACGCGGCGCAGGTTGCGGGTGAAGGCGGTGCAGCCCGTGGCGTACGTCACGGCGCCACCAGCGAGTACGCCGCGGTTCTGGCGACCTGCAGCGGCGATCTCCTGCACGACGCGGTTGTGGCGGTCCCTCTGGCGCTCGATCTCCACGCGGGCGTCCGCCGGAGTCCGCTGCACGATCTGGCAGTCGTGCGGCGAGGATGCGTGCGACGCGGCGCGGTGGTTTGCTGCCGGAGCTGCAGCTGGAGGAGGTGGCGGAGGCGGAGGGGGAGGAGGAGCGCCGTGCGCTATGTTCCCCTCGCGTCCGGAGTGGCGCACCAGCGAGCGGGAGGGTGCTGGTGCTGCAGTGGTGGCGGCAGGAACGGCGGCGGCGTTGATGAGCTCCTCGAGACGCCCAGCCAGTTGTCATGGCCCGCCTGCGTGGGACGGTAGCGCAGCAGCTCTGCGCCATCAGCAGCGTGGTGGCTGGACTGGGCGCTGCTCGGCCCATCGTGGAGGCGCTCTCGCGCCTGGATGGGTGCAAGGAGGAAGCTCCCTCGTCCTCGCCGTCGATGCCGCCGTCGTTGCCGCTGCCGTTGCCGCCGTCGTCCTCAGGGTGCTCGACGCGCGGCTCGGCGTTGCGCTCTGAAGCGCGGTTGGCGCGTGGGCGACCACGCGGGTTGTGGTTGGCGGCGGGCTCGGTGTTGGCCCTGCCGGACGTCCGTCGCGCGAGACGCGCAGCTCGCGTGTCAGTCATGGCGCGGAGAGGTTGAAGAAGTTGAAGACGCGCCTCAGCCCCCTACCTGGCGCGCCAAATGTCGGAGACTAGTCCCAGGAACTAGGGGTGTCTCTCAAGTGCCAGGAAACGAGTAAGGGGCTGAACACAACGTCAAACAAATCCTCAACAACCTCGGCGACGGTGCTCGTCGAGCTCGGTGAGGAACATCACGACAGAGAGGTAACACGAGCCGCTACCCAGGTTCAGGCCCACCGTGA
Source organism: Poa pratensis (assembly GCA_947311845.1). Taxonomy (NCBI): domain Eukaryota; kingdom Viridiplantae; phylum Streptophyta; class Magnoliopsida; order Poales; family Poaceae; genus Poa; species Poa pratensis. The sequence continues at coordinate 48,328,694 of CAMZMU010000052.1, forward strand.
GGTGTAAAAGCCCTACGTCCTGCTAAGATGTATTGCACTGCTTGGAGAGGTTCACAGTACAAGTGTGCTTGCCGAGGGCACAGCTATGGCTATGGTGGACTATGGTGGAATGAGCTCCGTCTTCTTCTCAGACGTAGCTCCTTGGTTGTGGAATGTGTTGGAATGCGGGATCCCCCTCCTAGGTCGTACACTGGCTCCTTATATACTGGGCTTGGTCCTCTTCCCCGAAAACTCTCCGGCGGGAAGGGATACCACAATGCCGCCGAATTGGAGCACAGCGCACAGCGTCGGGGGCGTCCATGGACGCGGTCCATGGCAGGGAGCACGTCGTCTTGGCAGAAAAAGCCACCGTCCAACCAGGACGGTGGGCTGGCGCTGCAGAGCTTTGGGGCGCGCCCCACGGTGACGTCGCAGTTGGAGCGTAGCGGCGGCCGGCCGCTTTATCACCAATTTGGCAAGTCTTGGAGTCCGCTTTGCTTGCCGCAGCTCCTTTGACCACTTTATACACGAGAATGGCAACTGCGGCGTCTTCGTCATCACGCGCAGGCGCGCACGTCACTCTGCGGCGGGCGCAGAGCCATGTGCGCTCTGCAGCGGCGCAGGAGCTTGCTTCCACTTGAAGGAACCCCGCGAGGCCTGAACCCTCGCCGAGGTTCTTTAGCCGTTGACTTCTCGCGAGGGGAAACCTCCCGAGGGTGGCGCGGAGACGCGCCAGGGCCTGAAGATCTTCTAGGAGAGGCAGAGGTCCCTCTTGTGGCCTCCAGCCGATCGTCTTGGTCCTTAGCGGAAATGCTCGGTCGAGCACGTAAGCCCTCGTGAGGGAAAATGCCTCGCGAGGCTTGCCAGGCTGAACGTCTGGTCCTTAGCAGAAATTCCTGCGGAGAGTTCGAGGGCTGTGGCAGGCCGGCCCATGATACCCTGGTTTTTACTGGGCCGACACCGACCTGTAGAACATTGGCGCCATCTAAATTGGCGCCGACCTAAGGGCCAAAATAATTTCGGTACTGGACTGTCTGGTTTTGTTGAAAATTTCGAGTTCGAGATGTCGGCGCCAGCGAAGTTGGAGCCGAAGTTATGAAGTTCGGTGAAATATGCTTTGGCGCCGAAAACTGGGCACGTCTCGCTCCAGAGGTCGGCGCCATCGCAGTTGGCGCCGACCTGTAGAACATCGGCGCCATCTGAATTGGCGCCGACCTAAGGGCCAAAATAATTTCGGTACTGGACTCTCTGGTTTTGTTGAAAATTTCGAGTTCGAGATGTCGGCGCCATCGAAGTTGGCGCCGACCTGTATAACATCGGCGCCATCATAATTGGCGCCGACCTAAGGGCCAAAATTATTTGGGTACTGGACTCTCTGGTTTTGTTGAAATCCAGTGTTCAATAATTTTTTTTGGCAGAGTCTCCCCTTATTTTGTAGTCATTTCCTGTAACATGCAAAAGTGACAACAATATATACCAAATTCTCACAAGTAGCACATGTAGATCTCACAATCCATACCAGATTTGTTCACAAAAGCATCACACACACAATTCACAAACCATAGTTCTCAAACTAACACGGATGGTCCGAAACATAAGGAAGCAACAATCTCATAACTAAAAGAAACACTTGCGAACATGTCGGCGACATTATTTGCGTCCCTTTCTTTTTCCTAGCGCATCGGTACCAGGGGTGAGCTGCTGGTTTGGCTTGCGGTTACGAGATCCCCTACGGAGCATTTCTTGACCGGTCTGAAGGGGCACGCGGGGCTGCTGGCGCTTCTGCTTGCGCCTGCCTTGCTGGCTGGGACCTGGGCTCATCTGACTAGGTTGCGGTGCACCCCTCACCTGCAACAATAACATCTAGTGTATAGAGATACAACCTTTGTACGGTGACATCGTTAGCACCCTCCGGAAGCTCACGAAAATGAGTTTGCAACCAAGTGGTCTTCAACCCTCCAGTCTTGCTACCCTTTTGCCCTTCAACTTTGTCAGGTGGTCTTACTCCAAGAAGCTGCTCAACCATGTCCCTGAAATTATGTGCCTCTATCTTTCCAGTGACGGGGTTCCCATCGAGAGGCAAACCGGTGATCATGGCCCAGTCCTCTAGAGTGACAGTCATCTCTCCACACGGAAGGTGGAAAGTGTGAGTCTCCACGTGCCACCTGTCAACTAGTGCCGTGAGGGCGCAGCTATTGTAGATTGGAAGCCCACGCCTCGCCATGGTCACAAAGGGAAGCAACTTTGCCCTCTCAATATACCCAGTGTACCTATCTGAATACTTCATTGCATCATGCTGCAACTTATGGCCACGTATGCGAAGATGCTTCATTTCCTGCAAAACATTTTATATAGCACACAAGTTAGTAATCATTTGGCAACAAAACAAATTGACTTCATCATTATGTACATACCTCCACGCCTATGGAAATCTTCCAACCTCGGTGATCCTTATCGTACCCAACATCAAGAAGATGGTACCGACCCTCCATTCTGCAATGTAAAGACAAGCCAAAGTGAGTAATATTGCAATGAAAAGTATGAACACAATAAATGCAAAAAATATGCCAACATAAATTATATGTGTAACATATAGTAAATAAAATATAACCTTGCTACTACGTTTTATTGCTTCAGCTAACTTCCCAATTGCATCGGGATGGCGTCTAGCACCTCTGTAATGTCTAGTTCCTCGTGGACGCTTACTTCCACGTACGCTTGACGAAGGGTTACTAGCGGCTGCCGCGGCTGCAGCTTCAGCCGCTGCTTCCTCGGCAGCTATTTTCTTTTTTCGGTCCTCGCATCTCAACCTTTTCGTGTTCTTGTGACCTTCCTCGCCGCATACGGAGCAACGGTTCTTGACGGTGTCCTCCATGACATAATCATTTGCACGCGGTCTCTTGGAGTGTGTGCTCCCCTGTGCGCGGTCCATGTCCATCTTGAACCTCTTGGTCTGCCGTCGCCCTTTCGTCTTGACCATGAGTTTTAAATCCGGTAAATACACCAGGCCGGTGTATTTAGGACATTGTGCCGTGTCTAGATAAGGCTCGAATTTACTAGCCCATGTGCCTCGAACCGCCTCCAGTTTGTAGAACCGGTACAAACACGACAAGCTAGTTGGGTCTACTGCCCTAGCACGTGACGCTGTTATTATATGTGAGCATAGTAGATGGATCTGTAACGGCATCTGGCAAGTGCAAGACGCAGAGGCTAGGACAACAACATATTTGCGGCCACCGAATTGCTCACCGCCAACGTTGGTACCTCCTTGTTCACAAACCTCGTACTTCCATACCTCCTTGTCGAAACATATCCACATTTGGGTCTCTGACTTCTTTTCCTGATAATCAAGTTCTTCTTCCACGGTCTTTGGCCACTTCTTACCGTCATTCACAAGGACTTGTATCTCGTCCCTCCTCGTAACCCAGTACTCGTTGCACTTGTCAAAGGTAAACGCTGCTATGGCGCTAACCGGTAACGCACGGATACCCTTTAAAACTTTATTGAATACCTTGGCCATGTTACTTGTCATGTGACCGTGCCGAACCCCATCCTCATCGAATGCTTGGGACCACAACATTTTTTGTGGCAAATGCTCCGTAAGGAAAGCCTTACCCTTCGCATTCGTCAAGCCAAACAACTATGCGTACATCCGGTCAAACACATCCTCCTCAAACACCATGGAAAGCCTACGAAGATACTCAGCCATTTCCCGGTTACGACAAGCACGGTAGAAATTAGCCGCGAAATGCCTCATGCACCACCGGTGCTTCACAAGGGGATGCCCAGGTATTTCATCCTTCACGGCATTCAGTATGCCTTGATGGCGATCAGATATCAAACAAACAAACCTATCCCTGCCAACTACCTTAGTCCTCAACAAGTGCATGAACCAACTCCAGTTGTTCGTGTCCTCCCCCGTGACCAGAGCAAAGGCAAGGGGACTAAACGGTTGTCCGTGTCGCAAGAGATAGCAACAAGAAGGGAGCCCTTAAACTTCCCTGTCAAAAAGGTGCCGTCCACGGAAAGAAATGGATGACAATGCTTGAATGCTTCGACACAAGGGCGGAAGCACCAAAACGTGCGTCCAAACACTGGGTATTTGACGTCTTCAACCGTGCGAGTATAAGTTGGATGCGGTTGCACAATGTTTGTCATTCCAGGGTTGCGATGGGCCATAGCCGCCAACATCTTTGGTAGCCTTCCATAGGCTTCCTCCCAATCCCCGTAGGCCATCTTCATAGCCATCTGCTTAGCTCTTCACGCCTTCCCATACGTGACACGATAATCAAATATGAGATGTATAAACTTCATCAAAGAGGCCGCTGAGAGGGTAGGCGTAGCTTTGATGGCTTTGGCGCACCGGTGAGCAATAAAAGTAGATGTCAGTTGCCGGTGTGTGCGCCGGACAACCTTCTCGCCAGGGGCCTTGTTGGCAAGGACCTTGTCGCCGCATGTGTGTGGGCCATCGTAGCTACTTATCTTCCACCAACCTTGAGGAGTCTTCCTTGCTCTCACCTTCCACCCACACTTTTTGTCCTCGCACATCACAACATATCGCTCTTTCTAGTTAGACTTGAACACAATGTACTGCCGATGATGCCTAACGGCGTACTCCTGCAGCAGATCTGCATCTCCAATAGACCCTTGATTTTAGACCCGCATATATCAAAGGCCTTGCCCTAGGCCGTTGGATTTCTCCATCCCCATCCTGGATGATGGGTTTAGGAGGCTCTGGGCCATATTCCCGCAGGTTCGAGTCGGAAACGGCTAGGTGAGCCTCCCTAACATCCTTGAACTCATGAATACTAGGATGTCTGCCCCATACCTTGACGAAGGCATCTGTCTCGTCCACGGACCACTGGGGCTCCTCACGATCCTCATCAGAGTCAGTCGCATAGGCCTGATCATAACCCTCGTCTTCGGGATTGTGATCTTCGAAAGTATATGGGTCTCCATCAAGTTCAGAGGATGCCACCTGAGGTACAAACGGTGGTGCTGGAATGTCGATTGGAGAGACACCAACAAACTCGTCATTCACCGCCTCCAAGTGTGCAACATTTACTTTCTCCTCAATGATCTCTTCTCTACTAGGCATACTAGAGGACACAACACGAGTTGCAGGTGGTGCTGCACCCTTGAGTTTCTGCTCCTAAGCAACTCCACTTTAACTCGATGGTCAACACTCTCCTTCTCCCACAAGGGAGGCTGGCTTGGACCCGAATCATGCTCACTACGGTCATGTAACATCCCAAAAATTAGTAATCAATATTATTATTCCAAAAATGAGAGCCAACAAAAACTTTTGTTGTTTATTGTATGTTAATTGCTTCTTGTTACTTGAGTTGTTGTTCTTGCTGTTTGTGTGAGTGTTTGCTCTAGTGAACACTAGTAAGAAAGAAAGAAAACAAAATATAAAACTCAAAGCAAGAAAATAAAAGTGACAAGTTGTCACATAAAAATCTCCAAGTGACAAACTCAATTATTTTCAAACCAAAGTCAGAGGAGATGTAATGTAAACACTCCCCATTTTGTTCCTACCACTTTCCCCTCTCAAATATTATTTTTGAACTAGTTTTAAAATTCTAAAACAAAACAAATTGAAATAAATCAAAAATGACATAAACAAAGTACTATGAAAGAAAATGTTGCCAAACATTTTATTTGGCAATGCCAATTTTTGTGGAGCTTCTACATGTTATGAGGAGGCCCCACAAATATTTGCAGAATTTTCTAAAATGTTTAAGTACCTCAATTAAATCCAGGAAAAGCTTCTGGATATTGAAATAAAACTGAAAAATAAAAGAAAAGAGGAAGGAGGGGGGGTTTTCTGCAAAATGGTCATCGACCTCAGCCCCGATGACCATCGCCGTGTCGCCTTCACCGTCGTCGCCGTTTTCTTCGCCGCCAGGACCCCCCTGGCCGCGCTCTCCCTCGCCCCCGAGCCTCTGCACCTCTCTGCACCGCAGGGAAGAAAAACGGGCACCTCTCCCATCGCCTTAACGCCGATGTTCCCCGACGACCGCCGCGGATGCATTGGACGGCGCCGAGCCAATTGGCCCCCGTCTCTGCTCCCCGACACGCACCACTTCTCTAGATGATTCTAGAACCTTGCCGGACCCCGTTAAGCCCCAAGTCGCCACGAGCCTCTGCACCCTCGCCGGGTAATTGCAGAAATGGTTGCCGTGGACGCGCCCTGGCCGCCGCCGTAGACCCCGACCATCGTGGACCGCCCCGAGCCTTTAAAAGCACCCTGAGACCTCACTGGAACACCACACCTCTCCCTCGAGCTTTCCCTCGCCTCAATTTCGTCTGTGCACCGCCGGAGGGCAGTGCACTGCCGCACCCGACGCCGCCGTTGAGGTCGAGCACCACCACAACGCCACACCCTCCCATTCTTCCCTCTGACCCCTCTACGCTGTTGCCCAAGCTCACCGCACTCACCCAGGCTTCTTTTCCCTCTTTTTAGCGCACGGACGCGACCCCGAAGCTCCGCCGAAGTTGCTGCCCGACGCCGACGAAGAGCGCGACATCGCCGCCGTCGACAGAGACTTCCCCAGCAACTGCCGCTCGCACCATCGTCTTCCCCGAGCCGCCGCCGTCGATTCGCGTCATCGCCGCTTCCTCCCGAGCCCCTAGGTGAGGGATCCGTCCACCTCGCCGTCGCCGGCGCGGCAGCGCCGCTCGTTTTAGGTCGTCGCCGATGGCGACCTCCGTGAGCCGTTGGATCGAAGATCTACGGCCACGTACCGCTTCGTGTTAAGTTAGACTGCCATGTGGGTCCCACTGTCATAATTTTAATCTTTCCCTCGCGCGCGTACCGTTTCGCTGAGTCACTGACGGGTAGGACCCACCCGTCAGGGATTTCAACATTATCCACAACAGTGGATTTTTCTAATTTAAATTCTCTGCAATTCTCAGTACTGATGTCAACTTTGAAATTAAATATCTCGAGATTTAGGAATCCAATTAAATCAAACTCAACTGTTCTGGAAAGCTTATGAAATTGTTTAACCAACACAATTGGTCTCATGTCATTTAATTAAATATTTAAAAAGTATTATTAGAAACATACAGAAGGTTTAAAATCTAAACTTGTTTGTTTCTGATGCTCTGTGAGTCCAAATAATTCCAAACCAATTTTGTTAGCTTAGTACTGCCATGTATAAGCTTCCCAAATTTTGGTGGAATTATTTGTGCAGTAGTTATTGTTTGGTTTAAGATAGAAGTTTGAACACCCTTCTGGACCAAAATCTTTTTAGATAATTATTGGTTGATCCAATTGACTTAGAACCAATTTTGTTAGCTCACATATAGCCATGTTTAGTTACCCCTAAAAGGGTTTAATTTTTGGAGCAATATAATTTAAATGGTAGCTAAAACTTGATTATTAAGCTACTGGATTCAATCCAATGTGTAGGGAGTTTGGTAACTCCAAATGATCCAATTCAAATTGGGTTGTCTTCTACACATCAGTAGCTTTCTATAGAATTTTAGTTTGTATTTTTGTGACCAACAGAACTCAAGTTATGGATTTAAACATGAATAACTAGTTCTGCCTTAATTTAGAAGTAATTAAAAAGTGTTTAATTCAATTTTATTTGAAAACCAAATTGTGTGGTTTGTGTGTGCAGTAGCTAATTGTGATGTTTATGATTGTTGTGTTGAGATGATTGCTTGTATAGCTTAGTGATTGTTTGCATTGTTTGTTTATTAATTAGACGAGAACGTTGTCGGATATATCGAGGAAGGAGAGTTTGCTGAATTGAAGAACAAGAGCAAGATCACTTTGCCAAGCAAGGCAAGCTATTCTGAGCTTGCACTACCAACATATGCATCTACTTTCATAACATGTTTTACTCTCAAAGCAAGATTTATAAAACTCATTTCAAAAGTATATGGATATTATTTTGCCACCCTATGTAGTAGTTTATATAAAACTTTAGGATGGGAAAACAATGTTGTTTATTCAAAACTCCTTTGAAATGTCTTGTGAGTTTATGGAATGCCGAGATGTCGGTGTTGTGTTGGAAAAGTGGAAAAGTGGTGATGTTTATGAAAAATGCACAGTGTGTCCTTGTACTTACGTCAACCATCCATACCCTGTGCGACCACCTCCACCACATATGGGAAAAGGGCGTAGTCATATAATTTGCTCATATTAGTATGGGACTCCTCAACAACGAGGATGACCTCGTTCCATGAGGGGATGGTCATGGCGACCTACCCCCTGACCTGGGTCCTGGCATCTGAGGATGGGGGATTGAAGGGTTCGCTCGCCGGGCAGAACTACGAGTCCTCACACTTAGGTTTCCCGACGGGGAATCTGGACTGGGTGTTGATGGAAAGGATGATAATTTCGTAGCGGTAGGATCCTATACTAGCATGAGCAAAGGACAGGCTATGGTCGGCGGCTTACTTCGCATACACCTGTATGGCGAGACGTGGCGGACACGATGAGCTGCCGGATGGATGTGGGATAAAAGCGTGCTACCTCTGCAGAGGTTAAAACTATTCGAATAGCCGAGTCCTCGGATATGGACAGCTGGGAGACCCTACTTTGACCATGTGCAAGTTTTTGGAAAAGCTTTTAAGTTTAAAAGAAATTGAAATGGTGATGGGGTTACACATCTATACCAAATGAAGTGGTAGGAGTTGTGGAATAAATGGACTATGGTGAGCCATGGTCATGAAAAGGAGGAGTTTTTGAGAAACAAAATGAAATGGTGACTTCTTTCAAAGATGGTTATAAAACTCTTCTTACCTTTTTCAATAAAGATATAGAGATGTTTTAAAACAAATAAGAGTGCATACTCATGTTGGGGTAGTTTGCGAGTACATTCAAATGTACTCATATTGGTTTCGTCCCTGGCTATTGTCCTAGCCAGACTACGAGGAGGAGGAGCACTACGCCGAGCAGGAATATGGCGACTTCTACGCCAACTAAGGATCTCCACAAGTCAGCTGCCTGTCGGGTTGTCATCATTAGAATATGATGTCTACTACGCCGTAGCTTCCGCTGATATATTTTGGTTTGGCCCATGAAGGCACCTATGTAAGAACTTGGTCTAAATGACCATTTATGTAAGACTTTTATTCGGTACTGTAATGGATGTAAACTTTGGTATCCAATTCGGATTATGTGCAACGACAGACTGATCACGGGATCGTTGTGTTAAGCATAATCGGGTATTTCGGACAGCTAGTCCGGGGTCCCCACAGACTTGGTATCAGAGCCATCCTGACTTTAGGAAACCTTAGTTAGCATGGTCGTTTGTCAAATGTTACAAAAGATGAATTTCTAAAAAGAAAGGAATGAAGTATTTTCGAAAATTGCTTATCTCCAATCCTCTTACTTATGCAAAATTTTACTCTCATTAAATATTACATTTTCCTTGTATCCCTAAAATTTTGTACACCTCTCATTAAGTTAAAATTTGACTCACTTGTTGCCCTACTATATTAAAATTTTGATATACTTGTCACCTAACTAACTTAAAATTTTGCTTAAAAACTGTAGATGGCACTCCATTGGACCGAGTTCGTTCAGCTGGAGAAGGACAGCAAGCTGACGTTTGAGAGGGACTTGTTCGAGTTGACCAAGCTGTTAGGTCGCCCCGCTCCAGAGTTTGAGGGAGCTCAGATTGATGTTCACGGTGTCGGAAGGCTGAGCTGGCTCATCAGATCGTCAGTTCGCAGGAACATCAAGTCTCCCAATTCCAGGACGCTCGTCTTCACCACCAAGGAGGCCACCTGGGTTGACGGTCTCTGTACTGCTACACAGAGGATGCTAGCCCGACTTTGTGAGGAGCACAAGGCGGAGTTAGTAGACTCCCGTTTCCGGTTCTACGGGAGGCGCAACTGTGATGGACACCCTACTCCTTCACCTTACCACCCGATGTTTGGGAGCTACATCATGGACATGGAGATCTTACTTCAGTGCACTCAGGATGATCTGTTGCGCACTAGGATTCAGCTCCACTTCGACCGCGAGTCGCTCGTTGAGCTTCGCGAGAACGAGATGAAGCTGATGGTGGAGAAGGTTGCTCTTCTCAGGAAGAGGGCCCAGCTGAGGAAGACTATCGTGAAGCTCCGCACGAAGGTGGCAGAGCAGGATGGACTGATTGAGGATCTAGAGCACCATACTGACGAGATGGAGGAGGAGGGCGAGGATCTCCGCAAGGAGAACGACGCTTTCCTCAGTGACGATGATGACTTCGTGGAGGAGATGGACTGTGAGGAGGAGATGATGAGGAGGAGTTAGTTGACGAGGAGGAGGAGCCACTCGAGCCAGTTCTCGAGGACGAGGAGGAGGATCCCGAGGAGCCAGCCTACCAGTCAGATGCTGACGTGTTAGAGCTGGAGGTTCCACCTCAGTAGGCGAGTGACTTGATCACTACCGCAGGATTAGGTTGACCCCCTATAGCTAGTCGAGTAGTAGCAGTGGTTCTTTTGGAAACCAGATGTTATGTTGTAAGCTTGAGGTTGTAAGCTTGATGTTGATGTGAACTCTTTGATGTGTTGTTTGTGAAATATAAGTATGTTTGTCTTGTTTAAATCTGTGTGAACTATTTTCATATAAATCTTAGAATTAATCAACCACTTGAGAGATCATCTTTTCCCTTAGTCGAACTTTTCTTGCCTTGTCTCTTATACCCGGTGTGCTTCAGGATGCCGCCCCGTCGCGCAATGCGGAGGATCAGGATCAGCACCACCACCACCGGACCCAACCCCCCCCAACTTCTCGCGCTTATCATGGAGGACGTGAAAATGCCCGGCAGAGAGCGCCAGCTCATCTCGCTGCCTACAACAACTCGCAGCCGCTTACAACAACAACAAAATAACAACAACAACAACAATGGTGGTAACGGCAATGGCAATGAGAAACCAGCGATCTACCTTAGGCGATTTCAGAAACCAACCCACCCACCTACTCCAAGGGACTTCACCCACTGGAAGCCGATGATTGGCTTCGCACCATCGAACAATCTGGAAGTTGCTGCTGTGGGAGAAATGAGAAAGTGCTATATGCAACCCACTATCTCGCTGGACCTGCAAGAGCTTGGTGGGAACTACCAAGACTCTCCAGCAGCTGCATGTCATCAACTGGGCTGAGTTCCAGGAGAAGTTCCGCAAGAAGCACATTCCCTATGGACTCATTGAGAGGAAGAAGGATGAATTCCGCAAGCTGAGGCAGGGAAGTAGAGATGTGGTCGGTTATCTTGAGGAGTTTACCGACTTATCTCGGTATGCCCTGATGACACCGACAAAGAAGAGAAGAAGATGGAGCGTTTCATGAGTGGACTTCATGATGAACTGCAGTGTGCTTGGTTATCCATGACTTCCGTGATCTGGAGTCACTTGTGGACAAAGCCATCCAGCTGGAGACCAAGCGCAAGTCTATGTATGAAGGTCGCAAGAGGAGGATGAATGCTCAGGAAGGTTCGAGCAGCCAGAAACCCGTATCTTTCAGCAGAACCCCAGGCCTGCCTATCGTCCACCCCAAGTTCCACGCCCCAATTTCCCTAACCGCCCGAACAACTTCAACCGCCCCAATGACAATAACCGTCCCAGAGGAAACTTCAACAACTTCAACCCCAATGCCAATGTTGTCTGCTTTGAATGTGGCAACAAAGGTCACTACTCCAGGAATGCCCCAATCCCAAGAGTGTCCAGCGCCCCAATGCACCTGCACCGAACAATGGTCAGGCCGCAATGGAAATGGTAATGGCAAGAATGCCGCACCCCGCGGGAATGCTGCTGTTGTCAGAGGCCGTCTGCACCACATCAATGCTGAAGAGGCTGAAGAAGCGCCAGATGTTGTGCTGGGTACGTTTCTTGTCAACTCAGTACCTGCAACTGTTCTGTTTGATTCTGGTGCTACCCATTCGTTTATTACCAAAGAGTTTGTTTCTAAGGGAGGTTTAGTCGGGAGTCTTTTACCCAAACCAATGTTGGTACAAACCCCAGGACTGTTAGCCAAAACCAACCAGATGTGTTCCGAAACCCCCATAGAAATTGGAGGAGGAAGGTTTGCAGCCGACCTAATTATCTTAGGAAACCAAGGCATAGATGTTATTCTTGGAATGGATTGGTTAGCCAAGTACACGGTCGTATTGACTGTGCCCGAAGAGCTGTTTCTCTCACTTCTGATGATGGAGTTGAAGTGGAGTATGCATCTGAGACCAGCCAGACCAGACCCGGATGCCATGAGAGCATAGCTCGACCCGCCCTAGATGAGATCCGTGTTGTTCACTGTTCAAGGATGTTTTCCCAGAAGAATTGCCTGGTATGCCGCCAGACAGGGATATTGAGTTCATAATTGAGCTTATCCCAGGAACATCCCCCATATCCCAAAAGCCTTATCGGATGAATCCGGAAGAACTGGTGAGTTGAAGAAGCAGTTGGCTGATATGCTAAGCAAAGGTCTTGTCCGCCCAAGCGCTTCACCATGGGGATCACCCATTATTTTTGTGGACAAGAGAGACGGTACCACACGCCTGTGTGTGGATTATCGCAAGCTGAATGACGTGACCATTAAAAACAAGTACCCTCTTCCCAAGATCGAGGATCTGTTCGATCAAATGAACGGAGCCCGAGTCTTTTCAAAGATCGATCTTCGGACAGGTTACCATCAGTTGAAGATCCGAGAGACAGATATTCCCAAGACCGCCTTCACCACCCGTTACGGTTTGTTTGAATACACCGTGATGTCCTTTGGTCTGACCAATGCCCCAGCCTATTTCATGAATCTCATGAACAAGATTTTCATGGAGTACCTCGACAAGTTCGTGGTAGTTTTCCTTGATGACATCCTTATTTATTCCAAGACCGAAGAGCATGCTGAACACCTGCGTCTAGTTTTGGAGACCCTCCAAGAGCACCAGCTGTATGCCAAACTTAGCAAGTGTGAGTTTTGGCTCAGTGAAGTGGCATTTCTTGGACATATTGTATCCGCTGGAGGAATTTCTGTTGACCCTGAGAAGATACAAGCCATTCTTGACTGGTTATCCCCAACCAATGTTTTTGAAATCCGAAGCTTTCTCGGACTTGCCGGTTATTACCGCAAGTTCGTTGAAGGATTTTCCAGTATAGCCAAACCTCTGACCCAACTGTTGAAGAAGGACAAGAAATTTGAATGGACTCAGAAGTGTGAGGATAGTTTCCAAGAACTGAAGAAGAACTAACCTCAGCCCCAATCCTGATCATGCCAGACGTCACCCAGAGTTTCGACGTGTATTGCGATGCATCACGCCTCGGACTTGGTTGCGTTCTGATGCAAGAAGGCAAAGTTGTGTCGTATCTGTCCCGGCAGTTGCGACCGCATGAAGAGAATTACCCAACCCATGACTTGGAGTTAGCTGCTGTGGTCTTTGCTCTTAAGAAGTGGCGTCCCTATCTTGCGGGACATCGCTGTGAGGTCTATACAGATCACAAAAGCTTGAAGTATATTTTCACCCAGAAAGATCTGAACCTGCGACAGAGGAGATGGATGGAATTAATCAAGGATTATGATATTGGAATCCATTATCACCCTGGAAAGGCTAATGTAGTTGCCGATGCCCTTAGTCGCAAACCTTGCACCCTGAATGCCCTGATCCAAGCCGAACAGCCAGCCTTGTTCAAAGAGTTCCAAGATTTTGGACTAGAGCTTGTTAGCCATGGTTATCTCGCCAATTTAGAGTTAACCCCAACCCTGATGGATCAAATCAAAGAAGCCCAAAAAGGTCATGAAAGCATAGAGGGAATTAGGAAAAAGATTTCCCTCGGCAAAGCACCCGGTTTTACCGAAGATGCTGAGGAGTGCTGAAATTCAATGACCGTATCTGTGTGCCCAATGTCACGGAACTTAAGGAGTTAATCCTGAAGGAGGCCCATGAGACCCCTTACTCAATCCACCCCGGCGGAACCAAAATGTACCAAGACCTTCGAGGAAGATTTTGGTGGCATGGAATGAAGCGAGAGATTGGTTCATTCGTAGCCAAGTGTGACATCTGCCAGCGAGTTAAGGCTGAACATCAGCGACCCGCTGGATTGCTTCAACCTTTGAAAATTCCCGAGTGGAAGTGGGATGAGATTGGAATGGATTTTATTACCGGACTTCCAAGATCCAACCGAGGCCATGATTCAATCTGGGTCATCGTTGATCGACTGACCAAGGTTGCCCATTTCATCCCTGTCAACACCACCTATCGGGGACATCAGTTGGCCGACTTGTATATTTCCAGAATAGTGAGCCTGCATGGTGTGCCTAAGAAGATTGTATCTGATAGAGGCACGCAATTCACCTCAAGGTTCTGGAAATCCCTTCATGAAGCCCTCGGAACCAAGCTAGCGTTTAGCACAGCTTATCATCCCCAGACCGATGGCCAAACTGAGCGAGTGAACCAGATATTGGAGGACATGCTTCGTGCATGTGTTCTATCCTATGGTTCCAAGTGGGAAGATTGCCTTCCGTTTGCAGAATTCTCGTACAACAACAGTTATCAGTCCAGTCTGCAAATGGCCCCTTTTGAAGCCCTTTACGGCAAGAAGTGTCGTACACCCCTGAATTGGTCCGATACAGGAGAAGGCAAATTGTTCGGACCAGATACCCTCCGTGAAGCTGAAGAGCAAGTTCAGCTTATTCGTGAACGCTCAAAACTGCCCAATCCCGTCAGAAGAGTTATGCTGACACCAAGCGCCGTGACCTCACTTTCAGTATCGGAGATTATGTTTATCTCCGAGTGACACCCCTTAAAGGAATGCAGCGTTTCCATGTCAAAGGAAAGTTAGCGCCAAGGTATATTGGACCCTTCAAGGTCCTTGCTCGTCGAGGAGAAGTATCCTATCAGCTGGAGTTACCCCAGGAGTTAGGAGATTATCATGATGTCTTCCACATTTCCTTGCTCCGGAAGTGTCTTGAAGTTCCTGACCAGCCTGATGTTTTCAAAAACATCGACCACCTCTCCATCGACCTGAACCAAGACCTGACTTATCGTGAGAGACCCCTCAAAATTCTCGAAGAAGATGTTCGTGTTACCCGAAGACGTGCGATCAAGTTTTACAAAGTCCAGTGGACTAACCACTCTGAAGAAGAAGCAACTTGGGAACGCGAAGATTATCTTAGAAGCGAATTCCCAGACCTCCTTAAAACCTAAGCCTAGCAAATCTCGGGACGAGATTTATTCTAAGGGGGGAAGGATTGTAACATCCCAAAATTATTATCAATATTATATTCCAAAAATGAGAGCCAACAAAAACTTTTGTTGTTTATTGTATGTTAATTGCTTTTGTTACTTGAGTTGTTGTTCTTGCTGTTTGTGTGAGTGTTTGCTCTAGTGAACACTAGTAAGAAAGAAAGAAAACAAAATATAAAATCAAAGCAAGAAAATAAAAGTGACAAGTTGTCACATAAAAATCTCCAAGTGACAAACTCAATTATTTTCAAACCAAAGTCAGTGGAGATGTAATGTAAACACTCCCCATTTTGTTCCTACCACTTTCCCCTCTCAAATATTATTTTTGAACTAGTTTTAAAATTCTAAAAAAAACAAATTGAAATAAATCAAAATAACATAAACAAAGTACTATGAAAGAAAATGTTGCCAAACATTTTATTTGGCAATGCCAATTTTTGTGGAGCTTCTACATGTTATGAGGAGGCCCCACAAATATTTGCAGAATTTTCTAAAATGTTTAAGTACCTCAATTAAATCCAGGAAAAGCTTCTGGATATTGAAATAAAACTGAAAAATAAAAGAAAAGAGGAAGGAGGGGGTTTTCTGCAAAATGGTCATCGACCTCAGCCCCGATGACCATCGCCGTGTCGCCTTCACCGTCGTCGCCGTTTTCTTCGCCGCCAGGACCCCCCTGGCCGCGCTCTCCCTCGCCCCGAGCCTCTGCACCTCTCTGCACCGCAGGGAAGAAAACGGGCACCTCTCCCATCGCCTTAACGCCGATGTTCCCCGACGACCGCCGCGGATGCATTGGACGGCGCCGAGCAATTGGCCCCCGTCTCTGCTCCCCGACACGCACCACTCTCTAGATGATTCTAGAACCTTGCCGGACCCCGTTAAGCCCCAAGCCGCCACGAGCCTCTGCACCCTCGCCGGTAATTGCAGAAATGGTCGCCGTGGACGCGCCTGGCCGCCGCCGTAGACCCCGACCATCGTGGACCGCCCCGAGCCTAAAAGCACCCTGAGACCTCACTGGAACACCACACCTCTCCCTCGAGCTTTCCCTCGCCTCAATTTCGTCTGTGCACCGCCGGAGGGCAGTGCACTGCCGCACCCGACGCCGCCGTTGAGGTCGAGCACCACCACAACGCCACACCCTCCCATTCTTCCCTCTGACCCCTCTACGCTGTTGCCCAAGCTCACCGCACTCACCCAGGCTTCTTTTCCCTCTTTTTAGCGCACGGACGCGACCCCGAAGCTCCGCCGAAGTTGCTGCCCGACGCCGACGAAGAGCGCGACATCGCCGCCGTCGACAGAGACTTCCCCAGCAACTGCCGCTCGCACCATCGTCTTCCCCGAGCCGCCGCCGTCGATTCGCGTCATCGCCGCTTCCTCCCGAGCCCCTAGGTGAGGATCCGTCCACCTCGCCGTCGCCGGCGCGGCAGCGCCGCTCGTTTTAGGTCGTCGCCGATGGCGACCTCCGTGAGCCGTTGGATCGAAGATCTACGGCCACGTACCGCTTCGTGTTAAGTTAGACTGCCATGTGGGTCCCACTGTCATAATTTTAATCTTTCCCTCGCGCGCGTACCGTTTCGCTGAGTCACTGACGGGTAGGACCCACCCGTCAGGGATTTCAACATTATCCACAACAGTGGATTTTTCTAATTTAAATTCTCTGCAATTCTCAGTACTGATGTCAACTTTGAAATTAAATATCTCGAGATTTAGGAATCCAATAAATCAAACTCAACTGTTCTGGAAAGCTTATGAAATTGTTTAACCAACACAATTGGTCTCATGTCATTTAATTAAATATTTAAAAAGTATTATTGAAAATACAGAAGGTTTAAAATCTAAACTTGTTTGTTTCTGATGCTCTGTGAGTCCAAATAATTCCAAACCAATTTTGTTAGCTTAGTACTGCCATGTATAGCTTCCCAAATTTTGGTGGAATTATTTGTGCAGTAGTTATTGTTTGGTTTAAGATAGAAGTTTGAACACCCTTCTGGACCAAAATCTTTTTAGATAATTATTGGTTGATCCAATTGACTTAGACCAATTTTGTTAGCTCACATATAGCCATGTTTAGTTACCCCTAAAAGGGTTTAATTTTTGGAGCAATATAATTTAAATGGTAGCTAAAACTTGATTATTAAGCTACTGGATTCAATCCAATGTGTAGGGAGTTTGGTAACTCCAAATGATCCAATTCAAATTGGGTTGTCTTCTACACCTCAGTAGCTTTCTATAGAATTTTAGTTTGTATTTTTGTGACCAACAGAACTCAAGTTATGGATTTAAACATGAATAACTAGTTCTGCCTTAATTTAGAAGTAATTAAAAAGTGTTTAAATTCAATTTTATTTGAAAACCAAATTGTGTGGTTTGTGTGTGCAGTAGCTAATTGTGATGTTTATGATGTTGTGTTGAGATGATTGCTTGTATAGCTTAGTGATTGTTTGCATTGTTTGTTTATTAATTAGACGAGAACGTTGTCGGATATATCGAGGAAGGAGAGTTTGCTGAATTTGAAGAACAAGAGCAAGATCACTTTGCCAAGCAAGGCAAGCTATTCCTGAGCTTGCACTACCAACATATGCATCTACTTTCATAACATGTTTTACTCTCAAAGCAAGATTTATAAAACTCATTTCAAAAGTATATGGATATTATTTTGCCACCCTATGTAGTAGTTTATATAAAACTTTAGGATGGGAAAACAATGTTGTTTATTCAAAACTCCTTTGAAATGTCTTGTGAGTTTATGGAATGCCGAGATGTCGGTGTTGTGTTGGAAAAGTGGAAAATGGTGATGTTTATGAAAAATGCACAGTGTGTCCTTGTACTTACGTCAACCATCCAATACCCTGTGCGACCACTCCACCACATATGGGAAAAGGCGTAGTCATATAATTTGCTCATATTAGTATGGGACTCCTCAACAACGAGGATGACCTCGTTCCATGAGGGGATGGTCATGGCGACCTACCCCCTGACCTGGGTCCTGGCATCTGAGGATGGGGGATTGAAGGGTTCGCTCGCCGGGCAGAACTACGAGTCCTCACACTTAGGTTTCCCGACGGGGAATCTGGACTGGGTGTCGATGGAAAGGATGATAATTTCGTAGCGGTAGGATCCTATACTAGCATGAGCAAAGGACAGGCTATGGTCGGCGGCTTACTTCGCATACACCTGTATGGCGAGACGTGGCGGACACGATGAGCTGCCGGATGGATGTGGGATAAAAGCGTGCTACCTCTGCAGAGGTTAAAACTATTCGAATAGCCGAGTCCTCGGATATGGACAGCTGGGAGACCCTACTTTGACCATGTGCAAGTTTTTGGAAAAGCTTTTAAGTTTAAAAGAAATTGAAATGGTGATGGGGTTACACATCTATACCAAATGAAGTGGTAGGAGTTGTGGGAATAAATGGACTATGGTGAGCCATGGTCATAAAAAGGAGGAGTTTTTGAGAAACAAAATGAAATGGTGACTTCTTTCAAAGATGGTTATAAAACTCTTCTTACCTTTTTCAATAAAGATATAGAGCTGTTTTAAAACAAATAAGAGTGCATACTCATGTTGGGGTAGTTTGCGAGTACATTCAAATGTACTCATATTGGTTTCGTCCCTGGCTATTGTCCTAGCCAGACTACGAGGACTACAAGGAGGAGCACTACGCCGAGCAGGAATATGGCGACTTCTACGCCAACTAAGGATCTCCACAAGTCAGCTGCCTGTCGGGTTGTCATCATTAGAATATGATGTCTACTACGCCGTAGCTTCCGCTGATATATTTTGGTTTGGCCCATGAAGGCACCTATGTAAGAACTTGGTCTAAATGACCATTTATGGAAGACTTTTATTCGGTACTGTAATGGATGTAAACTTTGGTATCCAATTCGGATTATGTGCAACGACAGACTGATCACGGGATCGTTGTGTTAAGCATAATCGGGTATTTCGGACAGCTAGTCCGGGGTCCCCACAGTCATCATTGTTTTCTTTAACAACCGTTGGATGCTTGTTCAAATCAGGGAGAACTACGGTACGACTGTTGATGTCAACCGTCACGGCAACGACAACAATTGACTTGATTTGAGAGTTCTCAACAAGCTCTTTGTACAACTCCCACCCATCGTTGTCTCGGATGGGTATCATCTGAGTATAAGACCTACAGCCACCGGCATCGTATCTTCCTTCCAAACCAACAGCAGTGCCTAACCAACCCAACGCCGTTTCGATCTTCACAACAAGCTCACGCAAAGTTGGACTATGCGGGAAGAACAAAACTTTACTCGTGATATCCACAAACTCAACACCGCAGCTAGAGGACACAACACGGCCTCCGTGATGAACATGAACAATCTTTGTGTAGGCCATCTATAATCGGAAACAAAATATACCTCTACCATTAGATAATGATTTATCTAAATCCGGAAGCTCTCAATAACAAATTAATTCGATACCAACAAATATAACTACTAACTAGATCGATGACCATTAGATAAAGTTCCAGCTTTTACCAGTAGTTAGAGCAAGGCTACCTACTAGATTTTCGATGACTACCTACTAGATCGATGAACAATCTTTCGATCGATGACAAATATAACTACTAACTACTACCTACTAGATCGATGACCATTAGATGCTCACAATCCCCAGCTTCCACCGTAGCTACTCACTACTTCGATGACTAAATGTGCTAAACAAGATGCATATACGGCCATTGTGAGCAACATCAAAATTGCAATACATCTTCATTTCAAAAATCGGAGAAGAAAGACTGCGGTAGAAGAGAGACGGGGATGGGTCGGCGCGCATTATACCTTCACGGCAGAGAAGAGGCCGCCGACGGGCTCTTGGCCGGCGACGGCGACGGAGGCGGGGCCACGGTGGGAGGCGACGGCGGGGCAGGAGACGGTGGGAGGCGAGGCGGGGAAGGAGACGGCGGGGAGGTGAGGTGCGTGGTGGGGCGTGCGGGGGAATGGATAGGGCACCGGCGGCGGCGGGGACCGGTGGCGGCGGGGATGGGTGCGAAGGATGGGTTGGGGACGGGCGAGTGGGGACGGGTGAGTGCGGGATGGGGTAAGTCAACTCGGTTAAAAAACCTAAAGGTCGGCGCCATCGAGCTTGGCGCCGAACACCTGGACAGGTTCAGTTAGCGCGCACAGATTCGGCGCCATTTCAGTTGGCGCCGACATATGCCACGTAGGATTTCAGCTGGGCCCGGCTGCGAACTTCGGCGAGCCGCTCCGCTGGCGCCAACCTGCACGATGTTGGCGCCGTCTGCGTTGGCGCCGACCTGAGGGGTCAGATTTGCAATTAGTTTCCAGTCGCGGCCAGATCTGTTGTTAGTCCGGGAAAACGGCTAGATTTGGCAAAAAATACGCCGTCCGTCGCCATGGGCCCAGCCGGCCGCTCCTTCCCCAGTCGCCGACCCCCGCCACGCCACCGACGGCTTCCCCGCCGTCCATTTCGTCCGCTTCGGCCGCCCCGTCCCTGTCGACCCGCCCTCCGCCTCCTGCCACATGGCCTGGCCCGCCCGCTCCAACTCGTCCGCCTCCCACACCAAGGACTACCGCCGCTTCGTCGTCGCGCGGGACCCCCGCATCTGCTCCGTGCTCTCCATCGGCGCCTACTACTCCGGCGCCAACGCCCGCAACCTCCGCCCGGACGCCTCAACGGCACTACCGCAGCCGCTGTTCTCCGAGCGCAGTTCGCCGCCGTCGCCTACCACGGCAGCTTCGACCGCTGCAAGCCCATGCCGCACTACTCGCGCAACCTCCTGTGCGTCCTCACCGAGACGCGCTACCTCAACCACTGAACCGCACCCTCCTCGCTGCCGCCTACGCCGCCGCCGGCATGCCGAGGAGAGGCCGTTCCTCCTCCACTCCTCGTCCGTGGCCGGCATCGTCGAGGAGAGGCCGCTCTGGGGACAGGTGGGAGCGCAGGGCCAGCTCACGCTCCGCCTTGTCGACAACACCAGGGTTGCCCCCACCAAGTTCTCCAAGTCCAAGGACACCCTCGTTGTCAGGAAGTTTGCAGACGTCGAGCCGGCCAGCCGGGTAATTATTGGTACCGTGTGTGCGAGGGCGAGGGCGAGGGCGAGGCTCGGCGTGTGCTCGCCCTGCCACACCGTGCGGTATGCTTTGCGCCAATCCCGGTGAGCATTGCGATGCAATCATCTCGGGTATGCCATATGCAACTGGACTTCGGGTCGGTCCATGCCCATGTCAATGCTGAGGAGGCGAGGACCTCAAATGGAATGTCGAGGACAGTGTCGATGTTGGGAGGCAGGTGTATTTTGGGGTGGAGAGGGTCAGCATGGAATTGGTGGTGGCGCTCAAGGCGAATCACAACAACCTGCATTACCTGGATCGGTTTCAGGGGCTATGGAAAGACAGCAAGTTGTTCTTGGAGATGAAGATGCTCAATGGCGGAGTTCCTGTGGAGTTTGATTGGTTCATGCACGAGCTGGCTGACAAGGAAGTCTTCCTCGAGGGGAAGAGGAGGGTACAGGTGCACGTGCACCGCTGATTTCTTCTCCCAGATAGGATGTTTCGGGAGAGCGCGGCATGCTTTTCTCAGGTGAGTCTTGTATAGATCGTGTCTGAATTTTGTTGTTAGGCCCGCTCGCCTCGCCTATAGATGATTCAGCCAGTATTACTTTAGTCTGAGGAGAATTTTCATAACCAGCAATGTATAGCTCAGTGCTGCCAAGAGTACTTGTTCCACTCAATCCATTAGTTTCTTAGCACTAGTAGTCGCTGCTCATTTCCTGTAAGGAAATACTGTACTAATTCACATTATCATCTCCTTTTGGCTATTTAGTTCTTTACATGACCTTTGTGTCTGTCCGGTACATTTCAACATATGATAATTATGACTGGTCCATGCTTTATAGCTTTATCACCTGCGTAAGTTTTCTTGGCATCTATTCTTTAAGTGGCGCCTGGAAGTATAATCATGTCTTAATTTTATTGTCAGGTTCGCTTATGGCTGATTCAGTCAGTATCACTTTCAAGAATTTTTTGGCAACTATCATATATAGCTTCGTGCTGCTAAGAGTTTCTTAGAATTACTGATAGCTGCCCATTTCCTGTAAGGAAATGTTGTACTATTTCACAACATATCCTTTAGGCTATTTTGTTATTTTCATGACTGAGGTTTCACCGGTGCATTTGAGCATATGGTAGTTATGAGTGGTCCAAGATTGGTGTTCTGTCCATTTATTCTTTACGTGAAGCACACAAGTACAATGTCAATGTGAGTCCTGTTTTTTATGGATTATGGATCTCCCTACGAGCATTTGGTGCTAGTTATAACAATATATTGTCTTCCTTGATTACTTAAGGGTTTTGAAAATTGAAATATAACAGTAATACTCTATCCTTAATCAGAAAAAAAATCATCTTAATCAATACAACATTGCTGCTTGACTCGTAGTCCAGGTAAGCAGCAGACATTTCTTTGGTAAGAAAGGAACATTTCTGTTGTGGTCTGACTGAAACTACACGTCGTGACATATTGACATGCATTCTGTTCTATCTATAGAACCTTCTCTGATCAAGACTTCATCTGAATGTTTGATGTTCTTTCCAGGTTTGAGTCATGTTAGGCCCAGCAAGCACAGTTTACATTATCACTAGCTTATGTTATTATTATTTTCACTATCCCCTCGATAGAGTAGATATGGTAGAGAAGAGATAGCTGCAATATAGCAATATGCTCCAGATTTTACGGTATTTGAGATAAACATATTTCAGATAATAGGTCCTACTTTGCTGTATGGAATCTCCCAAATTCTTAAAAAATATAAATTTGGTAAACTTATTGCTTAATGAAACAGCCATATTCCTTGGACATCGAATTTATCTGAAATATATGTAGTTATTTATCCAAAATTTTATAGCTCAGCTGCAACTCTCATCAAAGTTCTTCAAGCTATGTGAGGGTTTAACAAAAGATGGAAATTAATAAATAGCTTCAACGGCATTGTTGCTGTGATATTATGGCAGATATGCATTAGGCTGACTAAACATGCTTCTTAGTTGACATTCCATTCAGCTAAAAGATAAGGTGAGATAACCAACAATAATTCTGCCCTTTTAGGAGTACTAAAAGGGGTTACACTAAATACAGCAAGTCCTTCTCACTGAACTTCTCTTTGCAGAACATCATGATGTAAAGGCTGTCATCTAAGTCGCTCATGTCTGCTGGAGTGGTTAGCACCTGATAGCTTTGCAGGTGTGCTAGGATCAGGGATAAATTTGGGGTAATGGCAGGTGAGAGTTTAGCTTTTTTATTACTCATTTATACCAGGATAAATCTAGGACATATCTCAGCTTTGCTCCCAATCCCCAGACTCGGGTGCCTGATACATTGTGTACTCTGTGCATCCAAATGTCTATCTTCCTTGAAAATTTAAACTCAACTTCTTGTTTGAAAATTTAAACATAACTGTAATAATGCTGAGTATATAAGGATCTTTTTTTACTTGTATTGTATCACGTCCAGAACTCCAGATCAGGGGAATCAAGGGGGGGCAGAGCCGCATCGGTATGTAGAAAAAGCTGGAGATGGAGATGCAAAGGCAAAGCAAAGCTCAGGAAAGGAGAAAGGTGTCTGCACGACTGCAATGCATTGCATGGAGTAAAAGTAAAACCAACCAAATCTCATGTGCAACACCCAGCAGGCGGAACAAGCAAGTCCAACTGTACTCTGCCCATCCTACATGTGCCCCATGTGGAGCTCTTTCCCGTATGTCTTTCTTACCTAGCACTACTCTACCTGACCGTGCACAGCACTCACCCTGTACAAAAGGGCTCTCGTGCTCTTCTGAACCCAGAGTGACGAGGAAGCACAACAATACCTGATAACCCATCCAGAAGCAGCACACAATGGAGGGGAGGGCGAGACGGCGTGCCAGCCCAGCCGGGATACGCACCAGGCCTTCCAGGGTGGAGCCGGAGACGCCGGCAACCAAGAGGCACGAACTAGGGGCGACGAGGGTGGCGGTGGTGTACTACCTGCGCCGCAACCACGAGCTGGAGCATCCGCACTTCATGGAGGTGCCCCTGGCCTCCCCACAAGGTCTCTACCTGCGAGGTTAGTTGCCACTGGCGCCTGATCGGTATTGCTGGTGATTGTTGTAGAGTGACACCTTACCATTGTTGCGATTTTGTTCAGATGTGCTTAGCCGACTTGATGCCCTGAGAGGAAGGGCATGACAGCCAAGTATTCCTGGTCCTGCAAAAGGTTTGAGCATACCCATGGATCGAGTTGTCTTCTCGCTATCCGTCGTTTACCCACCCAACATTGTGTTGATGATGCAACGAATGCCATGCAGGAGATACAAGACTGGGTTTGTGTGGCACGATCTGTCTGAGGATGATCTGCTGGTGCCCGCACAAGGCGCGGAGTACGTGCTCAAGGGCTCCGAGATCCAACTCAACCAGTCGACAACAGGTATCAATTAATTCGGCGAACTACAAGCAGCTGCATTATGTTCCTTCCTAGAACCACCCCTTATAAGCTAAGTAGATACTGTTTCAGATCACCAGAAGAACAGTACTAGTACAAGCAGTGCAAAGATTGAGCTTCCCGAGCCAACTCGACAACAAGAGTCGCCTCCCGATGTTGCTGCCCTTTCAGCCATGAAAGAAAATGTGCCACCGCCAGCTCCCCAGCAGATACTACTGTCCTCAGCATCTGCCTCCACCATCGGTTACGACGAACGATGCAGGATGCCACATTCAGGCTCCTCCTCAAGCTCTTCGTCCACCAAGACAAGCACTCCTTCCTCCGGCGCAAGCTCGCCCGGCCTCAGCAACCCCGCGGCATCGCAGGAGGCGGCCACACAAACAGACGAGAAAGCGAGAGGGGACAATGCGAAGATGCAACAGAGACAAGATTCATCAATGGTAACCCAGGAAAGACCAGAATTCGTCGACGAGCCCCATCCCAAGCATCGGAGTGGCACTTTGCAGTCCCTGATAAGGGCAGAAGCGGACGGCAGGAGGCGAAGTCTGATGCATGGACGAACTGCTGCAACGGGCGGCTCCATCGGCGGCAAGCTGAAGCCGGCCAGCCTGCTCATGTGCCTCATGGCATGCAAGCCGCGGTTCACGCGGCTTGAGTTCCCGTTGTCTCCAGAGCTGAAGCCTGGAACTGCTAGTGCGTCCACCGTCAGAGCCTCAGAAACAGATATTTCAACCGGTAGCCTGCTTGGCGGTTCGGCAGACGAAGCTAAAGCCGCTTCTTGTTCTCGCGGTCACCATGACGGGTAGGTGATACTGAACTCCTTGGGCATCTTCTGTCCTGGCATATTCACGCCGATTTATCCCTAGGTTTGATTGCAGAGTTTGCGAGGAAGCATGCTGCTGGAAAGGGGATTCGGTTAACCCGTCCAGGAGCACGAGCAAAAGGATGAGCGATGAAAATACACCGAGCGATCAAAATGAACTTTTCAGTCTGTATATGAGAATATATATATAACTGGCCATGAAGAGCTTTATGCCGAGTTGCTTTTGGAGCTCAGGTTGTCATCCACTAATTAGTTGATCCGGTGGCAATGCAATGAGATTGGTTGCGGTTACCTTTTCGTTTTTTGTTTTGCTATCGGTTAGGTCATATAGTGGTTACTCCTGATAAGTGGATAGTGCAAATGCAAGATGAGATTCAGATCCGACACACCCAGCTATCAACTGTATTATCAGAGTACTATCACTACCACCAGTAGTCTTTCACCAGGTAGGAGGAAACCGTGCTTACGTTGATTGACAGAAATAGGCTTTGCTGCTGCAGCTGGCTGGCGTCTCCCGTCCTTAATAATTTCGCCATCAACCTAGGATGCAGGAGTAAATAGCATGATGAAAAATGCCAGCTATCCTCAGGATGCATTGATGAATAAATGCATGAGTTAATAGCATGATGAAAATCTGCTGCACTTTCAGCCCTAAGATTACTGGGAGAGCCAAGACTCCCCAGTAGAGAGGAACACGATCACCCTAACATTACTGTGAACCCTGTATATCCGCCTCAACCCGTTGCAAATATATCAACTCTGCTGAAGTTCAGCGAAACTTGCAGCGATAGCAAAAAGCTGTATCAACGTTCATCACGACAGCAAAAACAGAGCGCACACACGTTGTTCAAGATAGACACAAACTGTTTAAATAAGGAGATATGTGAAAGACGTATTTTCACATCTCTAATTTACCTGATCAACGATACATTACTTAGCTTACACGTACCGTACCCATTTCATCAAGCTCAGGACAACAGTTCAAACTTAGGTTCACGAGTAGGATGTCAGAATAGAGCCCATGACAGGACTGCAAGGTCACCCACCCACGGCTCTCTCTCTCTCTCTCTCTTAAAATAAACAAAACTAGCATTGAATCTGACTTATGAGAGAGACTCCAGTTTTGAGTCCGCCTCTTTCACTGCCCGGATAAGATGGGAGATGCGATACTGGAGCTTCTCATTCTCCGTGGTTAGCTTCCTGATCTGCAAGGTTCGATAAGAGATGTGGTTAGTATTAGGATGAAACAGTTCTATGGTGGTGACAGTTTCAGGAAATCAGATACCTTCTCCTTGTCAGCAAGGCATTCTGCACTGACTGTGTCAAGCTTTGACTGGAGATCTTTCATGGCATATGAACTCGCCTCGGATCCACTGCCATCTAATGAATCACATAAGGAAGGAGTGAGGCATCTCTTTCACAAACATGCTCCTCTGAAATACCCAAATCATATTTGATTACCTTTGCTCATCAGCAGGGCCTCCAACTTTGCTAACCGTGTCTGCAAAATGAAGGATCTCATCATAAAATTGACAGAAAGCATTCATACGACACATGTCTCTATTAAGGCATTCATGCAACCACTCCAACTAAGCATGATAAGTGTGTCATTGCATTCCATGTAGCTGGTCAATACATCAACTCACTTTGAGTTGTTCACCGTCGATAGAGAAACAAAACAGACAACATCACTCCAGGACAGCTAACAACAGTATTTATCCGTATAGCATAGCCATTGGTACAGGTAATGAACAACATGCCAAAAATTACTTGAATTAGGCGACCACAGTTTTTAAATGTATGGAGACTGCCGAACTAGATTGTCTAACAGATCGAAAATTATATGTTATAGCATTATACCAACCATGCCAAACATTCAATTACGCCGGTGGTCTGCTGGATCATATTTCTGCATACAGCTACACAAGCAGATAACAGGCATCTAAAATCTTGCTGGCACAGTTAGTTGCTCGCTCATCAAGACGAATTTGAATTTGCTCCAAATCAAGGACAACATAACGCTCACGCACACAAACCAGCTCCGATAAGTTTGGCACTGCAATGTGGCCGGTCTATGCACTGATTCGTTTTTGACTGTCAAGTGTCAACAAAAGAACCCTAGCATGCCCCATGGCTCAAAGTACAGATAAGCATTGTTATCCACATATCGTAGCAGGAGGCAGATAACAGAGCAACATGACAAGTTAATTAGGTTAGGCATTTTGCGACCACGGTGTCGTGTAAAGCAGCAGATCTCCATCTGTGAATTCGTGGAATTAGATTATCACCCATCTGACACATTAAAATTCAGAACTCTAGATGTCGTGAACGTCCTACCCTCACTGACCCAAGAATCAGCATGATAATTCAGCAGATGCATAGGCTGCAGACAAGTAAAATCCGAACTTCAGGAACACTTATTTGGGTTTTGTACAACTTAAACTGGAGCCGGTGGTCTTATGGATCGTAATTCTCGCAGGCAAGTACCAGTAATCTAAAAGCTGCTGAGGTTTCGCTACTCCTAACTGATTTGAATCTGCTCCAAATAAAGCTGGGCACGCCCAACGAATTCGGATCTGCTATACTCTATTTTCGTGATGATAATCGATGATCTTAGCACAGGAGCCGCTTCTGAAACAGGGCTACCTCCCGGCAGAGCACAGATGGTCGAGAGAGAGACGGGGGGGGGGGGGGGGGGGGGGGGGGGGGGGGGGGGGGCAAACCTCCGCATCGGAAGCTCTCTGCTCAAAGGGCTTCAGGGCTTCCTCTGGCACCGCCGCCATGCTCGCCGTCCGTGCCCTCGGTGCCGGAGCGGAAAGCGATGGATAGAAGTCTTCGGGTTTACGGACCAGACTTCTAAGAAAAAGGCTCAGGCCCAAGATTTAAAAAAAGAAGCCCATTTATCTAAACAGGACCAACAGATGGAATTGCACCATGGTTTTGACTTTTGAGATCCAGTTCGATGAGATGAGTCATACCTAGTTAAGTACTGTCGATGGATGAATTTAGTGAAATCTTTTATATTTTTCATGTAAAAAAAAGAAATATTTTATATTTTTCAGCAATGGTTGTCCGGGCACCATTAGAAAGCAGTGGCGGAGGCAGGAAAAATATTGAGGTGTGGCGGAGCCAAATGAAGAAAATGCAAGACACTGAATAAATATCACTTTGTGTTCAATAAGTACAATCAAATTTCATAATGTAAATTAAGTACTGCACTAACAAAACCTCGTTAAATGGAAATTACATGAATAACCGATCAATAATTCTAACTAGTTGAACAAATGATCTGCAAAATAGAAAAAATAGACAATGCATGAATTAGTAACTACTAGTGTCATATTAGACGCATATAATGTTGTGAAGATAAAATACATACCCATAATTGTTTTTACTTGCGTGGTGGCAGTGGCAATCTTCTACCTTTTGACTGAAATTTTTTCTTAACTTCGGCAAGATCAAGTCCTTTGAATATTTCTCGCTCGATGTAGCACACCATCAAGTCATTAAGCCAACCATCATACATCTTATTGCGCAGCTCGGTCTTGATAATCTTCATGGCTGAGAATGCCTTTTCAACAGATGTCGTCGCCACCGGTAGTAGCAGCGCCAACTCAATAAGGCGATAAACCAAAGGGAACATGATATGCCTTTGCAGTTCGAACATCTTTTTGGCTAGTGACGTGGTATGGAACACGGCATATGCCACGGGGTGTCTTACTTGAGGGGTAGCTACTGCGCATCGACGGCGTTCCGGCGGGATTGGGCACAAGCACGGCAAACAACGAGACGTACCCAGGTTCAGGGCCCTCGTGAGGAGGTAAAACCCCTACATCCTGCCTCCGATCTCTGTATATGGTGGAGTATACAAGGTTACACTTTGCTCCTTGAGTTGCTCATGTTCTTGGCTAGCAGGGAGCTTGAGCTGGGCTGCATGTGTGCTTGAAGGAGTGGAGCTAGCTAGCTAGTACGAGTGATCGATGGAGTGAGGAATGGAGAGCCCCAGCTTCGGTCCCTTCCCTGGTGCATCTTATAGCATGATGCCCAGGGGACAAGGGGACAAGGGCGCAAGGGCACAAGGGCACAAGGGTGGCCCGCGGGCATAGTGGCGCAATATACTGCATAATGTCTGCTATTTATCAACAGTGTTCTTCCTTCCTGCTATTCATTGATAGTGCCGGGTGTCTTGTCTTGTCCACATGTGTCCAGACGGAGAGTGGCCAGCCGGACTCGGGCCGCCAGCCGGAGTCGGGCAGCGGATGGAGGTCGGGCAGCCGGACCCGGGCCGCCAGCCGGGGTCGGGCAGCCGGACGGCCATCTCTTGTTTTCTTGTCGAGTCGTGGACTTTGGTAACCGGGGGGTCATCCCCACGTCAGCCTCCGGGTGAATCGAAGAGTCGGGTGGAGGTTCATCTTCTTGGCTTGCGGTATGTTTGCCATGCGGTCGCGGTCGGGTCCTGCCAGATGCGGACTCGAGGCCCGCCGGCCGATGGGCGCGAGGCTCTACGCGTTTACCAGTAACATCAAGAAAACGAGTTGAATCTGCAACGGTGCTAAGTAAAATACTGGGGATGCCAGGTGAATATTTATATGCAATGCTGACGCCGGCTCGCTTTTGCCCGGTTCCTTCGATCTTTTTCGTGTGCACCCCATCTGGCGCAGGCTCTTGCCGGCTGATCTCTGCAGCCGGATCCGAAGAGATGCCGGAACGACGAGCGTGGCACAATACTTAGATCTAGAACCTGGATAGAAGCGACTCGACGAAACGAAAGGGAAAACTTATGCAATGCTGAAGCCGGCTCGCCTTTGTTTTGCCACCCGTGCCCCTTCCGTGCATGCGACCAACCGACCCCTGCTCTTGCCGACTGAACTCTGCAGCCGGATCCGAAGAGAGGTCGGCCAGGGGCACACGGTACTGAGATCTTGAGAAGCTGGACTCAGGCGAGCGATGGCACGGTTTTTCTGTCGCGAGCCGGTAACTTCCCTTTCTTATGTGCCTTTTGCGTGTGCCCCTAGATGGTTTCTGGCCAGCGTGTCAGCCGGGTTGCGGTCTGCAGCCGGAACCGAGAGTAGGCGTCGGGGTCGAGCATGCTACTAAGCTATCGTAAGCGAGAGTCGGTAGCCGGCTAGCCATAGTCGTACCGAAAGTAAAGGGTGCTGAGACTGATGCGCAAAATGAGTGGTGAAGCGGAAGCGTCACTTAGCTATTTTTATGTCGTAGGCGGAGATGTAGTTCGGGGTCGGGCGGCCGGACAGCCAACCGGGTAGCCGGATCAGCTCAATCCGGCCAGCCTAGCGGGATGCAGCTGGATCGGCTTCCAGCCGGATCGGGACCCAGCCGGCCAGCCAACCAAACTGGGGTAGGAACCAGCCGGATCGGGACACAGCGGAACTGGATCAGGCGGTCCACGCAACCAAACGAGCTAGGAGCAGCCGGGTCGGGATCGAGTCGACTGGCGAACCAAACGGAATGGCCCAACCGGTCCCACTTCTCTTTTTCTTTTCTCTTCTCTTTTTTCTTTCTTTTTTCTTTCTCTTTTCTTTCTCTTCTCTTTTCTCTTTTCTTCCCTTCCAGGCGGCTGGCTGGCTTTCTTCCTTCGATTCCCTCGAGCGGCCGGCCCGGCAGAGGAGCGCCGGCCGAACGGGGCGGAGCGACGAGGGCGCTGGTCGGCCGGAGGCGGCATGGGCGGAGGCGCGGAGCAGCCGGCCCAAGACGCGCGATGCGCAACCGGCCGCGTCGAGCCGGAGCGTGGGCGTGGGGCGCAGCCGGCCGAGGTGGAGGCGACACGGGCGCAGCTGGCCGAGGCAGAGCCGACGGGGCGAGGGCGGCTGGGTTTGGTCGAGGTCGAGGCGGATGCGACCGGTCGGATTCGCACGGGCGCCGGGCGGGCGGGCAGCCGGCCAGGCAGCAGTCGGCCAGACAGCGGCTGGCTGGGCTTGCGCGCACGTGACCATGCATGTGGCCGGCACGCACGAACGATTGATCCAGCTGCCTGCTTGGGTGCTTTAGCTTTTTGATCCAGCTGCCTGGGTGTCTGCTTCTGGATTTCTGCTTAGCTCGAACGATCCACCTGCTTGGGTGTCTCGTTGCAGAACGACGGAGAAGACGCGAGCGCGGGCGGACGCGCAGCACGCCGGCGGGGCGGCAGCGGAGACGACGACGGGAGCGGCCGCTGGAGCTCGACGGAGGAGACGCGGGCGTGGGCGGACGAGCATGGTAAGGGAGAGCAGCTCGGGCACGGATGGAGCTTGGGCGCAGCCGAGCCTACGGGCTTCTCCGCCGGGCACGCAGGGGGGGGCTGCACGACGAACGAGTGGAGGTCGGGCTGAGCTGAGAGGCTACCGAGCCTCCGGGATTCTCTGCCGGGCACCGCCGGGCGTGCAGAGGCGAGGCCGCACGGTCGAGGACGAGCGCGAGGGCGCCGGGCAGACGGGTGGAGACTCGGCGGGGCAGAGCAGCTCGGGCGCCGCATGGATGAGGCCGCGCGGATGCACGAGCGTGGCCTAGCGAACTCATTCGGTGGCCGCGACGAGCACGGGTACCTGCAGCTCGACGAGGGCGATAGCGACGGAGGTATGGGAGACCGGCGACGCCGAGCCTCCGGGCTTCTCCGGCGATGGCGAGACGGCGACGACAATGACGATGACTATGAGTGGTTCCACCGGAACGGAGCTCCATTTGCCGCTTTGCCCACGGTGGGCGCCAAATGACGTGGTATGTAACACGGCATATGCCACGGGGTGGCTTACTTGAGGGGTAGCTATTGCGCAGCGACGGCGTTACGGCGGGATTGGGCACAAGCACGGCAAACAACGAGACGTACCCAGGTTCAGCGCCCTCATGAGGAGGTAAAACCCTACATCCTGCCTCTAATCTGTATATATGGTGGAGTATACCAGGTTACACTTTGCTCCTTGAGCTGCTCATGTTCTTGGCTAGCAAGGAGCTTGAGCTAGGATGCATGTGTGCTTGAAGGAGTGGAGCTAGCTAGCTAGTACGAGTGATCGATGGAGTGAGGAATGGAGAGCCCCAGCTTCGGTCCCTTCCCTGGTGCATCTTATAGCATGATGCCCAGGGGAAAGGGGACAAGGGCGCAAGGGCACAAGGGTGGCCCGCGGGCATAGTGGCGCACTATACTACATTGTGTCTGCTATTCATCAATATTGTTCTTCCTTCCTGCTATTCATCGATAGTGCCGGGTGTCTTGTCTTGTCCGCGTGTGTCCAGACGGAGAGCGGCCAGCCGGACTCGGGCCGCCAGCCGGAGTCGGGCAGCGGATGGAGGTCGGGTAGCCGGACCGGGCCGCCAGCCGGGGTCGGGCAGCCGGACTGCTATATCTTATTTTCTTGTTGAGTCGTGGAATTTGGTAACCGGGGGGTCATCCCCACGTCAGCTAGGCTTGCAAGATCATAACATACTCTAAACTGATCATGTCTTCCCATATGGGTAATGAATAATTGCAGATCAACTTTTATTCGCTTACGATCATCGGAGGAGAAATCAGCGTCATAGATTTCTGTAAGCTTAAAAAATTTGTCCACATCAGACTTAGAGAATGAGTCTCTTGGATCAAAACAAGCAAAGCCACCCAACAGTTCTGATGTTGTGTCATTAAAGCGATGATCCAACTCCGTGGTGACAGAATCTATAGCTGCATAGAATATATCAACACGAAAAAAATGATCTGGACTGATGTTGTTTCTCCCACCCTTTCTTGATTGGCCCCGTCTCGGCGGCCGGTGGCCGTGGTTTTGTGGTTATTGGCTGCTGCTCTCCGGTCTCGTTGCCGCCTCCGCTCCGCACGATCGCAACTTGACGAGGGTTTCCGGAATATCAGAGCTGGGAAGTTGTCACTTGCCAGGATCGTGTGATGCAGATCAAAGGCAAGTCGCGTTAGAGAGCGTACAACCCAATTGCATCACCTGTTGGGCCCAACGATAAAGTGTCAGCAGGCCCATCAGGGGAGTCCGGCACGATACCGTTTCATAGGATGCATCGATTCCCACTGATGGAGGAAAAAGGCGCACCTGATACCTGAACTTGTGAAACATATACATACCCTTTTTTGAGCTCAAGATGGTCGATATCTACCGCTCGAATAGATAGAATAGAATTGACCAGTTTATAAGGTATCGTGCGGTACAAACTGTACAAAAAAAATACACAGACGAAGCGACCCGCTGTCCACACGACACAAGTCGACAAACGCCACAAAACACACCACCTGCTCCGGGGCCGCCGCCCGGCATAGCAACCAGATCGACCTTCGCATTGCCCGAAAGTGATCCAGTCATGGTCGACGAACCCTCTGCCCACGCAGTCTTCATCCAGGTCGCCACCAAAACCACCATGTTCCGAGGCTGCCGCCCCGGCGTAGCAACCAGATCAACCTTCGCATTGGCCGAAGGCGATCCAGTCAGGTCGACGAACCCTCTGCCCGTGCAGTCTTCATCCAGGTCGCCACCTAGACCCATGCTAAACAACGGTCCTGCCTCATAGTACGTCGTAGCGCGGGCGACCGAGGCCGCCGCCTCGGCGTGCCGCTACTGTCGGGGGAATAATTATCCCGCGACTTATTCAAGCAAAGCGCGACTTATTCACAGTCGCACCACTATTGGGCTTACATGAAAGTGGGCCGACTTAAGATCATGAGGAAGGATCTAGAAGCTCGAAGATAACTTGACTTGGAAGACAAGACATATATTAGTCTCCAAGTAGGACTCCGGCTCATACTTTCCTTGGGAGAGAAGTTTCCTTGTAACCTTGCGAGCCACCGTCTTTATAAGGTGGACTCCAGGGACCTAGAACTCCAAGCTAAAAAGCTCTCATACATCCAGAGAAAGGCGACTCGACTCCTCGATCGCCAACCCTTGTAACACCATATTCATATCAATACCAATCTAGGATAGGCAGGAAGTAGGTCTTTACCTCACATTGAGGGGCCGAACCTGGGTAAAAAACATCGTCTTCCTCGTGCCTGCGATCCTTAGCTCGGAGACGCTCGATCGCTTAATCCCCAACTCTACGAAGTCATCTCCATGACATCTACGTGACAACCCCACGACAGTTGGCGCCCACCGTGGGGCCTGCGGTCAAGAGCGTCATGTTCCAAGCAGGATCTGTGCCAGGGGCGGAGGATCACGCCGGCGTTTCAAGCTAGGCGACTTCAACAATCTCGGCGACTTCATTGCCGCGCCGTTTCAAGCTCGGCGATATGAACATCTACATCAAGATCTACCTCAAGCTCGAGGAGAAAGCATGGAAAAATTCGACCGCGGGATTTGGGGCTCAATTTCCACAACGCCCCTCACGCACGGGTTGCAGGACAGCAGCAACGTCCGTGTTGCGGACCTCACCGATGGCGGCTCAAAACTCATCTCGACGATCCCTTCAGTGGAAAGATGTAAAATAGAGTTTCCTAGCAGCTGTCCAAAGCGCATCGGATTCCAACGGTTAGATCTCCGTGGCCGACTCAAACACTGAAGCCCTATCGAAAGCTGACGGAACTCCGCGCGACTTTGGGAAATTAATTATCGAGGTCGACTCGGACATCAATTTGAAAATCCCTCCGGTGAAAACCTGCGGAATACAATCCGATGCCCTCCAAGAAATTTGAGACAATTCCAATGGTTGGATCTCCGTCGGCGGCTCGCGCACTGCAGCAAGTTTTGTATTTAGGCAAAGTCGTGAATTCTCTGTTGACGACTTCAGCGACACCCTCGTGGGCTGCGACTCAAAACCTGCCAACCCATAGTAGGTCAACCAAAGAAGGAAGCAGCCCACCAGCCGGGTCAAATCTGGAGTCGTGTCCGACTAAAAGTGCTACTTCAATCCATGTAAGGAATACGTCAGCATGATCAGGAAAGGAATTAGATCAGAAGGAAGGAAAAACGAAGTGATCTGGAGATTCGTCCTGTATGGACAACCCAAGCTGCTAGCTTATTATTGCATGGACATCAACATGAAAGCCAGCCCTGGTATTATATCACCTCGATGACTCGCACATGGACCAAGGAAAACCAATCAAAGGAAGCGATTACTAATTGGAACAAGTATATGTACAAGCATCGTGCGAGTCAAAGGGCTGGTCACGTCAAAAACAAAAGAGAAAGAGAATGCAAATTGAGTACTACAAGCTACTGCTCCATGGAAAGCTCACGAAAAAAGAGAAAAAAGGGTCATTGTATGAACGATCAGCTCGAGTTATCAACACGCGACTCCAAAAATCAGCTGTGACACTGCGACTCAAACAGTTGGATGGCTTGGACGCGGAAGTACGTCTGGCTTGATGCATTGGCTCCATATTAGTCGATTCCGACGACGGTCCGCCGCTTACTCTACATCATAAAGTCGCCGTGGACAAATTTCGACCACACCACGGACAACGACTTCTGCTCCGCCGCACGACGATTTTGACCTCACATCACGATCAAACCGCATCGTCAACGCCAGGAGAATAAAAACAAGCTAAGTTGCTATCAAGCTCAAACTTTACAGCATTTTACTTTATCAGTTAAATATTGAGTTTCACGCATATCTATTTATGCGGCTTATTACTCATATCTAGTTTATTATGCCTTTTTTATTAATGTCTTTGCGATTTAAATTATATCATATCGCAGACTTTAATTCATATCAGCTTTTGTAGATTTAATTACATCTACTTCTCAATACATTCAAATAAGAGTTCTTTATAACTCGCATTGCAAAGTCTAGCTATTTACAGCTTGCAGTGAATATCAATATCACCACTACATGTTCAAGCATTGATATTCGGCGATTCATTTGTCATTCTATGACTTATCATTATATCAGTTTATGACTGATCATTATATAATTTCATGATTTATCATCATATCATTTTATTAATCATCATCGACTTATTGTCATATCAATTTATGAGCCGCATAGCGATTTACCCCCATATCATTTTATGAGTCGCAAACAGCTCATCA
This sequence comes from Poa pratensis, assembly GCA_947311845.1. Lineage (NCBI taxonomy): Eukaryota > Viridiplantae > Streptophyta > Magnoliopsida > Poales > Poaceae > Poa > Poa pratensis. The sequence goes on from CAMZMU010000052.1 coordinate 48,365,095, forward strand.
TTACATCAGTTTATGAGTCATTAACGAATCATTATCTTATCAATATTTGAGTTGAAACAGGTGACTCGCTGTACCATATCTACAGCTAATCAGAGCTAGTTATCATCAAATCTAATTAGAGCTCTTCACGGCTGTTGCTGCCGATAAAAGCAATAATCCTGATTATTCTCGCCTTAAGTCAGAAGTTTTTTGCACTATGTGGCCAAAGTATTGGGGTGCGGTGTCAATCGAGTGTGATCGCCTATCATGGTCGCCAACGACCCTGAACACGCATTTTTTACCTGGGAAATACTGAGCCGCGCGAAGACCTACTTAACGGTAATAGAGATAATTCAGAAGGACTAAAGTACCCGCGTGTGGCGTCAATCGAGTCTGATGCCTATCATGGCTGCCTATCATGGCCGTTCTCGACCCTGAACACATTAGAATCGGAAAATACTGAGTCAAAGTACCATATGCTATCATGCATCCTACAATATGCTATCATGCATCTTACCAGTTGCTATCATGCAACTAAGTTGCTATTACGCAACCATTTGCTATCATGCAGATTACAACATGCTATCATGCGACATACCATTTGCTATTATGCAGATTATACTATGCTATCATGCAGGGTACCATATGCTATTATGCGGAGTACTAACTTTTTATCATAATTATTACCAGCCGCCAAGGCTAACATATTATCATCAAGTTATCATTACTTCCTTGGGAGCTTTGCCTTTTGATTTAACAGGAACCTATAACTCGACCATACGAGTTTGAATTGGCATGGCCAGATTTTTTATGATTGAGATAATTATCTCCTGATATTGGCTGATGAAGCCACCATCATTTATTTAACTACAGCCATATCAAGTGGAATTTATATCATTATTATCTCGCAGCAACAATATTTGTCAATCTGTTGTAGGATCAAATTGCAACAATATGCCATCAAGCAGGATAATAAAATCATGCCTGCTTAATGCCTGGGGGCTAGGACAATTAATTTTTTTCCAACTTGTGATATTTTTGAGTCCCGAGCAGCATGATCGTGCATACAACTCGGCCCTCGGAGGCTACACATCCACCATATCTGGCGGTCTTTATTATATTCATATATCATGTTTATATGCAGATTTCATTTTTTGCAGCACATGAGAATATACATATATCCATTTGCGAGTCAATTTAGTGACTCGAAAATCTTTAAATACAGGTTGTGGCTATATGCCCTTGAGCCGCCATATCTCAATATGCGTTCAGATGGCTCGTCATGATAACATGACAGATTATTATTCAAATGATTGACCAGCTTATTTATGCTTACGGTCTTTTATGCTTCGATGTCTATGACTCAGCACCTTATACACATTTGACTGATATATCTTGACGCTCATAAGTTATTATTCTTATGATTTCAGCTCAGTCTTACACCCAACAGGAAAAGGTGGTTTTCACCAAGTGCTTCGCGGAAAACTTACCGCGATTCTGCAGTTTCAATGCAACCAAGACAAAAGTGCTCAATTGGCAACATAGTGGCTAAAATAAGCCGCAAAGATAGCGACTCATCGCTTCTACATTAGCGGCTCAATAAACCGCCACGCGTGCGACTCATCATCAGCGAGTCGCCAAGTGCAACATCGACAAGTCGACAAGAACTACATACGCAAGCCCGCAAGATCATCATCAAGACAGAATCTTCCGCCTGATTTTGCGAATCACCCGGAAGCTTGGGGGCTAATGTCGGGGGAATAATTATCCCGCGAGTTATTCAAGCAAAGCGCGACTTATTCACAGTCGCACCATTATTGGGCTTACATGAAAGTGGGCCGACTTAAGATCATGAGGAAGGATCTAGAAGCTCGAAGATAACTTGACTTGGAAGACAAGACATATATTAGTCTCCAAGTAGGACTCCGGCTCATACTTTCCTTGGGAGAGAAGTTTCCTTGTAACCTTGCGAGCCACCGTCTTTATAAGGTGGACTCAGGGACCTAGAACTCCAAGCTAAAAAGCTCTCATACATCCAGAGAAAGGCGACTCGACTCCTCGATCGCCAACCCCTTGTAACACCCATATTCATATCAATACCAATCTAGGATAGGCAGGACGTAGGTCTTTACCTCACATTGAGGGGCCGAACCTGGGTAAAAAAACATCGTCTTCCTCGTGCCTGTGATCCTTAGCTCGGAGACGCTCGATCGCTTAATCCCCAAATCTACGAAGTTATCTCCATGACATCTGCGTGACAACCCCACGACAGCTACCGTCCGGGCCACCACCCCGACATCCACCACCCTGACCACATAGCCAACCTACCCATCCGTTGCGAACCCGTCGCACCGAGAGAGACGGTGACTCCAAGACGACGCCTCCAACAAGGTTGTGACACGTCCGTCACCGTCGTCCGCCCCTGACGGAGCTTAGACTTTCACCCGGAGACCATCGGAGCACCCCCGTCAAGTCGGATGTCGAAACTCCACGACGATGCCAACAAGAAGGAGAACGACCCCCGAGGGCGCTGCCATCGTCGGCACCGACCGAAGTCGGTGCAAGGCTTTCGCCCGGAGTTCGATCCGCCCACGAAGCTTAGGTAACCGCAAGGAAGGAGTCCGCATCCGTGGCCGCTCGCCAAGCTCCTCCGCACGCCGTAGCCGCTACAGCACCTCCCGCCGCTGGAGCCATCGCGCTAGCCGCACCTCTTGCCGCATCGATCCGGGGCCGCCGCCCCAGCTTCCACGTCGCCCGGGAGCCGAGCACGGCAGCAGGATCCACCTGCCGCGTCGGAACCTCCGCCCTGCACCTCGCCCTCCTTCGGTGCCACCCCGTGCTACCGGCGCCTCGGCCTGCTCGGCCCGTCCACGACCCAGATCAGGCCCGGCCGTCCGCGATGCCGGCCAAGCGCACTGCCGCTAGGTAGCCCAACGCCCAGTCAAGCAGCCGCCTTCCGCTTCGCCGGCCACTACCAGCACCGCACCGCCGCTCCTGGCACCGTCGCCTGTCGTGGGAGAGCCGTGAAATGGGAAGCAACGCCCAACCGCCACCATCCTAGGGCACGCGCGGCTTTGCCGGTGCCTCCCTCCGGCGGCGGTGAGCAGGGGAGGGCAGAGGCGCCCCGGCGGCGGCGGATTTAGGGTTTCCCCCCGAGCACCAGAGGAGACGACGCGCGGGGGGGGGGGGATATTGCTAGCGCTAGGTTGACGAGGGAATATCTCCCGGCAACGGCACCAGAAACAATGCTTGTACGTCACACGTCAGTTGGGAACCCCAAGAGGAAGGTATGATGAGTGCAGCAGCAAGTTTTCCCTCAGTATGAAACCAAGGTTTAATCGAACCAGTAGGAAAACGAGGTTTGCTTCGAAGGTGTTGGTGAAGGAGTGTAGTGCGGCGCAACACCAGGGATTCCGGTGCCAACGTGGAACCTGCACAACACAATCAAATTACTTTGCCCCAACTTAACAGTGAGGTTGTCAATCTCACCGGCTTGCTGAAAACAAAGGGTTAAACGTATCGAATGGAAGATGATGTTTGTTTGCATAAAACAGTAGAGAACAATGATTGCAGTAGATTGTATTTCAGATGTAAAAGAATGGACCGGGGTCCACAGTTCACTAGTGGTGTCTCTCCAATAAGATAACTAACATGCTGGGTAAACAAATTACAGCTGGGCAATTGACAATTGATAAGTGCATATAACATGCATGTGTGAGCTGTGGTGTCTACTATGAGATTCATTTGGGCATTACGACAAAGTACATAGACCGCTATCCAGCATGCATCTATGCCTAAATAGTCCACTTTCCGGTTAACATCCGTACCCCTTCCAGTATTAAGTTGCAAGCAACAGACAATTGCATTAAGTAATGTGCGTAATGTAAACAATACATTCATCCTTGAATAAAGCATTGCTGTTTTACCCCTAGTGGCAACAACACATCTACAACCTTAGAACTTGCTGTCACTATCCCAGGTTAAATAGAGGTTGAACCCAACTATCATGCATAAATACCCCCTCTTGGAGTACAAGTATTCACTTGGCCAAGGCTTCAACAAGTAACGGAGAGCATGCAAGATCACAAATGACATAGACATGATAATATAATATTCAGCTCCACATAGGTATCAATATAAGTCAGATCCCAGCAAACACAACATGTAGCATTACAATAAGATGATCTTGATCATGATAGGCAGCTCACAAGATCTAAACATGATGGCACAAGTGGAGAAGACAACCATCTAGCTACTGCTATGGACCCATAGTCCAAGGATGAACTACTCACGCATCACTCCGGAGGCGGGCATGGCGATGTAGAGCCCTCCGGTGATGATTCCCCTCTCCGGCAGGGTGCCGGGAAGAGCTTCAGAACCCCCCGAGTTAGGGTTGACGACGGCGGCGGCAGCGAATATGTTCTGGATGAAAGGCTCGGTGTTTTAGGGTTTTCACGTCTCGGGGAATAAATAGGCGAAGGGGCGATGTCGGCGGACCCCCGAGGGGCCCAAACCACAGGCGGCGCGGCTGGGCCCACTGCCGCGCCGCCAGGTGGTTTGGCCACCTCGTGGCTCTCTTCGTCTCTCCTTCGGACTCCGTGTACGTGCTGGAAAAATAGGGACTTGGCCTTTTGTTTCGTGCAATTCCGAGAATATTTCCAGAAGTAACTTTCTGAAACCAAAAACAGCAGAAAACAGGGAACTGGCACTGTGGCATCTTGTTAATAGGTTAGTCCCAGAAAATGCATAAAAGTGATATGAAGTGTATATAAAACATGTAGCAAATGGTATAATATAAGCATGGAACAGCAGAAATTATGGATACGTTGGAGACGTATCAAGCATCCCCAAGCTTAGTTCTACTCGTCCTCGAGTAGGTAAAACGATAACAACAAATAATTTCTGAGGAGACATGCTTTCACACAATCTTGATCAATATATTGCAAGGCTCATGTCATGAATGAAGTGACTCAAAGCAATGATCTATAGTTTGCTAACAAATAGATAAAGAGTAAACAATGAATCATATAAGCAAAAACTTTTCATGAATAGTACTTTCAAGACAAGCATCAAAAAGTTTTGCATAAGAGGTAACTCATAAAGCAATAGATTCAAAGTAAAAGGCATTGAAGCAACACAAAGGATGATTAAGTTTCAGCATTTGCTTTCAACTTGTAACATGTATATCTCATGGATAGTTGTCAACATAAAGCAATATAACAAGTGCAATAAGTAAACATGTAAGAATCAATGCACACAAAGTTGACACAAGTGTTTGCTTCTAAGATAGAAAGGAGTAGGTAAACTGACTCAACATAAAGTAAAAGATAGGCCCTTCGCAGAGGGAAGCAGGGATTAAATCATGTGCTAGAGCTTTTTAAGTTTTCGAAAGCATATAGAGAGCACAAAATAAGTATTTGAGAGGTGTTTGTTGTTGTCAACGAATGGTAGTGGGCACTCTAACCCCCTTGTCAACCAGACTTTCAAGAGCGGCTCCCATGAAGGACGTTATCTCTACCAGCAAGGTAGATCATCCCTCTTCTCTTTTGTTTACACATGTATTTTAGTTTCTTTATAGATGACACTCCTCCCAACCTTTTGCTTACACAAGCCATGGCTAACCGAATCCTCGGGTGCCTTCCAACATTCACATACCATGGAGGAGTGTCTATTTGCAAATTAAGTTGCTTACTGATAAATCAGGGCAAAACATGTGAAGAGAATTATTAATGAAAGTTGTAATTAATTGGGGCTGGGCACCCCGTTGCCAGCTCTTTTTGCAAATTATTGGATAAGCGGATGTATATGCCACTAGTCCATTGGTGAAAGTCTGTCAGAAGTAAATGACAAGATTGAAAGATAAAACACCACATACTTCCTCATGAGCTATAAAACATTGACACAAATAAGGAGTAATAAAGTTTTGAATAGTTTAAAGGTAGCACATGAAATATTTACTTGGAATGGCAGGAAATACCACATAGTAGGTAGGTATGGTGGACACAAATGGCATGGGTTTTGGCTCAAGTTTTGGATGCACGAGAAGCATTCCCTCTCAGTACAGAGTTTAGGCTAGCAAGGTTGTTTGAAGCAAACACAAGTATAAACCGGTACAGCAAGAATCACATAAAAACATATTGCAAGTATTATAAGACTCTACACTGTCTTCCTTGTTGCTCAAACATTTTACCAGAAAATATCTAGACCTTAGAGAGAACAAATATGCATCCCAAGTCTCAACAAGCTCTACGGTAGTTCTCCACTACTAGGCTTTAACTACATGATGCAAGAGCTTAAACATGATCTACTTGAGAGCTCAAAACAATTGCAAAGCATCAAATCGAAACAAGACAATGATCTACAAGAATGCATATGTCTTTTCCAATACCAACTACTACATGTAGCATTTTCTTTCTTCCAAACAAACACCAATCAATTTATTTAAACATAAACTCTCCAAATGATAATATAATGCAGCAAGAGAGTATTTATAAACAAGTGCTAACAGCTCGAAGAGATGCATGAAAAACAGGAGCTAAAAGCACTGCAGTAGCTAGTTAAGAATACTCAACAAATATAAGTGAAGAACATGAGTATTCACATGAAAAAGCGGAGCGTGTCTCTCTCCCACACAAGGATTGCTAGGATCCGAATTTATTCAAACAAAAACAAAAATAAAAACACACAGACGCTCCAAGTAAAGCGCATAAGATGTGAAAGAATTAAAATATAGTTTCACGGGATGAACCATGGGGGCATCCCCAAGCTTAGGCTTTTCACTCTTCTTGATCACATAATATCACCCTTCTCGCTTGATCCTTGAAAACTTTCTTCACACCAAACTCAAGACAGTTCTCATTAGAGGGCTAGTGCATAATCAAAAATTCTCATATTTTGCAATGATACAATCAATCCCAAAGCTTCTAGACATTAGTTACAGTCACCAATGCTTTGTGGAGCAAAGTAATCCACACAAACACAGTAAAAGAGCGAATGCAAAGCAAAAAGACAGAATCTGTCAAAAACAGAACAGTCTGGAATGACGAATTTTTTTGAGGCACTTAAGTTGCTCAGATGGATCTGGCCTAAAATCATGAAAGTTGCGTACATATCTCAGGAATATGCGTGATTTTTTTGCAGAATTTTGTGAATTTTCTACATGGAGATAAGCTCAAATCCGTGACAGCTAAAAATCTGTCACTGCGCAGAAATCCAAATCTTGCATCAACTTTCAATATAGAACTTTACTTGGCACAACATTGCGATAAAATAAAGATACAAATGAGTTGCTACAGAAGTAACAAAACTCCTTGACTCAAAGAAAACAAAAATAACAGCAAATAAAAACGATGGGTTGTCTCCCATAAGCGCTTTTCTTTAACGCCTTTCAGGTAGGCGCAGAAAGTGAAAATCAAGTGTTATCAAGAGAAGAAGCATCAACATCATAACTTGCTCTAACAATAGAGTCAAAAGGTAACTTCATTCTCTTCCTAGGGAAGTGTTCCATACCTTTCTTGAGAGGAAATTGGTACCTTATATTATCTTCTTTCATATCAATGATGGCACCAACAGTTCGAAGAAAAGGTCTTCCCAAAACAATAGGACAAGATGCATTGCATTCAATATCCATAACAACAAAATCAACTGGGATAAGGTTATTGTTTACTATAATAAAAACATCATTAACTCGCCCCAAAGGTTTCTTCATAGCATTATCAGCGAGAAAAACATCCAAATAACAATGTTCCAAAGGTGGCAAATCAAGAATATCATAAACCTTCTTAGGCAAAACCGAAATACTTGCACCAAGATCACACAAGGCATTGCAATCAAAATCATTCACCTTTACCTTAATGATGGGTTCCCAACCATCTTCTAATTTCCTAGGAATAGAAGCTTTAAGTTTCAACTTCTCCTCCCTAGCTTGCAAAAGAGCATTTGTAATATGCTTTGTAAAAGCCAAATTAATAGTGCTAGCATTGGGTTGACGACGGCGGCGGCAGCGAATATGTTCTGGATGAAAGGCTCGGTGTTTTAGGGTTTTCACGCCTCGGGGAATAAATAGGCGAAGGGGCGATGTCGGCGGACCCCCGAGGGCCCAAACCACAGGCTGGCGTGGCTGGGCCCACTGCCACGCCGCCAGGTGGTTTGGCCACCTCGTGGCTCTCCTTCGTCTCTCCTTCGGATTCCGTGTACGTGTTGGAAAAATAGGGACTTGGCCTTTTGTTTCATGCAATTCCGAGAATATTTCCAGAAGTAACTTTCTGAAACCAAAAACAGCAGAAAACAGGGAACTGGCACCGTGGCATCTTGTTAATAGGTTAGTCCCAGAAAATGCATAAAAATGATATGAAGTGTATACAAAACATGTAGCAAATGGTATAATATAAGCATAGAACAGCAGAAATTATGGATACGTTGGAGACGTATCAGATATACATACCTAGTAGTAGTATTAGCGCAAAAATTTAGGTATGGCGGCTGCCAAACCTCGCCATATAGTTAGCTCCGCCACTGTTAGAAAGGAGGTCCTAACCCCGCAAAATAAATAAATAGAAAGGTGGTCTAAGTTTAATGCATCCAATGAGACCTTAAGTACTTGGAAGATGTTGAGAATTATGACATCATGTCACACTATTGGGATATAAAATTCAAGAGATCTTTTGATCAGGAACACATGTTATCTTGGGAGTAGATGTTGGACCTTCTTCAAAACATTGTCCTATGTGAGGAAAATGCATAATCAAATGGGCTTTTTAGAAAAGGAAATGCGCACTATGAGATCCACGTACAAATGGAGGGCTTAGAGCATCTCCAAGCGGAGCCCCCAAATCCGGCCCCCAAACTGTCCGCGGACGCGTCCGGACACGTCCGCGGACAGTGACCGGACGACCCCCATAGTTGGGCTCCTACAACCACATCCCCTAAAATGTTGTCACCAAACTCATGCAAGCCATGCAACGTCGATCCGATACATACCGGATCCGCATTACAAAACATAGTGGTTCAAATTCAAATGAAACAAACAAAGTTCAAGTTGTCCGATACAAGGGGCGAAGTGATCTCTTCTTCTTCAAGGGGCGGTTCCACCGGAGGCATCTAGGCCGAGGTCACGGTCGGAGATCCTCTTCTTCATCATGAGGATCCACTTTGCGCTAGGCTCATCCAAGAGGGAAGCGTCTTGGAACATGATCCTTTGTTCCTCGGTAATTCTTGCAACATTGAGTTTCTCTTGCTCCATCGCATAGGCATCCGCCATCTTCTTTTGCTCCAATTGGACCTTCATCCAAGCCTCCTCCTTCACCAATTCCAACCTCGCCCTCTCAATCTCCATCCTCTCCTTGAGTCGGAGGCGATCAAACTCCATTCTTTCCCTTTGCAAAGCCAAGAAGGAGTCATACCTCTCGGCCTTCTTGTCCTCTCTTTCTTTCTCCAACTTGTGCATGGAGTCATCCTTCTTTGAGAAGATGTCCTTCCATGTGGTGGACATCTTCGTGGCGGCGCAGTCTCGAGCACCCAATCCTTCTCCCACCTCCTCCCCATCATCCTCTTGCGGCCACTTCCGGCTTCAGGCGGCTCATCTTCTTCATCAAGTCCAATTGGGATGGAAGAGCTTGATCCATCATTGGTCTTCCATTTTTTAGCCGGATTCTTGTGATCATCATATTGGGAGATCCACTTGGGCTTCCCGGTCAACTCTAGCCAACAATGTGCCATGGTGAAGGGTTTGCCCTCCGTTTGATGGTACAAAGTGGAGGCATGTAACAATATTGTGAGGAATAGCACAACGCTCTTGGGCGTGGCCTGAGTGTATTTATAATAGGAGACATGTACATGTACAAATACAAGGGTTAACCGTATTAGGTTAGGACTAGACAAGGACCTATACATTATATCTAACACCCTCCCTCGGTCTTAACGGTATCAGACAAGTTAAGATTGCGCCTACATGCTTCAAACTGTGGCAGTGGCAGCGGTTTGGTGAAGATGTCTGCAAGCTGGTCCTTTGATGAGATGAACCGGATCTGCAGTAGTTTATGTGCAACTCGCTCTCGCACAAAGTGATAGTCAACTTCTATATGCTTCGTGCGGGCATGAAAAACAGGATTAGATGACAAGTACGTGGCTCCAATATTATCACACCAGAGAATAGGTGGACGTCATGTGAAATCCCAAGCTCCTTGAGTACTGACTGTACCCAAATCAATTCAGCTGTTGCATTTGCAAGTGCCTAATATTCTGACTCTGTACTCGAACGAGACACCGTAGCCTGTTTCCGAGCACTCCAGACGATCAGATTAGGACCATAGAATATGGCGTGACCCCCCGTGGATCGCCGATCATCAGAATTTCTAGCCCAATCCGCATAAGAGAATGTGGACAGGAGGCAGGATGGGTCTGCTCTGAGATGCAGACCATGAGAGACAGTCAACTGAACATAGCGCAATATGCGCTTAACCGCAGTCAAATGAGAACTGCGAGGAGCATGAAGGTACTGACAGACCTTGTTAACCGCGAAGGAAAGGTCCGGTCGTGTGAGAAGAAGATACTGGAGGCCACCAACAATACTGCGATAACGAGTCGTATCCTCAACAGACAAAGGATCTCCAGCTGCGGAATGGAGCGTCTCACGGGCATCCATCGGAGTGTCTCACGGGCATCATTCACCTTTACCTTAATGATGGGTTCCCAACCATCTTCTAATTTCCTAGGAATAGAAGCTTTAAGTTTCAACTTCTCCTCCCTAGCTTGCAAAAGAGCATTTGTAATATGCTTTGTAAAAGCCAAATTAATAGTGCTAGCATTGGGTTGACGACGGCGGCGGCAGCGAATATGTTCTGGATGAAAGGCTCGGTGTTTTAGGGTTTTCACGCCTCGGGGAATAAATAGGCGAAGGGGCGATGTCGGCGGACCCCCGAGGGGCCCAAACCACAGGCTGGCGTGGCTGGGCCCACTGCCGCGCCGCCAGGTGGTTTGGCCACCTCGTGGCTCTCCTTCGTCTCTCCTTCGGATTCCGTGTACGTGTTGGAAAAATAGGGACTTGGCCTTTTGTTTCATGCAATTCCGAGAATATTTCCAGAAGTAACTTTCTGAAACCAAAAACAGCAGAAAACAGGGAACTGGCACCGTGGCATCTTGTTAATAGGTTAGTCCCAGAAAATGCATAAAAATGATATGAAGTGTATACAAAACATGTAGCAAATGGTATAATATAAGCATAGAACAGCAGAAATTATGGATACGTTGGAGACGTATCAGATATACATACCTAGTAGTAGTATTAGCGCAAAAATTTAGGTATGGCGGCTGCCAAACCTCGCCATATAGTTAGCTCCGCCACTGTTAGAAAGGAGGTCCTAACCCCGCAAAATAAATAAATAGAAAGGTGGTCTAAGTTTAATGCATCCAATGAGACCTTAAGTACTTGGAAGATGTTGAGAATTATGACATCATGTCACACTATTGGGATATAAAATTCAAGAGATCTTTTGATCAGGAACACATGTTATCTTGGGAGTAGATGTTGGACCTTCTTCAAAACATTGTCCTATGTGAGGAAAATGCATAATCAAATGGGCTTTTTAGAAAAGGAAATGCGCACTATGAGATCCACGTACAAATGGAGGGCTTAGAGCATCTCCAAGCGGAGCCCCCAAATCCGGCCCCCAAACTGTCCGCGGACGCGTCCGGACACGTCCGCGGACAGTGACCGGACGACCCCCATAGTTGGGCTCCTACAACCACATCCCCTAAAATGTTGTCACCAAACTCATGCAAGCCATGCAACGTCGATCCGATACATACCGGATCCGCATTACAAAACATAGTGGTTCAAATTCAAATGAAACAAACAAAGTTCAAGTTGTCCGATACAAGGGGCGAAGTGATCTCTTCTTCTTCAAGGGGCGGTTCCACCGGAGGCATCTAGGCCGAGGTCACGGTCGGAGATCCTCTTCTTCATCATGAGGATCCACTTTGCGCTAGGCTCATCCAAGAGGGAAGCGTCTTGGAACATGATCCTTTGTTCCTCGGTAATTCTTGCAACATTGAGTTTCTCTTGCTCCATCGCATAGGCATCCGCCATCTTCTTTTGCTCCAATTGGACCTTCATCCAAGCCTCCTCCTTCACCAATTCCAACCTCGCCCTCTCAATCTCCATCCTCTCCTTGAGTCGGAGGCGATCAAACTCCATTCTTTCCCTTTGCAAAGCCAAGAAGGAGTCATACCTCTCGGCCTTCTTGTCCTCTCTTTCTTTCTCCAACTTGTGCATGGAGTCATCCTTCTTTGAGAAGATGTCCTTCCATGTGGTGGACATCTTCGTGGCGGCGCAGTCTCGAGCACCCAATCCTTCTCCCACCTCCTCCCCATCATCCTCTTGCGGCCACTTCCGGCTTCAGGCGGCTCATCTTCTTCATCAAGTCCAATTGGGATGGAAGAGCTTGATCCATCATTGGTCTTCCATTTTTTAGCCGGATTCTTGTGATCATCATATTGGGAGATCCACTTGGGCTTCCCGGTCAACTCTAGCCAACAATGTGCCATGGTGAAGGGTTTGCCCTCCGTTTGATGGTACAAAGTGGAGGCATGTAACAATATTGTGAGGAATAGCACAACGCTCTTGGGCGTGGCCTGAGTGTATTTATAATAGGAGACATGTACATGTACAAATACAAGGGTTAACCGTATTAGGTTAGGACTAGACAAGGACCTATACATTATATCTAACACCCTCCCTCGGTCTTAACGGTATCAGACAAGTTAAGATTGCGCCTACATGCTTCAAACTGTGGCAGTGGCAGCGGTTTGGTGAAGATGTCTGCAAGCTGGTCCTTTGATGAGATGAACCGGATCTGCAGTAGTTTATGTGCAACTCGCTCTCGCACAAAGTGATAGTCAACTTCTATATGCTTCGTGCGGGCATGAAAAACAGGATTAGATGACAAGTACGTGGCTCCAATATTATCACACCAGAGAATAGGTGGACGTCATGTGAAATCCCAAGCTCCTTGAGTACTGACTGTACCCAAATCAATTCAGCTGTTGCATTTGCAAGTGCCTAATATTCTGACTCTGTACTCGAACGAGACACCGTAGCCTGTTTCCGAGCACTCCAGACGATCAGATTAGGACCATAGAATATGGCGTGACCCCCCGTGGATCGCCGATCATCAGAATTTCTAGCCCAATCCGCATAAGAGAATGTGGACAGGAGGCAGGATGGGTCTGCTCTGAGATGCAGACCATGAGAGACAGTCAACTGAACATAGCGCAATATGCGCTTAACCGCAGTAAAATGAGAACTGCGAGGAGCATGAAGGTACTGACAGACCTTGTTAACCGCGAAGGAAAGGTCCGGTCGTGTGAGAAGAAGATACTGGAGGCCACCAACAATACTGTGATAACGAGTCGTATCCTCAACAGACAAAGGATCTCCAGCTGCGGAATGGAGCGTCTCACGGGCATCCATCGGAGTGGAGACGGACTGGCACTGAAGCATCCCAGCACGACGAAGAAGGTCCAGGGCATACTTCTTCTGTGCAAGAATCAGTCCCTTGGACATAGTCGAAACCTTGATGCCAAGAAAGAAGTGTAGGGGCCCCAAGTCTTTGACAGCAAACTCAGAGCGAAGATCCTGAATGAGGCGAGAAGCAACAGTGGTAGAGGAGCTCACCAAAATAATGTCATCCACATAAACAAGCAGATACATAGTGAGCTCTGGGCGACGCAGCATGAACAAGAACGTGTCCGCTGTGGAAGGTGTGAACCCATGTGCACGAAGGGCGGCACCAAGGCGAGCATGCCACGCTCGCGGTGCCTGCTTCAAGCCATAGAGATCCTTGATCATACGACACACATGCTGCGGCTGCGAGGAATCAACAAATCCGGGTGGCTGACGCATATAAACCTCCTCTTCAAGAACACCATGAAGAAATGCATTTTGGACATCAAGCTGACGAAGGTGCCATCCTCGGGAAACAGCCAAGGACAAGAGCAAACGAATGGTGGCCGGCTTGACAACCGGACTGAATGTATCTTCGTAATCAAGACCATACCGTTGCTTAAATCCTTTGTCGACAAGGCGCGCTTTGTAGTGCTCGATGGACCCGTCAGAGCGTCATTTCGTTTCGAAAACCCACTTTGAGTCTATGATGTTGAGTCCAGGGCGCGGCGGGACAAGCTGCCACGTCTTATTCCAGAGAAGTGCACTGTACTCAAGTTCCATTGCCGAGCGCCAGTGCTGAGTACGAAGAGCCTCATGATGATTTGCAGGCTCAAGAGTTGGATCAGCAACGCCATTAGCCTTACACGCGACAATCCAGGCAACAGTCCCATCGGTCCACTTCTTAGGCTGAAAGATGCCGTTACGGCTGCGCGTGGTTGCGCGAGTTGGCGCAGGAGTAGAGGATGTTGCAGCCGGGGGTGAAGGCGCCGGTGACGAAGGCGACGCAGACCCTGGCGTCGAAGCAGAGGGACTCGAGGCAGGCGAGGACGGCGATCCTGGGTCAGGCGACGAAGGCGCAGGAGACCGTGGCCCAGGTGAATGCGGCCCACCAGCACGGTCCATGCGGGACGCGGGAGTGGGCTGTGGCGAGGGAGCAGCCTGATCGGCCCATGCATGACCTTGCATGGGGCGATCGACGTGATCAGCAGGGCCATCAGCTGAGGGCGGCGCGGACGTCGCCATGTCCATGTCGCGAGAGATGGACCATCCAGAAGCTCAAGGCGAGCACCACGCCGAGTACCTGCACCATGGTTAGGCAACAACAGCGGGGAATATGCAACATCTGCAAACTGGTCAATGGAAGCAATAGTAGAGGTATGTGGTGCGGACTCGGAAATGGATGTTGATTGTGAGAAAGGAAAAACGTTTTCATCAAACACAACGTCCCTTGAGATATACACACGATTGGAGGGAACATGCAAGCATTTGTACCCTTTATGGAGAGAGCTATAGCCAAGGAAGACACATTTTTTAGAGCGAAACTCAAGTTTGTGTTTGTTATATGGGCGAAGATGAGGCCAACAAGCACATCCAAACACTTTTAGGAAAGTGTAGTACGGAGACTCAAACAATTTTTCAATGGGGTGTGCATATTAAGAACACGTGTAGGCAACCGATTAATGAGGAAACAATCAGTAACAAGAGCATCACTCCAAAAACGAAAAGGAACGGATGCGTGAGCAAGGAGAGTGAGCCCAGTTTCTACGATGTGACGATGCTTGCGTTCTGCAGCACCATTTTGTTGGTGAGTGTGAGGACATGCTACACGATGAAGAATACCAAGTTTCTCAAAAAAACGTGTTGAGGTTGCGATATTCACCACCCCAATCAGACTGGACGTGAAGAATTTTGTGGCCAAGAAGACGTTCAACATGTGTTTGGAATTTAATGAAGACATCAAAAACATCAGACTTGCGCTTAATAAGATAGAGCCATGAGAACGGGGCAGAGGCCCAGTGGCAAAGGTAGCAGTGGCTAAACCTGGCAACCAGAGTTCAAGCCCCGTCGGGGACGAATTTCTGGAATTCTCACTAAGGAGCACTTCTTCTATAAAAAGAAGCCACCATGGGCTAGTCCTGGTCGGTCTCATTTTTTTCAATAAGATAGAGCCATGTAAAACGACTATAACCATCAATAAAACTCACATAATAATTGTGTCCACAAACAGAAGTTTGCGCAGGCCCCCAAACATCGGAATAAATGATCTCTAATGGATTTTTTTTACATGAGTAGACACAGGGAAAGGCAACTGATGACTTTTCCCTTGCTGACAAGCATCACACACTAGAACTGATTTATTGGTAGACTCTATGGGAAGCACATGTCGATGAAGAACATGCTGAACGACTGGGAAGCTGGATGGCCAAGGCGGCAATGCCACTTTGCCGACGACACACGAACACTGCTGAAGGCTTGACGAACTGGGGGCGCACCAATGGGGTATAAGGCACCTCGACTCCGACCACTAAGGATGATGTCCCTCGTATCCCGATCCTTCACAAAAACATCATAAGGATGAAACTCAACAAAAACGTTATTATCACGTGTATGTTTCTTAACGGAAAGGAGATTATTGGTGACTTCGGGAACATAGAGTACATTTTTAAGCTGAAGTGGTGTGGAAGTATGTGTGGAAATAGATGATTGACCAATTTGAGAGATGCGCATACCTGAACCATTGGCGGTGTGGACTTGATCCTTCCCGGCATAGGGTTCCCCCATGGTGAGCCTGTCAAGATCGCCAGTGAGGTGTTCCGTTGATCCAGTGTCCATGTACCAGCTGGGGTCGACGGGCAGCTGTGTGGTCGGGCGGCCGTGAGTGGCCATAGCAACTTGACGCGCAGTATTGGCGCCATCGTTACCAATACCAAGAAAATCACGGTTGAACCGTTTGTAGCAGCGCGAGGAGATATGTCCAATGATGTCGCAGAGTTGACAGACCGGGCGAGAGCCATCGTTATGATGGCGGTTGTCGTTGTTTCCACCCCGGGAACCACCCCCACCCGAGTTGTTGTTGTGGGCAGGCGCTGCGAGGGGGTGGTGGGAGGCCGAGGCGAGTTCTGCGGCGGCGGGGGAGCGTGAGAGGCACCGTTTCCACCTCCGCCGTGCTGCGGACGGGGGCCACGGTTGCCACGGAAGGCGGCGTTGGCCTCGGGGTAGACCTCGGAGACAGCGCGGCGGGATTCCACGCGTTGCTCCGTGCTGAGGAGGCACGCGTACATATCGCGCGCAGAGATCGGGGGCTCCCGACCTTCGACGGCTTCAACAAGTCCGTCATACTCTGAGTCAAGGCCGTTGAGGATAAAACCCACGAACTCCGAGTCGCGAAGGGGCTGCCCAATGGACGCCAAAGTGTTCGCCGCAGTCTTGACCTGATTGAAGAATGCCGACGCGGAGAGGTCGCGCTTCTTCATCTGGCCGAGCTGGTTCCTGATCTGGTTGGCACGCACATTGGACTCCGAGCCAAAGCTGGTGGTCAGCGTCGTCCAAGCATCATACACCGAGGTGGCGAAGAGGAGGAGGCCAGAGACTGCCGGCGTGAGAGAGCCAACAATCGCGGACAGGATGGCGGCGTCCTGCTCAATCCACGCACGGTGCTCCGGGTTGTGGATGACAACCATGCGGCCTCCTTCACTCGGGATCGAGAGCCTCTCCGGCGGACACGGGAAGGATCCGTCGACGAAGCCAAGCAGCGAGCGGCTCCGGAGGTGCAGAACGATCTGTGCACGCCAAAACAGGAAGTTGTCCTGGGCGAGCTGACCGTCACGAGATGGCCGAAGTGGAACGGCGTGGGCGGTGCGACGTATGAGGATGACGACGCGCCGGTGGCGTAGAAGCTGCCTAGCGGAGGAGGCGCCGATGAGGACCCCAAGCCATAGGCAGCGGGGTTGAAGGTAGCCTGAGGCTGCACGGAGACACCCGAGAGCGGTGCCCATGCGTCGGAGATCGGGGCCGAGAGGCCCGGAAGCTGGCCGTAGAAGGGGAAGCCAAGGGCTCCCATGGTGGACGGCGACATGGTGGCGTTGATGATGGCGTCCGTGTACAGCGAGGACGTCGCGGTCGCGGAGGCAGCGAGGGAGGACGTCGCGGGTGCTGAGGATGATGTCGCGAGCGCGGAGGTGACCGAGGGCACCGGAGCGCTGGAGGTGATCGCGGCGGCCGAGGTCATGGCGGCGGCGGCTGAGGCGGAAGCGGAGGAACTCATGGCGGCGGGCTAGGGTTTAGGAACTCCCGTCGTCTGATACCATGTAATCATAACAATATTGTGAGGAATAGCACAACGCTCTTGGGCGTGGCTGGTGGCTCTAGGTTGATAGTGCCAGAAACAATGCTTGTACGTCACACGTCAGTTGGGAACCCCAAGAGGAAGGTATGATGAGTGCAGCAGTAAGTTTTCCCTCAGTATGAAACCAAGGTTTAATCGACCAGTAGGAAAACGAGGTTTGCTTCGAAGGTGTTGGTGAAGGAGTGTAGTGCGGCGCAACACCAGGGATTCCGGTGCCAACGTGGAACCTGCACAACACAACCAAATTACTTTGCCCCAACTTAACAGTGAGGTTGTCAATCTCACCGGCTTGCTGAAAACAAAGGGTTAAACGTATCGAATGGAAAATGATGTTTGTTTGCATAAAACAGTAGAGAACAATGATTGCAGTAGATTGTATTTCAGATGTAAAAGAATGGACCGGGGTCCACAGTTCACTAGTGGTGTCTCTCCAATAAGATAACTAACATGCTGGGTAAACAAATTACAGCTGGGCAATTGACAATTGATAAGTGCATATAACATGCATGTGTGAGCTGTGGTGTCTACTATGAGATTCATTTGGGCATTACGACAAAGTACATAGACCGCTATCCAGCATGCATCTATGCCTAAATAGTCCACTTTCCGGTTAACATCCGTACCCCTTCCAGTATTAAGTTGCAAGCAACAGACAATTGCATTAAGTAATGTGCGTAATGTAAACAATACATTCATCCTTGAATAAAGCATTGCTGTTTTACCCCTAGTGGCAACAACACATCTACAACCTTAGAACTTGCTGTCACTATCCCAGGTTAAATAGAGGTTGAACCCAACTATCATGCATAAATACCCCCTCTTGGAGTTACAAGTATTCACGTGGCCAAGGCTTCAACAAGTAACGGAGAGCATGCAAGATCACAAATGACATAGACATGATAATATAATATTCAGCTCCACATAGGTATCAATATAAGTCAGATCCCAGCAAACACAACATGTAGCATTACAATAAGATGATCTTGATCATGATAGGCAGCTCACAAGATCTAAACATGATGGCACAAGTGGAGAAGACAACCATCTAGCTACTGCTATGGACCCATAGTCCAAGGATGAACTACTCACGCATCACTCCGGAGGCGGGCATGGCGATGTAGAGCCCTCCGGTGATGATTCCCCTCTCCGGCAGGGTGCCGGGAAGAGCTTCAGAAACCCCCCGAGTTAGGGTTGACGACGGCGGCGGCAGCGAATATGTTCTGGATGAAAGGCTCGGTGTTTTAGGGTTTTCGCGTCTCGGGGAATAAATAGGCGAAGGGGCGATGTCGGCGGACCCCCGAGGGGCCCAAACCACAGGCGGCGCGGCTGGGCCCACTGCCGCGCCTGGTGGTTTGGCCACCTCGTGGCTCTCCTTCGTCTCTCCTTCGGACTCCGTGTACGTGCTGGAAAAATAGGGACTGGCCTTTTGTTTCGTGCAATTCCGAGAATATTTCCAGAAGTAACTTTCTGAAACCAAAAACAGCAGAAAACAGGGAACTGGCACTGTGGCATCTTGTTAATAGGTTAGTCCCAGAAAATGCATAAAAGTGATACGAAGTGTATATAAAACATGTAGCAAATGGTATAATATAAGCATGGAACAGCAGAAATTATGGATACGTTGGAGACGTATCAAGCATCCCCAAGCTTAGTTCTACTCGTCCTCGAGTAGGTAAAACGATAACAACAAATAATTTCTGAGGAGACATGCTTTCACACAATCTTGATCAATATATTGCAAGGCTCATGTCATGAATGAAGTGACTCAAAGCAATGATCTATAGTTTGCTAACAAATAGATAAAGAGTAAACAATGAATCATATAAGCAAAAACTTTTCATGAATAGTACTTTCAAGACAAGCATCAAAAAGTTTTGCATAAGAGGTAACTCATAAAGCAATAGATTCAAAGTAAAAGGCATTGAAGCAACACAAAGGATGATTAAGTTTCAGCATTTGCTTTCAACTTGTAACATGTATATCTCATGGATAGTTGTCAACATAAAGCAATATAACAAGTGCAATAAGTAAATATGTAAGAATCAATGCACACAAAGTTGACACAAGTGTTTGCTTCTAAGATAGAAAGGAGTAGGTAAACTGACTCAACATAAAGTAAAAGATAGGCCCTTCGCAGAGGGAAGCAGGGATTAAATCATGTGCTAGAGCTTTTTAAGTTTTCGAAAGCATATAGAGAGCACAAAATAAGTATTTGAGAGGTGTTTGTTGTTGTCAACGAATGGTAGTGGGCACTCTAACCCCCTTGTCAACCAGACTTTCAAAGAGCGGCTCCCATGAAGGACGTTATTCTACCAGCAAGGTAGATCATCCCTCTTCTCTTTTGTTTACACATGTATTTTAGTTTCTTTATAGATGACACTCCTCCCAACCTTTTGCTTACACAAGCCATGGCTAACCGAATCCTCGGGTGCCTTCCAACATTCACATACCATGGAGGAGTGTCTATTGCAAAATTAAGTTGCTTACTGATAAATCAGGGCAAAACATGTGAAGAGAATTATTAATGAAAGTTGTAATTAATTGGGGCTGGGCACCCCGTTGCCAGCTCTTTTTGCAAATTATTGGATAAGCGGATGTATATGCCACTAGTCCAGGTGAAAGTCTGTCAGAAGTAAATGACAAGATTGAAAGATAAAACACCACATACTTCCTCATGAGCTATAAAACATTGACACAAATAAGGAGTAATAAAGTTTTGAATAGTTTAAAGGTAGCACATGAAATATTTACTTGGAATGGCAGGAAATACCACATAGTAGGTAGGTATGGTGGACACAAATGGCATGGGTTTTGGCTCAAGTTTTGGATGCACGAGAAGCATTCCCTCTCAGTACAGAGTTTAGGCTAGCAAGGTTGTTTGAAGCAAACACAAGTATAAACCGGTACAGCAAGAATCACATAAAAACATATTGCAAGTATTATAAGACTCTACACTGTCTTCCTTGTTGCTCAAACATTTTACCAGAAAATATCTAGACCTTAGAGAGAACAAATATGCATCCCAAGTCTCAACAAGCTCTACGGTAGTTCTCCACTACTAGGCTTTAACTACATGATGCAAGAGCTTAAACATGATCTACTTGAGAGCTCAAAACAATTGCAAAGCATCAAATCAAAACAAGACAATGATCTACAAGAATGCATATGTCTTTTCCAATACCAACTACTACATGTAGCATTTTCTTTCTTCCAAACAAACACCAATAAATTTAAACATAAACTCTCCAAATGATAATATAATGCAGCAAGAGAGTATTTATAAACAAGTGCTAACAGCTCGAAGAGATGCATGAAAAACAGGAGCTAAAAGCACTGCAGTAGCTAGTTAAGAATACTCAACAAATATAAGTGAAGAACATGAGTATTCACATGAAAAAGCGGAGCGTGTCTCTCTCCCACACAAGGATTGCTAGGATCCGAATTTATTCAAACAAAAACAAAAATAAAAACACACAGACGCTCCAAGTAAAGCGCATAAGATGTGAAAGAATTAAAATATAGTTTCACTAGAGATGACCTGATAAGTTTGTTGATGAAGAAGGGGATGCCTTGGGCATCCCCAAGCTTAGACGCTTGAGTCTCTCTGAATATGGTTGGGATGAACCACGGGGGCATCCCCAAGCTTAGGCTTTTCACTCTTCTTGATCACATAATATCACCCTTCTCGCTTGATCCTTGAAAACTTCCTTCACACCAAACTCAAGACAGTTCTCATTAGAGGGTTAGTGCATAATCAAAAATTCTCATATTCTGTAATGATACAATCAATCCCAAAGCTTCTGGACATTAGCTACAGCCACCAATGCTTTGTGGAGCAAAGAAATCCACACAAACACAGTAAAAGAGCGAATGCAAAACAAAAGGCAGAATCTGTCAAAAACAGAACAGTCTGGAATGACGAATTTTTTCGAGGCACTTAAGTTGCTCAGATGGATCTGGCCTAAAATAATGAAAGTTGCGTACATATCTCAGGAATATGCGTGATTTTTCTCAGAATTTTTTGAATTTTCTACAGGGAGATAAGCTCAAATCCGTGACAGCTAAAAATCTGTCACTGCGCAGAAATCCAAATCTTGCATCAACTTTCAATATAGAACTTTACTTGGCACAACATTGCGATAAAATAAAGATACAAAGGAGTTGCTACAGAAGTAACAAAACTCCTTGAGAAAAACTAAAAATAAAAGATAAAGGGTTGCCTCCCTAAAGCGCTTTCTTTAATGCCTTTAGCTAGGCTAAAAGATTTTAATGATGCTCTCATAGGAATAGAACTTGAAAAACAAAAGAGAGCATCAAGAGGCAAATATCAAACGCATTTAAGTCTAACCCACTTTCTATGCAAGGGAACCTTGTAACAAAATAAATTATTGAAGCATAAAGCAACTAGCATAGAAAGATGAAACAAGTACAACTTCAAAACTTTCAACATAAAGAGAGGTGTTTTAGTGACTTGAAAACTTTTACAACCATATTTTCCTCTCTCATAATAACTTTCAGTAGCATCATGAACAAACTCAACTATATAACTATCACATAAAGCATGCTTTTCATGATCTACAAACACATAATTTTTATTAAGTTCAAAAACAGTGGGGTCATTAAACCCACTTTTGACAATAGTAGTATAATAAATATCATTAGGCAATATAGGACCATCATCAAGAGCATTATCATATATAGCATTAGGGAGCCATTGTTTTATTTCTGAAATTTCGTTTTCTTGAGTCAAGGAGCTTGTTACGTAAAATTTATCAAAAGGAGATATTTCAAAAGAATCATGGCATTCAACAATATAACACTCTTCCTCCTTAGGTAGGCATGGAGGGCAATTAAATAGTGTAAGAGTTGAAGAGTTACTGTCATTAGAAGGTAGATCCTCCTTTTGTTCTTCACTCTCCTCCTCTTTTTCATCCAATGAGATCACAGTTTCAGCAATTTCCTCTTCCTCAGGTTCCTGCAAGGCACAAGTTTCATCTTTTTGAGGAAACATCCTCTCAAGATGTTCAGTAATGTAAGAATTATTATCCTTGTAGGTATCACAACAATATTTAAGTATGGCAATACATTCAGATTTATAAGGGGCATCAGTTTTATGTTCAAGATAAGAACTAATTTCAAGGGCACCCTTAAAAACAATAAACTCTTCAATTTGTTCAAGATTACCAAAATCATAGTTTCCTTTAGCATAGGCAGCCAAGGTTTCATTATCAGTATACTCACATTGGAAAGGGAGATGTTTGTGCCTTCTATAGCAAAGAGATTCATTAAAGCAGTAGGATTCATCATATGTAGAACACAAGTTCTTAGCAAAACCATTCAATCTTCTTATTTGTTCCCATAGATGTTTCCTTTTGGAGAAAGCGGTAATTCTTATAACGAGACCCAGTTTCATAGAGATAAGACATTGAAAACAACTAGTCATAATAGTAATTCGAAATAAAAAGGAACTAATTTTTTTGTGTTTTTGATAAAGAGAGCAAACAAGACTAAATAAAAATAAACTAAGCAAGACAAATAACAAAGTAAAAGATTGGGTGTGAGAGACTCCCCTTGCAGAAGCAATTCGGTTTTCCCCGGCAACGGCGCCAGAAAACGTGTTGGTGGCTCTAGGTTAATAGTGCCAGAAACAATGCTTGTACGTCACACGTCAGTTGGGAACCCCAAGAGGAAGGTATGATGAGTGCAGCAGTAAGTTTTCCCTCAGTATGAAACCAAGGTTTAATCGACCAGTAGGAAAACGAGGTTTGCTTCGAAGGTGTTGGTGAAGGAGTGTAGTGCGGCGCAACACCAGGGATTCCGGTGCCAACGTGGAACCTGCACAACACAACCAAATTACTTTGCCCCAACTTAACAGTGAGGTTGTCAATCTCACCGGCTTGCTGAAAACAAAGGGTTAAACGTATCGAATGGAAAATGATGTTTGTTTGCATAAAACAGTAGAGAACAATGATTGCAGTAGATTGTATTTCAGATGTAAAAGAATGGACCGGGGTCCACAGTTCACTAGTGGTGTCTCTCCAATAAGATAACTAACATGCTGGGTAAACAAATTACAGCTGGGCAATTGACAATTGATAAGTGCATATAACATGCATGTGTGAGCTGTGGTGTCTACTATGAGATTCATTTGGGCATTACGACAAAGTACATAGACCGCTATCCAGCATGCATCTATGCCTAAATAGTCCACTTTCCGGTTAACATCCGTACCCCTTCCAGTATTAAGTTGCAAGCAACAGACAATTGCATTAAGTAATGTGCGTAATGTAAACAATACATTCATCCTTGAATAAAGCATTGCTGTTTTACCCCTAGTGGCAACAACACATCTACAACCTTAGAACTTGCTGTCACTATCCCAGGTTAAATAGAGGTTGAACCCAACTATCATGCATAAATACCCCCTCTTGGAGTTACAAGTATTCACGTGGCCAAGGCTTCAACAAGTAACGGAGAGCATGCAAGATCACAAATGACATAGACATGATAATATAATATTCAGCTCCACATAGGTATCAATATAAGTCAGATCCCAGCAAACACAACATGTAGCATTACAATAAGATGATCTTGATCATGATAGGCAGCTCACAAGATCTAAACATGATGGCACAAGTGGAGAAGACAACCATCTAGCTACTGCTATGGACCCATAGTCCAAGGATGAACTACTCACGCATCACTCCGGAGGCGGGCATGGCGATGTAGAGCCCTCCGGTGATGATTCCCCTCTCCGGCAGGGTGCCGGGAAGAGCTTCAGAAACCCCCCGAGTTAGGGTTGACGACGGCGGCGGCAGCGAATATGTTCTGGATGAAAGGCTCGGTGTTTTAGGGTTTTCGCGTCTCGGGGAATAAATAGGCGAAGGGGCGATGTCGGCGGACCCCCGAGGGGCCCAAACCACAGGCAGGCGCGGCTGGGCCCACTGCCGCGCCTGGTGTGGTTGGCCACCTCGTGGCTCTCCTTCGTCTCTCCTTCGGACTCCGTGTACGTGCTGGAAAAATAGGGACCTGGCCTTTTGTTTCGTGCAATTCCGAGAATATTTCCAGAAGTAACTTTCTGAAACCAAAAACAGCAGAAAACAGGGAACTGGCACTGTGGCATCTTGTTAATAGGTTAGTCCCAGAAAATGCATAAAAGTGATACGAAGTGTATATAAAACATGTAGCAAATGGTATAATATAAGCATGGAACAGCAGAAATTATGGATACGTTGGAGACGTATCAGTGGCCTGAGTGTATTTATAATAGGAGACATGTACAGGTACAAATACAAGGGTTAACCGTATTAGGTTAGGACTAGACTAGGACCTGTACATTATATCTAACAAGGCCAAACCGGTCTAGCAAGCAAACAAGTAGAACAATTAGAGCAATGAAATGTGATGAAATGAAGAGATGTCAATGAAACAAGTAGAAGCAATTGCTTACATGAGAATTCACGTTGACACCACTTGATTCCGATTCACCACTTGTGCATGAAAGCCACAAAACTTATTCACGCTTTCTTGGATCGAAGCACACCTATGTTGGAGAGAACCGACGTTGCGATCAGACACAATCGGGTGGGGTTGCACATATTTCTTTTGATGATGGAAGTGGGCATGTATTTTCTCCCACAATCGGGTGCCCTTTTGCTCGGTTCCACATATAGCATCCATGCTTGTGGCTAACCAAGCTCGGCAAAGTAAAACATCTTCGAAAGTTGTGTATGAAGTGCCTCTTGGCATGTACACCTTCTTGGCCTTCGCCTTCTTCGTCGTCGCAACGTCCGCCGGTTCGTCCTCACCCAAAGTGTAAAAGGGAGGGAGTGTGGATGCCGACGGCTCCTGCGATGGTGGATCGACCCCATTTCGGATCAATTCCATCATATATTCATCCTAATCATGCTAACAATTACACTACGGATCTAAAATTGACTCGGAACTATGCAATTCGGATAGAAATTCATACCCCAAAGTCCAATTGACTTCCGTCGAACAGGTTGTGGGCGAGTTGGTTGTCGGTGACGCCGGAAGAAGCTCGCGTCCGCTGGAGCGGCGGAGACTCCCCCACCACCTCCTCATCCTGCGTCGGCGGTACCTGCGACGGGTACTCATCCGCAATGAGTCGCGGCTCCTCCTGGTTCGTCGTCGAGGACGGAGGCGGCGCCGGCGTAGGGCGCCGGACCACGGGCACTGGCGTGGTCATCACCGGCTCCTCCTCCTGCGTCTCCGCGTTCGCAATCCTCATCGCCTCCTTCCTCTCCGCCTCCTTCTTCTCCCGCTTGCGTTCGCGCTGCTTGCGGCGGCGCGTCCTCCGCGCCATGGTCTCCGGCTTCAGCGCCGAGTCCGTCACCTGCTCTACGGTCTCGGAGGATGCACCCTTCTCCACCGAATCGATGGCTCCTTCCGCCTCCATCCGAATTTGCAGGTTGACGCGGCGGGAGGAATGAAATGAAGTGGCCGGGGGAAGTTGAGGCGGAGAAGAGGATAAATGAAATTGGCCGGCGCCGAAATTTGGTGTTTCAAATTTCGTGGAGCCGCCTTGCCAGATCCGACGTGGCGGACGCGTCCGGGCGGCCCCAAACCCGCCCTACATATGGGCTGGCTTTGGGGTGTGCCGGACCACCGGACGTTTGTGGAGGCTTTGGGGGCCGTGGTTGGGTGGCAGATTTCAGCCCAAACCGCGTCCGGACTGTCCGCCCAGACGTTTAGGGAGGGTTTGCCAACCATGGTTGGAGATGCTCTTATGAGGGGTTTCGGTTGTTTAGTTTTGGAAAATAAGGAAATTAAAAGTTCCAATGAAAATCAAAATTTTCCTATGAACACTTACTGGGGACATACTTCCAACCAGGGAGGAGATTCTTACTCGGGGAGGCCCTACCACTGGCATATGTCTTGTTTGCACATGAACATGTTACGGTACCCCAGTCACCCTGGAGGGACCTCGTCAGTGCGAGCGACAACCATGGTTGCCTAAATCAATTTGCCCCTAGAGCCTTGTGGTTTCACTACCTTCCATCATGAAGAACGATAAGTAGGATAACAATGGAAATGGATAAAAAGGTATCAGAACACGAAAAAAATATATGTGTTTGTTCATTGGTCATGTCAATCGGTAATCAACTCGTCTATATATTATGCGGTTAGACTTCTCGTACAAAAAAAGACTCAAAACCCTTTCCAACAAGTCTTTCCGTACAAGCAAAGGTCAAAACTTGCCAAGAACCCTAAATCTGGCCTAATTCAGACAAAGGATATTGTAGCATGAAACCACAAACAATCCGCGCGTCGACTACGCTTTGCTCTCGAAAAATAGCAGTGTCGACAAAGGGCCAACAATAAAGCATGTGTTTGTTCTGCTATGGTGCTCGCGTATGACCTCCGATTAAGATGATCCAAAAAGAAAAATCTTTGTCTCAATGAGGTGCACAACTTTTTTGTGTTGAATATTTTACCTTTATATGTTTTCAGTTTTTTTTACATGTTCATACTCCTCTACGCGCTTCTTCTTGAGCGCCTCATACTTATCTGGACACCTCTTCTTGAGTGCCTCATAAGCTTGTAGAAGTTTTTTCGAAAAATCATCAAGCGTAATGATGTATCAGGGACAATATCGACAAGACAAGATTGCCCTCCAATACTTTGAGCCTCTTTCGGCAATAAGAAATGGGTGTTACCAATACTTTGGAATTGCATAGCGGTGTACCATATGCTGCAGTATTAGGCACATGGATGTACGCTCACGTTGAACTTCCACTAATTCGGTTATGGCCACTGTGAAGGTGTGAAGCCGAAATATAAATATCACGAGTTTCATAGGGTGTTGAAAAAAAAGTAAATGATAACTCCCTTATTATTTATTTGGAATTTAAATTACCAAAGTTATTCTCACTATCAATTTCGATGATGTAACTGTGCTACATACACTTTTGATTGATATAATCTCATGTTGTTTGAAATGTTCTCAAAAGTAAGAAATTTAGCAAAATTCATGTAGAAATTTATTGCACTTAGGTCAATGATCTAACCCTACCTCATCGACTTGAGCAAAACTTTAATCCCATCGACAAGCTTAATCAATTTTTTTTAATTTCACAGGTTTTCAGATGCATGAATAGTGTCTTGGAAATTCATGAATTTGTTAGTTCAAAGTATGTATTTATATATGATTGTTCAAAGCGTTTGGAAATAAATGCGAAAGTATAGCTTAAAAATGTAAACTGATTCCCTCGAATTTGTTAGTTTCAGACATAAGATCTATAATATGGAAAACCTTATACTTAAAGTTAATGGAGTACAATGAAAAGTTAAGGAGGGTTTTTTACCGACTATTCTATCACCCAAGTTGTGTGGGAGCATTGTTTTGGCTCCCACAAGAACATGCTCTAAATTCACTAAAGTCTTAGTAATTTTTTCAAAGAATTCTGATTAGGTTACACGTACCCATGCCTCCTAAGAGCATGTACATTTTCACTTTATCCGGGTAATTTTTACGCTACAAGAAGGTTCCATGTAAAACATCAATATCATAAGAACTAAACTTGTTACTTTAATACAACGTGCGATATTTACAGAAAGTCATTTTCTGCCTCCTGAGATACAGTGATCAATATATTTAAGAAAAATAATTGAGGAGGAAGTTTTGTTTTGTTTGACTTGAATTACTTTGGGCACAATTTTTTATATTACTCATAGACATTTCATAAAAGAATCATTCCACGGAGAAGGTACCGGTTTTCAGCTCTTGAAACATGACAACTTATATCTTAAAGGCTGTTTGGTTGGGTTTATATCTAGGCTTTTGATTTTGGATTATAAGTCACAAAATAAACTTAATACATGCCTTTGTGTTTTGACTTTTAGTTTGCATGATGGTATAAACCAAAAGCCAAATTTAAAAGCACATATTTAAATACTTTTTTGACTTATGTCAAAAGCCAAAATTAAGCATAACCAAACACCTTTTAAGCGTTTGGGCATACTTTATTTTGACTTGGTAAACATTTGCTATACAGGTTGAAATATCTCTTTGTCGAAGAGAGTGGTGTTTTGGCTCCCGGATGCCTATGCACCCTTTATTTAAAATACATTTTGGACATATTTTGAAATGTCAAAAAAGTTGAAAAAAATGTTTGCGCATTGATCTTAACATTATATGTGTTCGCAAAGACGTTTCATGAAAACTGAAATTTTTGTGGTTTGTGTAAAAAAGACAAAATTTGGTGCTAAAATAAGGCTTTTCACAAGACTATTTTTTTGTCTTTTTTACACAAGTAAAAAAATATCGATTTTCGGTGAAACGACTTTGTGAACCATATAATGTGAAGATGTATCCTTGGAATTTTATTTCAGATTTTTTCAACATTTTGAAATATGTTTTTAAAATACCGGGTGCATATCGGTGCATATGCACCTAGGTGCCAAAGTGAATTTCAACTTTGTCGAATACAGCATCCTGTGGGTAAAGGCCTTCTCTTTTGGTACACGTGACATGTCTCCAATCTTGTGAAACCGTTAACAAGTTTACGAATGCTAAATTCGTTTATCGAGTGCAAAGTCTGCACCAAGGAAATCACGTGCGACGAATTCGTTTTAAAATTCGGCACAAATTCATCATATGTTCGATATATTTCGTCGTTCATGCCTCCTTATCACAAGGGTTTTCGTTATGGACCGCTGATCCAATCGAACGGCCCAGACGCCAACGAGAACGCTCGATAAATACGCCCCACGCGAAGCGCAGTTCCTTCTTCCCCTCTCCCTAAAACCCTAACCCTCACCCCGCCTCTCCCCTCCCAAACCCCTAAGCCGCCGCCGGCGAAGCCCGCGCGCGCGGCGAGATGGCGCTCTACCTGCTCTTCGAGTCCGCGTCAGGGTACGCGCTCTTCCACGCCTACGGCATCGACGAGATCGGGCAGAGCGTGGACGCCGTCCGCTCCTCCGTGCTCGACCTCAAGCGGTTCAGCAAGGCCGTCAAGCTCACCGGCTTCACCCCCTTCTCCTCCGCCATCGACGCCCTCAACCAGTGCAACGCCATCTCCGAAGGTACCGTCTCCTCTCCCCCTCCCTGCAAACCCTCGCTTCAAGTCTCCCGGGAGGAACGAATGGTGGGTGGGTGCTGATTTGTTGGTGGCGCAGGGATCATGACGGACGAGCTGAGGAACTTCCTGGAGCTCAACCTGCCCAAGGTCAAGGAGGGGAAGAAGGCCAAGTTCAGCGTCGGCGTCATCGAGCCCAAGGTCGGCTCCCACATCACCGAGGCCACCGGCATCCCCTGCCAGTCCAACGAGTACGTGCAGGAGCTGCTCCGCGCGGTGCGGCTGCACTTCGACAAGTTCATCGACCAACTCAAGGTGACGGATTTGATTTACTGCTGCGTTTACTTCTGCTGTATGCGTGAGACTGTCCCTTAACTGATACGAACAGGCAGTGCGGACTGTAGTAGGGTACATCTTGTGTGTGCTTGCTTATTAGAGGTTTCCATTAGGCAGTGGAGAAGTCCGCGTAGTCATGGTGGAACGACACCGTGTGTCTTAAAAGTCTGATGCTGCAATGGCTTTGGTTACACTATAACCCTGATGGCACCTATGCAGCATTTTCTTCTCGTTGCTTGACACAGATGTCTGTAGTGTAAGTCTGCCTATACTTTGAAGTAGGTTGTCTGAAAATTTGCAGGTGGCTCTTTTATTTCTGGCATCTTCATTGGTCTGCAACTGTTTTGTTTGCACTGTGCATCATAGATTTATCTTAGTAGGGTACATGTTATCTTGTGTGCGCTTGCTTATTAGAGGTTTCCATTAGCAGTGGAGAATTCTGCGTAGTCCTGGTGGAACTACACTCTGTATGTCTTGAAAGTATGATGCTGCATGGCTTTGGTCACACTATAGGCATGATGTCACATATGCAGAAATTACTTCTTGTTGCTTGACACAACATTTTGTAGTGTTAAGTCTGCCTATACTTTGAAGTGGGTTGTCTGAAAATTTGCAGGTGGCTCTTTTGTTCTTTTTTTATTCCTGGCATCTTCATTGGTCTGCAACTGTGTTGTTTGCAATATGCATCATGGATTTATCAACGTTGTTATTTTGATTATTGTCTGTTCATTTATTCCTTTTGGTTATTTGGTTGCAGCCATCTGACCTGGAGAAGGCTCAACTAGGTCTGGGGCATAGCTATAGTAGGGCAAAGGTGAAGTTCAATGTCAACCGTGTGGATAACATGGTTATTCAAGCGATCTTTCTGTTGGATACACTTGATAAGGATGTCAATTCCTTTTCCATGAGAGTGAGGTTTGTTCCTCGTCTTTTGCTTAATTTAACTGCTGCTTCAGATTGCATGTCATGTCTCAGCACTTAGATCACCTTAGTTTTTGTGCAAATGTTTATGCAGAAGTATTAATAATATCCAAGTATTACTAGCGTTTAGTTGACAATTGTTCATTACACTTCCGATAATACATCTTTTTGGTAATTATTACTTCCCTTAGCATCTAATTATGTGCTAATGTAAGATATCACGCCCCCACCCCACCCCCACAAACTCGTCTATGACCTTCGTAATATATGATTGTGGTGGTTGTGCAGATATTTAATTGTTCGTTAACCATTATGCAGGGAGTGGTACGGATGGCATTTTCCTGAGCTGGTCAAAATCGTGAATGACAACTACCTTTATGCTAAGCTTTCCAAGTTTATTGTAGACAAGTCTCAGTTGTCAGAAAAGGATATTCCAGCTTTAGCTGATCTAATTGGAGATGAAGACAAGGCAAAGGAAATTGTTGAAGCAGCAAAGGCATCTATGGGTAACAAACATGTCACAATTGGTTGCTTCTGTAGTTAGGGTGTTGACAATGTGGCTTACATAAACTCCTTTGTATTTTCAGGCCAGGATCTTTCACCAGTTGATTTGATTAATGTCCAACAGTTTGCTCAGAGGGTCATGAATCTATCTGAGTACCGTAAAAATCTGTATGAGTATCTGGTGACAAAGATGAATGATATTGCACCAAACCTGACCTCATTGATTGGTGAGATGGTTGGAGCTCGGTTGATCTCTCATGCTGGCAGTCTTTCAAATCTTGCAAAATGTCCTGCCTCCACTCTCCAGATTCTAGGTGCTGAAAAGGCTCTGTTCAGGTACTTGATACTTGGACTGCTCATGTATTGCAACACCTTCTTTTCAAACTATGCTCTCATTTTTCTACTCAAATCTTGCATATTTACTGTTTATTAAGTATTGAAACTGTCCTTTGTGCTTCTGAAATTTTGTGATTAATTTCTTAATTTTATTGCAGAGCTCTGAAAACACGTGGAAACACACCAAAGTATGGTCTCATATTCCACTCATCTTTTATTGGTCGTGCATCAACCAAGAACAAGGGAAGAATGGCACGGTACCTGGCAAACAAATGTTCAATTGCTTCCCGCATCGACTGCTATTCAGGTTAGTTGAAGGGCTTTGGTTGCAAATGTTACACATTCTGGTTCCCCTTGCTGATTGTTTTTCTCATTGGGTTATGCACTCCAGATATGAGTAGCAACATTTTTGGTGAGAAGCTGCGTGAACAAGTTGAGGAGAGACTAGACTTTTATGACAAGGGTGTCGCACCACGTAAGAACCTTGATGTTATGAAAGCTGCTATTGAGGGCTTGACAAACACAGAGGATGATGACGGTAAGGATACAACTGTTTGTTTGTTAGTCTCAGTCACTTAGTGTCAGGTCATATTTTCTAATCCACATTAAATTGTTGGCTTGACACCATGAACAAAAATTTCTTTTACAGGCAAAGAGAATGGTGATGCGTCTGTCAAGAAAAGTAAGAAAAAGAAGTCTAAGGCTGAGGCTAATGGTGATGCAATGGACGTTGACAATGGCGCGGCTGATGCTGAGCCTGAAACTGACAAGAAGAAAAAGAAGAAGAAGAAGCACCAGCTTGAGGAGGACGAAGAGATGACCAATGGCGAAGATGAGACCCCCAAGAAGAAGAAGAAGAAGAACCGCGACGCTTCTGAGTCTGTTGAGCCTAAGACGGGCACTGAAGGGAAGAAGAAAAAGAAGAAATCCAAAACTGATGACGAGTAATAGTAGTGTAGTTGCCTAGGTATCGAGTATCGGTTGTTGAAGCTGATCGTCAAGTCTCAAATTTTTGTACTACAATGGATCCAACTGTGCCTTGACTGTTATAAGTGTGTACTCTTTGAGCCCTTGACAAGGTTTGTAATGTAGCGTGGCTTGGATTTAATTAGCGAAGCTGTTGCAGTTGCACTAGTACTTTGTCATTCTGTTCTGCAGCTCCAGTTGTTGAATGCCAACATTTCTTACTAGAGTTGATGTTATATTTATAAATGATTATTTGCTAGGTTTCACATTTTGCGGCTATCTCATGTGTTCATAGGATTTTCCTAGTAATTTTGAAGTCTAAGGCTGAAGGTCATGGTGACGCCTTGGACACTGATAAGCCTGCCAACACTAAGCTTAACCTGAAACTGAATCAGATGAAACTCCCAGAAAGAAGCGTGATGCTTTAGTGGATGGTCATGGTAGTTGCAGAAGCTCTGACTAATGCCCTCTCCATTGCCAAGAACCAGAATCTGCGAGTCACCTCACGCTGCAATGCTCCTCTCGTCAGTTTTGGTTCACCATCCTGCTCTCTTACCGTTTGCTTCAGTTTACCCCGGACGCGGCATCTTCAATTACGACCTGCTGGATCTCGCTCCGGCAGCGGCGTGGGGAAGGAGCTTCTGGCGGCTAGGGTTAGGTCGCCTCCTGTGTTGCCGTCGAGAGAGCGACGCGGGGGCCTCTTCCTCTCCAAAATAAGAAATAGTGGAATGCTATTGTGAGTAAATAAGAATGCAGAGTACTATTCTGACCCTGTAGTAACCAGAAGGTGGAGTATGTTATTACTTGTGCATCAAAGTTGCTGGACCATTTGCATGGTTGTTGGCTTGTTGCATCGGGAAAGATCACTTAAATACCATGTTCTCTTATTTAAAAGCGAGGAAGGAAACATAGACACTTTAATCGTTCATAGAAATCTCCATCACTTCGGCATAGAGCAGCGACACATGTGTAGCATACAATTGTTGCAAATATTAACATGCAAATATAACAACAAGAAGAAGTCCAAAACCGAGGGTGACAATTAGACTAGAACCTCTCTGTTGCTTCATGAAGTTGAACATCTATTATCTAATTTATTTATATACATGGGTGTGAGCTACTGTTTCCCTAGGGTGGTGCTGATCACATTTTGAGATCTATAATATGGAATAGCATGTAATGAAGAGCATGCACTGTATTTTTTTTTTCTAGAACGAAGATGTTCTGATTGGAACTTGAGAGAATAGCTTGGACACGTGTTCTGGGGGAATAAGATGACATTGCTGTTGCCTGCTGTTGATAAATCTTATTTCTCTGCTGCAGTGGAGTTCGCATCAAAATTAAACTTCAGAAATCGTTCAGCTACATACACTCACTCGCATAAATCTTGCCTCATCATGATTTTCATGTGATTTTCTGAAATATATCGCCATAATGACTTAACTAAAGACACTACCGCTAGAAAATCACTTCAGTTGCAGAGGTAATGGAGTACTACTGTGTTTGTTCTTCCTGTTAGTTGTCCCTTCCTTCTGGACTGAAATACTGGGGTGCAGAGGTTTTGGAATAATATGATTACTCTTCCTGCCTTTTGTCCATACCTTCTGGACCGAATTACAGTGTTTGCTCTTCCTACTTTTCGTCCCTTCCTTCAGGACTGAACCACCGTGTTTGCTCGTCCTACTCTTTGTCCCTTCCTTCAGGACTGAAACATCGTGTTTCCCCGCCCTAATCTTTGTCCCTTCCTTCAAAACCGAAACACCTTGTTTGCTGTCGCTACTCTTCACCACTTCCTTCAGTACCTGTTCCACTTCATGAACCACCCCGAGCCTCCCAAACCACTCTGCGAGCAACTGCGAAGGCTCTTGACCGATCACAGAACCAGTCTCTTCAAGCTCTGCCAGAAACTCCAATGCTCCTTCCAGCCCGTTGACCTTCTCATACGCACTCAATATCAAGGTGAGACACCTGTCACATGGTTCAAGTCCTGCACTTCTCATGTTCCGGGTTACACAGACGGCCTCATCAATCTTATTGGACAGGCAGTAAGCGTTAACCAGGAGCGCACACAGCTTCGTGTCGGGCACCGTCCCTGCGAACTGCACCGCGTCGAAAACTCGTTGCGCCCCTTCTGAATCACCTTTGTACGAGTATGCTCTCAGCAAAGCCTTGTAAACCTCTTTCCCAGCGAAGATCTGCTGATCCTCAGTTTGCTTGATTAAATCTTCTGCTTGTTCTAACATGTCAGCTCTGATGTAAGCCATGATCATCGACCCATATGCTCGTTTATCGAGCGGTAGGCCTAGAAACACGATTTCTTCGAATGTTTCCTTTGCGCGGTTGAGGTCTCCGGCCTTGCTGTACATGTCCACCAGCGCAGTCAGCATGACCTGATCACAGGGGAGACCTCTGTCTTTCATGGCATGGAATGCTTCCTCAGCTTCTCTCAACAGGTTTTGCTTGCCGTAGATTTGTATCAATTTAGTGTAGTCGCGCACATTTGCTTCGAAAGAATCCTCCATCAGTGCATATTCTAGTACCTACCAAACAAACAACCCATTTTGTAAGGTCACATCGCTTAGAACAGACTGCTAACAGTCATCATGTATGCAGATAACAAGTTCAGACATTTCTAATTCAATGGTTAGCAAAGGTTACAGAGCAGAACTCTAGAAGTTTCTGATCAATATATGCAAAAGGTTACGAGTAAGCAAAGATTCAGTCCCTGTTCACCCCCCAAGAACAAACTTTACAAATGTCGTGCAGTGGTGGTGTCAAACTGTCAACAGTGTTTTCATTCAATCGATTACATCAACAAGAGACCATTTCAATAAGCATTCCCCAACTGTAGTTACCTTTATTACTTCCTAAACATGAAAATGATTACTCCCTAGGTGGTTCTAGACTTCTAGTACTACCTCACAAAGACACAAAGCATTCCCCAAGTCCTTGACAGCATAGAACAGCTTGAAATTTCTATTTGCCCCAAAAGATTTCGTGACAAAATCGAGAAAGAAAATGCCCACTGACCTGAGCGAGAATGGGGCTCTCCATGGCCTTGAGCTCCTTGAGGACCAGCAGCCAGTCCGCCCTCTTGGGCTTCATGGCCTTCACCCAGAACGCGAGTACCACGCCGAGGTTCTCATCGTCAGGAGACAGGGACACGATGCGTGGCATCAGCGCCTTGCAGCGGTTGGGCAGCTTGGGGGACAGGCCGCGCATCGCCTGCTCCTGGGGATCCGACAGGTCGCTTCCCATCTCATCCCACCTGAACCTCGGCGACTCCTCCGCCTCTGCCACCGCTGTCTCCGCCGCCCGAGGCCGCGCCTCCGCTCCACGGCGGCCGGGCGCGCACCCGCATTGCGAAGGCACCCTCGCGACCGAGGCGCTGGAAAGTTGCGTGACCAGCGAGTAGAAGGCCGGGGCGGCGAGCGACACCATGGGAGCGAGAAGACGAGGAAGGAGAAGAGGGACTCTATCCAATGAGACGATCGCATCTCGGCCGTCCATGGGCGAGAGATCCGATCGAACGATCGTGATGGTTCTGTAGCTTTCCCAGGGAATATCCTGACCGTAGATGCCTCATCGCACGGGCGCGAGGGAGGTGGGCCCACCAGCGGGCGCCGCCAGATATAAATAAGCGGCCCTCGTGTCCTCGCGATCTCATCTCTGTCTCTAGGGTTTTGGGATTTTAGCCGCCGCCGCCGCCGCCGCCGCCGCTACCGAATTCGACAAGCTCCCGAGCTCGCCGGATCCGATGGCCGTCACGTTCTCCGACCTCCACACCGCCGACGGGCTCAAGGCCCTCGAGGCGTACCTCTCCGGCAAGACCTACATCTCCGGGTGAGCACAGTTGCCTAACCGAACTTACTTCTGTAGCCGATCAGATCTGTAGGTTCGTAGCCGTGTTCAGTGGATTAAGTAGGGTTGAACTGATCGGCGTTGCGATGGTGATGGTTGTGATGCGATATCTCTGCTCAATTTTGCGCATCTGGTTATTTGATTTGGGAAGACGCGCCCGCTGTTGCTTATTCATCGTGTCTGTGATGCTTCTACAGCGATTCGCTCAGCAAGGACGACATCAAGGTGTTCGCGGCGGTGCCTACGAAACCTGGAAAGGAGTTCCCCAATGCTGCCCGCTGGTACGACACCGTCGCCGCGGCTACTGCCTCAAGGTACGATCAGTGCTTGCCGCTCTAATAGATTGCATAGTATGCTAACAGAATAGCATGATGTATTTTCGTATTGATGGATGGTTGCTAAGTGTGTTTGCTGGTTGCAGGTTCCCTGGCAAGGCTGCTGGCGTGAGTGCATCATCCGCTTCTGCTGCAGCTGCTCCTGCCGCTGAGTCTGCAATGGTTTGTTCCAACCCTTTGTCATGATAGCTATGCCAATTACTGTGTAGTTATATTCACATATTGAGCTATTTTTGTTTATATGTTCCCAAATGCTTCATAGTTAACTTAGTACACTCGATTAGTTGCTGTCGTGCATGCAGCTAATATGTTGATAAATGGGAATTGTAAAGCTGTTATCTTAGTAATTAGCAATTCTTTGCATAATGAATGTTTGCCACAATACTGTGTCCGTTGCTATTTTATGAACTGTCATAGATCTTGTCTGGAAACAAATATAATCGCGTTGACATTGTGTTGTGTGTTTGACCCTCTTACAGGATGTCGATGATGATGACTTGGATCTGTTCGGTGATGAGACCGAGGAAGACCAGAAAGCAGCAGCCGAGCGCGCGGCTGCTGCCAAGCCTGCCAAGAAGAAAGAAAGTAAGCTTAGTTAGTGTTTTTATGTGCTTATTAAATTGTGTGCGAGTGCTATGCTGTTTTGCTGTCACAAATCTTGCCTGGCTTTTATTGTCACTGTCTGGTTTGTTTTGGTATGGTTCATGTTCTAACGCCAAGCTTATTTAGGTGGGAAATCCTCTGTTCTCATGGACATTAAGCCTTGGGATGATGAGACTGACATGAAGAAGCTGGAGGAGACTGTCCGCAGTGTGCAGCATGAAGGTCTCACTTGGGGTGCATGTAAGTAACCTATTTCTCTAAAATGTAATCTCTTACAGAGCACTGATATAACAGATTCATAAAACTAACACATTGCTCTCAAACTTGCAGCTAAGCTTGTTGCTGTTGGTTATGGCATCAAGAAGCTGCAGATCATGATGACAATCATTGACGATCTCGTGTCTGTTGACACTCTGGTTGAGGAAGTACTCCAGGAGCCGCCCCACAACGAATACATCCAGTCCTGTGACATTGTTGCCTTCAACAAGATATAGAATCTCTCGGTCCTTCAGATTGCTGCTGCTGGATTCATGCTACTGGGATTGGTTGTTCTGGAAGCATTTCCATCTATCCCATTTAGTTACCCCTCTTACAGAGCTGCTACTAGTTTTGTTTTTGAGTGAATGCCCTGGTCTTGAGTATCTGTTACCTTTAAATAGTTGAATGAATTGCTGAGCGGTTTGTAATGACGAAACACCAGTCATGTGGAGTAAAATTCAGTCTTCGTTCCTATTTGCTACCATTTTGATTACTTATATACTGATTCCAGTATCCTATTACCGAACTCATCTGATGTTAAGTAAGGGCATCTCCAACCGAGACCCGCATATGGACAGGAAAAGTGGACTGATTTGGTCCGTTTGGGGCCGATTGATTTGGTCCGTTTGGGGCGGATCTCGGACAGAATTTGGAAAAAAAACTGGGGCACCAAGTTTGTCTCTTTGCCAAATTTGAAACAAACAAAATGCAAAATGGGCATACAAAATAATGTAAAAATTTGTCCACCCAAACATGACATACTCAAGTTCTAAATGACACATAGTTTGAAATACAAATTAGTTCAAGTTCCAAATGACACATAGTTTGAAATACAAATTAGTTCAAATGTAATGATAAATAGAAGAGAAGGACATCAAGCATCATCGGTCATTTTTTGCTTCTTGAGTATCCAAGCTTTTTGCTCCGGGTCCATGATGCTCAAGTCGGCCATCATGATCCGATTCTCCTCGGCCATCACCGCAAGCTTGACGCGGTCTGCCTTATTCTTGATCCGATCCGCTTCTATCTGTAGCTTCTTCTTTTACATCTCCAAAAAGCATGCCATGGCCTCCTCTTTGTTTTTACGTTTCGCAACGTACCTTGCGGCGGTGGACTCCTCCTTGCCGCCTTGAGCCGCGTCCTCTCCCTCCGGTCTGCCCTCTTGTCCGACTTCGGCAGCCGCTCCTTCTTCGGTTTCAACAGGGCGGCGCCGGCTTTGGTCGTGGCCTTGGAGAGACCGTCCTCCATCGAGGGGCGGCGGCGGTCACAAGAGGGTTTGGGAAGGAAAGGGTTGTGGGAAGGATTGTGTGGCTGGCGCCTGGGCCTGACGCGGACAAGAGAGGACAAAAGCCAGACCGGGAGCCTGTCCGTTTCTCCCCAAACTTGGGCTAGGTTTGGGGCGAAAATCGTGTCCGCACGGACAACGGTCCGCATGCGGAGTCCCGTTGGAGTGGCTCCCCTGTCCGTCCGGACAGTTTCAGACTAGGCCTGTCCGCATGCGGGTCTCGGTTGGAGATGCCCTAAGCCTTGTCATGTGAAAATGAAATACGCTTGAGGGAGTATAGCGGCGGCATGTTTGGAACAAAGAATAAATTGTCATATACTCCCTCCGTTCCTAAATATAAGATATTTTAGGTGTTACACATGTTGTCTACATGCATATACTAAAATGAGTGAACCTATACATGAAATATATCTAGATACACTTGTGTGCATGTGAACGTGGACAAAAGTTAAAACATACGGAGGGAGTACGACCTTTCGAGCGTTCAAGGGTGTGAGCTGTCAACAGCAACCGGATCAAACTAGCCATATCATGGTGTACTAGTATAAATGGGCTGTTTAGCTGACGAATTTACCAACTCCAAATAAAGACATTATCGCTGAGGTCCCAGTGACGACCCACCAAATATTCCCTCCCAAAACGCATGCACCCTGCATACTTTTGGATAGTAAGTAGCGTCGGTGCAATACTTCCCTCCCGTTTAGATGAGATTTTAAACGTTATCGCCGGTACAATTGATAATTTCAAAGTTTGAACATTCGCCGGTCAGCTGCATGGGCTTTGACCCGTCCACGTCTGCGGCTGTACGCAGCGGCGGAGCTAGAGCTGCTGACTCCAGGGTGCACAACTTTACAACACGCATGACAGTGTACAAATTTTCTATGCAACAGTACACCAAATTTTAAAGTATGCACCAGTTTTGACCATATTTAATTCTCCAAAAGACACGAGTCAATCAGATATGTCTAATAACAGAGAAGTGGCAATAATAGTGCTAATAAAAATAGATAATCCATTGTGATTTGACAATATTGGTTAACTAAGGTAAAATGGGAAACTAAAGATAACATTGGCTAACAAAATATGTCCTTATGGACCTTATCCACCAGCACTGCAGTTTGAGCTGTCCACCACCCTATAAAATATAAGAAAGAATAGAACATTGAGAAATTTGGCAAGAAGTCGAAAATAGAAGAATGAGCATACTAAATAATCAAGTGTACATGTTACCTTTACATTTTAGAATTTGCGACCTCTCAATTTCATGAAACGATCAACCACTGGATCATTAGTGACTTTCTTCATTTCTTCTTTCTCCACATAACAAATAAGATCATCACTCAAACTTTCATCATTGAGGCGATTGCGTAAATAATTTTTCACAATCTTCATTTTTGAAAAGACCTTCTCAACTTGGGCAGTGGCAACTGGCAGTACTAATACTAGCTTCAAAAGACGGTAAACCAAAGGATAGCATAAATGTTTTCTTGTTTGAACCAATATTCGAGAAAGCTCAGCAATTGTTTGTAAATTGGAGAATCTATCATCAGATCGCACATCTGCAATGTAGAGACAAAGATGATGACTAAGTTCCCTGAGTTCTC
The DNA here is from genome assembly GCA_947311845.1 of Poa pratensis. Classification (NCBI taxonomy): domain Eukaryota; kingdom Viridiplantae; phylum Streptophyta; class Magnoliopsida; order Poales; family Poaceae; genus Poa; species Poa pratensis. Next base: position 48,405,913 of record CAMZMU010000052.1, read on the forward strand.
CAGAATCAAAGTCCTTGGGGTAGAGTTTGGCCAAACTCATCAAATTCTCTGAATTAAAATCATGTAATGAGTCTTTTGGACATAAAGATGTGGACCAAACAAGCAGGTTAGAGGTTGTCTCGTTGAATCGACCATCAAGCTCTTGAACTAGCCAATCAAGAACGTCATTGAAACAATCCACTTGAAAATGGTGCTGATTGGTAATTCCGGTTTTTTGCCTTTTGTTCTTTGGGTTAACATAGTCTTCTTCCATTTTCAACTTGTCTAGATGATGCTTATCACAAAATGCAAACACTTTATCTTGGAGAGGTTGCCACCCGTGTCCTCTAAGCTCAACCAAGTGACTTCTTGTTGATTTCACACAATGCATAGCGTTCACTATGTCTTGATCCTTACGCTGCAGTGTTTGTGACAGGATGTTTGTTACTATCAAAATAGTCAACATGAGCTGCAAATAGAACACAAAATCAAATGACTGAAAGTACACTAAAAGACCCAATGCTTGATCTCTGTTTGTTCTATCCTTGTCCTCCTCTTCCACAAATTTTAACACTTTGACAATTGTTGGGAACAAGTCGACCAAGCTCTCAAGTGTTTTACAATGAGAGCTCCAGCGAGTGTCTCCTGGCCTTTTAAGGGATTGCTCTTGGTTTAGTCCTTTCCCGGTTTCAAGTTGCCCACAACCTAAGGCCTTACACACTTCTTATCTCGGATCATGTCCCTCCGCTTGGCGGATCCACCCACCACATTCAGCAAGGTAGAAATCATTCCAAAGAAATTACTAACGCCTCGGTGGTTCCTTACTACAGCCACAACAACTAGCTGAAGCTGGTGAGCAAAACAATGGACATAGTAAGCCGTGCTGCTTTCTCTCAAGATCAATGATTTCAAGCCATTGAATTCGCCTCGCATATTACTAGCACCATCATAACCTTGACCTCTAACTTGCTTGTAGCTCAGCTTGTATGTTGCAAACAGAGAATCAATTGCAGATTTTAGGTACGCAGAAGTTGTCTCTTTGACATGAACAAGACCAACAAAGCTCTCTTTCACTATTCCACAACTATCAACATAACGCAACACAACTGCCATCTGTTCTTTCCATGAGACATCTCTAGACTCATCAACAAGCAAGCAGAACGGGCCATCCCCAATTTCTTGAAGAATAGACTTCAATATTTCCTTTGCAAAGCAACTACCAATATCTTTCTGGATTTCAGGACACAACATAACAGATTTGCTTGCACCATCAACACTAAAAGCCTTGCGTAATTCCAGATCATGCTCTACTAACAATTCATGGGTTTCTTTGAAGTTACCTTTGTTCAAAGAAGTCTTCGACTCGTCATGACCACTAAACGACAAGCCTTGTTTCAACAACAATCTAGCAACATCAACTGAGCCATTTACACGAGTAAAATAAGCAATCTTGGCAGCCTCACTTGACCTTTGCAAAGCAACATCGATGTGCTGGTCTTGTTGTAATAAAGCATCACAATCTTTCATTGCCTGGTTGTGAACACTATCAATACCACCAACATGTTCATTTAGTCTGTCAACCTTGTTCCAACTATTCCAGCCTTTGACAACAAATGCAGCATAACTAGCCCCTTTATTATTGCGGCCCCTAAACAAGAAGCAGCAAAGGCAATATGCTCTATCCTTGGACTCACTATATTCAATCCAGCTCGCATAATCGTCAAACCATCCTGGACTAAACCTTCTGTTCTTGCCCGCAATCATTCTAAATGGAAAATCATGAGTGCGAGGTTGGCAAGGCCCATTAGCCAAGTATTTTCTTCTTACCACATCCTTTTGATTAGGACGGTACTGATCTATACATTTTCTTTTGCCGGGATCGAACTGAATCTCCTCTTCCCAATTCATATCCGGTGGAGGCAAAGGACCTGATGGCGCTTTCCTTTTCAGCACATAGCGATCCATGATTAAACTGAATCTGCTCTGCAATTTTATAAATACCAATGAATTGCATCAGAGGCAGCTAATTAGAGATACCCAAATCAGTTCATCAAGAAAATATTGATATACAATATATATACATATTGATATTGGGTTCATGAATGCCATAACTAAATCGAAAATCTGTGATTTTGAGACAAATTGCACAAACTAACCCATTGAAATAACTACAGAAGTAAATTACTAGATCTAATGTCTAAGAATAATACCTGTTGTTTGTTGCCGCTTGGAAAATGAAGGGGATTGCACAAATGGGGCAAGGGCCAGAGTTACAGACGGAATTGCGGACGAAACGGGACGCAGTGGCCCGTGGCCGGACTAGGGATCAGCTTCTCCTATCTGGCTATCTCCCACGAGCGGCGGCGAAGACGGCGACCGGCGAGGGCGCGAGGCGTGCGTCGGCGACCGACGGGCGACGTTGACGAGCGACTGGAGTTAGGACTTAGGACGGTCGAGGCCTCGAGGGCAGGGGCACGATCGGAATATGAACAGTGTGGCCAGTGCCTGGGACGGTGGAGGGCACAGTGGGACGAGCTAGCTAGCTTTAGCTTTGGTGCTGACTGCTGAATGCTGATCGATCGATTGATTTGGGCTGCACGGTAGCACACTGCACACGGGTGCACATGTAATTAGCTGGGGGGTGCACACACGGTAGAATTTTGTTGGCACATAAAGAAAAATTAGACGGACCCGGTGTCCTGTGCACCCGGTTGGGCTGCTGTAGCTCCGCCGGTGGCTGTACGTGTTGGCTCGTTCTCCCCTGGGACCTATATATAAATGGCACCAATGCACACAACTCCACAACAGCACCAAACTTAGCAAGAAAGCTAGCTAGCACACACCACCAGAAAGATCGATCGATCGAGCGAAGTAGGGAAGATGATGGCTGCTGCTGCTGCTGCCAAGCTTGCCGCTCTGGTCACCTTGCTGGCGTTTGTCGGACCGGCGGCGTGCCAGCAGGGCTGCTTCGTTGGGTGGAACCCGGTGACGAACAATCAGACGTGCACACGAACTAGAAGCCGGAGCATCCCAACCCCTCCTTTTGATGGGTCCGATAGGCTCCGTGTGGGCTACTACAACACTCCCAGCAACACCGACTCCTACTGCCCCAGCGCCGAATCCACCGTGAGGAAGGCCGTGGCCGACGCCCTCTACCAAAACCCTGGCGTCGGCGCAGGGATCATCCGCCTCTTCTTCCACGACTGCTTCGTCCGGGGCTGCGACGCTTCCGTCCTTCTCAACACCACCGCGTCCATGAACAGCGACACCGAGAGGGAAGGCCGCCCAACAAGGACAGCCTCCGTGGGTTCGAGGTCATCGACGCGGCCAAGGAGGCCACCAAGGCCGCCTGCGGTGGAAACAAGGTCTCGTGCGCCGACATTCTCGCCTTCGCCGCCCGCGATGCCTCCGTCATCCTCAGCGGCGGCAAGGTCAACTACGCCATCCCTTCAGGCCGCTACGACGGCCGCGAGTCCTTGAGCAGCGAGACCGACCAGCTGCCCGGGCCAGGGTCCGACCTCCAGGCGCTCAAGGACAAGTTCGACACCCAGGGGCTCAGCACCGCCGAGATGGTCACCCTCTCCGGCGCGCACACCATTGGCAATGCCCGGTGCTTGTTCAACTCCGACAGCCTCGCCAACAGGACCGACGACTTCGCCGTCAACCTCAGAAGCCAGTGCAGTGGCGGCGGGAGCACCAGGGTGGACATGGATATGGTGACCCCCAACGTCCTGGACAGCCAGTACTTCAACAACGTGGATGACACCAACATGTTGTTTGACTCGGACCTGGCGCTCCGGTCATCGGAGACCAAGGCGCAGGTGGATACCTTCGCAACCAATGCGAACACGGCGTGGGAGGTGGCGTTCGCGGCGGCGATGAAGAAGATGGGCGACATCAGGATCAAAGCCAAGGGCGACGCCGGCGCGGAGATCAGAGAGACGTGCTGGAGGGTCAACAACTCATAAGTACTAGTCGATCTTATTGGAGCTGGTGATTCGCATGCATGTGATCTATCGAGGATATGTGACCTCCCATTGTTTGTGTTGTCGTGTTTGTTTTTAATAAGGGTCTCAAAGATTATCATTATTATCAGTCTTTCTACATGTATATATCACGTGATCCAGCTAGGACGGTCGATCTCCATGTCTTGCGAGTAACGTTGTTACACTTTCGGAGAGGCTGAGACGCACTCTGCATCATATAATTTGGATATATATTAAAGTAATAAATATACCGATCCACAGACGCTCAATCAGTTAGCTGCGGTCATCAACATAATTTTTTCAGCTGTGATGATCTCCATGCCCCCCTGCCTGCCTGTTTGAATTCGCGTCCGACGCAACCTTCTGCCCCGGAACACGGCAAGAACCTTCCGAGCCCGGCGTCAATCCACGGGCTTGTTGTCATCGACGCCGTGCATGTTGGCTCGCTCCACTCTTCCTTCCGGTACGGGCACACCACCGCCGCTAAGATTGCGGGAGCTCAAAGCCTGCTACCTCCAAACTTAATCATGAAACAATGAAATTACACTATGTATTGTAGAGGACTGTTTTATGTATACATACTATAGGGGCCTCTTTGGTTGCTCGAACATTTTTTGGGCCTCCCGTCTCCGTGGCTCAGCTGCGCCTGGCCCCTGAGAAACGCGGCCTGAGCCAACATCTGCAGCCCGTTTGGTTGCATGCATATCGTTTTTCTTTTTTGCCTATTTTTTTTTTCGTATTTTCGGGTTTGGCTGCCTGCATACTTGGCTGTGGGGTGTTTAGATGCAACACTCGGCTGTTTGGTTGCATGCAGATTTAGAGGTACTCTCACCACTTTGAAAACTGGTCATCTTACCTCCTAACACAAGCACACAATCAGCAATGCCAGCAAGCAGCAATCAGCAGCAGCAAACACACAATCACAAACACACATGCATAATGATTAGCATATACTACCACGGTGGATGATCAAGTGCACAAGTATCTACTTAATTACATCATACAGGGGACATAAACACCCTGATGAACAACAGGAGAAGGCGAGAAGCACACACCCTGATCAAAATAGGTTCTGGGCATTCTAAGCCCGGGTTAACAGCTAGCAGGGGCATCCCATGCCCCTGGTCAACACTAACAGGGGCATCACATGCCCCTGATCAAAATGCACTTACCTTAAGCACGCTGGAACTAGCCGTGCTCAGGACAAGTGTACCCCCTCGCCGTCGAGTCCATATTCTTGTAGATGTCCATCTTGAAGCCTGTAGCGGTGAGCTTGAAGACTAGGCAGTCGTCCTCCTCCAGGTTGTACTTGTGGACGACATCTGGCCAGTTCCTCCCGATGATGATCTCGCCAGTGTCCTTGTAGTACTAGAGCTGACAATGCTCGTCGCAGAACTTGTAGGCGCCGATGGCAATGCAGCGAGGAAGGGGGATCATCATCCACTCCTTCAAGCTGGCATGGAAGGACCTTGGGATGAGCAGCATGTGCAGATCACCCCGGTCGAGCTGAACGTAGAAGCGCCTGGGCAGTCCTGCTCTTGGGATGTGGCCGATCTTCGGCTTCTTCTCCTTCAATGGCTTGAGCAGCTCCTGAGCCTCCTCTTCCCTCCCAGGCAGTGACGGCTTCTGAAACCTGGCGTTGAAAGAGATGATCCCTGGCAATGGCACCAACGATGCAAAGCCAGGAGGAGGCCCATCTTGCTCGGCCTTAGGTACCCTGTGATAACCCCCAAGAGCAGGGGATCACTGTAGCACCTCTCAATGTGGAAGTAAGGTATCGATCCACAGGAGCAAGAAGGAAAAATTATCTATTCCCTACAACTAAAGTGTCACAAGTTTTACTTGATTATGCACTAAACAAGTTTAATGAACAAGAAGGTTGATTTAATTGATGGGAATGTAACAAAACAAGAATGTAAAAGTGTCCCAATCCTCTCCAATGCAAGAGGACAAGACAAATGTTTTCTCTTATATGAACAATGGTCATGGGTTCACTTAATCCTCTCTCTCATCTACGGTGATTATCATGTTATAGATAAAGTATACACAATTGTCATGCTTTAATGGTAGCTTTTATAACGGCTATATGTCCTAAAATACATAGTTGAAAGAAGTACTCATTTGTGTTGCTAGGTCACCCTCGTAAGGCTAGCGTGGTTGCTCTCACTCCCACATCATACTCTTCCTTTTTTACCCCAGATAAAGGATGTTGGGTTGTATTTCACATGTCACTCAATACATATGCCGTTGTCACATCGGCCATCCCGTACCTACATACATCATACTTCATAATGGACAATATTCTAAACACTAGTGCAATGATTCATATTTCGTGTGCATGACCACATCTCTCTCATCTATCCACACTTGGTGGTGTCAATCACCTCATGACAAGGATAAACAAGACATTATGCATAAATCAAACCATCACATGTATCATAGAATATCTCCAAAGTATGACAAATCATAAAAACTCCAACACAACGGTAAATGTATAATAAATCATCTCATACCACAATATCCACCATAAGAATTACATAGATAGATCCATACTTATGCAAAGCACATCATATGGACTCTAACAATGATCATACATAGAGAGATTAGATCAAGTTACCACCACAAACCCAAAGTCCAGGGGGTGGACTACTCCCCCTTCATCACGGAGACGGTGGAGAAGTCGTTGGAGAAGATGGAGACGTTGATGAAGAGGTGCAGCCCGGAGTGGAGGCGGCGACCCACAGCAGCCCACGGCGGCGACGGCGGCCCTTGGGGGCGGCGGCGGCTGCCCTTGGTGATGAGGATTCCACCAAAATGGGCTTACAGGCCGCGTCCGAACTCCGATTGGGCTTATCTCGGGCTTAAAATCTTCGTATAGAAAATTGTGACAACTTTTTCTTTAATTTGATTTCCATTGGACGCCATCTTCGAGGGTCAAACTGACAATCTCGTAAAAAGTTCTCAGATAGATTTCAGTAAAGTCCCAATTTGACTCCAACAAGGTTTCCTTTTATATTTTTGATAATTCCTACACAACAAATAGGAAAACAAGAAGATTTTGCACTTTGGCAACTATTAGTAGGTTATTCTAATAAATGTCATAATATGATATAAAATGTATATAAAACATGTGCCAATTGACATAAAACATGCATGGAACATCAAAAATTATAGATACGTTTGAGACGTATCAATCATCCCCAAGCTTAGTTCCTACTCGTCCTCGAGTAGGTAAACGATAAAACAAAATAATTTTTGAAGTGACATGCTATCATAATAATCTTGATCATATAATATTGTAAGGCACATGTTATGAAGTGATGAAGTTATTGCTACATACAGTCAAATATTCATTCTTCAAAGAGTAGCAATGTACAAGATAGATTATGAAGTGATATCAAATACTCAATGTAAAGATGTTCAATGATAAATTCACAAAGTGTAATATAGAAAAAGTACTATGGACCAAATGTATGCATAATGAAAAGTAAAAACATCCTATGGTGGTCATAGAGTACTTCTTATGAAAACTGAATATAAAAGGTGGACACTTTGGATAGATAAATAAGTAGAGGTAAAGCATGAATAAGTTTCATCTAACTTCCAAACACTTCTACTTAAGTTAATGCTTGCAATGTGGTAGTCATTGGTGTGGAGCTCTCATTACCCCTATCATAGCATCTTGAATGATTAATGTTTAAAGTGAAAGCAAATATGAGTGGTGTGCTTGACAATGTATTGGTTGAATGTCTCATGTCCCTTGAATACAAGTACCTACACCATGTGTTACTCACTTTGGTCCACAAAGTAAATTCAAATAAAGGTCATTGCAAGTAATAATAGTATCATCAAGAACTGCACTGGGGTACCTCTTGCCCCTTGACATGAACAAGCCCATGTCAAAACAACAAGACAATGAACAATCTCAGCACTCTTTTATTTACTATGGGTATAGCTTTTTATTATGAGGTGCATCACTGAATGAACATTATGGTTATGCTGTAAATTTCCACCATGAATGATGCATGGCTTAGATTAGCGGCCCAGACATTTCTCTAACCATTTATACAAACTCTTTGAACTTACTAAGTATCCTCATTCATTTCACCCATGATAGGCATCCATAAACAAAAGTACATGACATCAACTAAATATAAATAAGTGCAATGTTGAAAGCTTGCCATGTGACAACATATGGGCTAACTCCCAACCAAAACTATTGTCAAGCCCACAACTTCATAATTTTAATCACAATGGTTCATGCTTATTAAATGCAATAAAAGTAAATTGTGCATCAAGTTCGTGAGAGCTTTTAACCAATTTTTCCCATGACAATCAATAACATAAGCATTTAAATTCAGAAATGTAGATAACACAATATAACATGATAAACATACTTGGAATAGCATAAAGCTAATAGGTAGATATGGTGGACTCACTGGAAAAACTTTGGTTGAAGGTGTTGGGAAACAAGCTTTTTACTTGTTGTAATTTTTGGGCTAGCAATAGGGAGAAAGTTGACCATCTAAATGCATGCATAAGTGTCCATAGAACTAATCAATCCATGTTAAACCAAGTAAAGTTAAAATTCAACATCTAAACATGGTAAAAGATAGCTCTTGACAACACACTTGCAAATTAACATTCATTCAAAGCACATGAATTATGCAACTATATGTATCTTTTAAAATCAACTCAAACATCCCTATCCCAAATATTTAATAGCATCCAACATAATTCAACCCAAACTTCCAGTAGCTCTCTCATAATAAATGATAGTGGTGGTCTTATTAACAAACCGAAATAATAAAAGCAAAAAAAAAAACGCTCCAAGTTTATACGATAAAGTGCTTTGATCGAAAAACAGAAGTTAGACGTGTGCAAACCGAGAGTGTGTCGGTCTAGTGGGGTTGTCTTGACATCCCCAAGCTTATGGTCTTCACCATCCTTGGATAGCTCTTGGTGCAGCTCCTCTAATCCCTGTGAAAAAACTTCAAAACACCGTTTCTCCCATTTCTTTTTTTGTGGGGCACATTAGTAGTGATAAACAAATAGATTTCTTGCTGCATATAATCCTTAGACAAAAATTCATATGGATGTCCAGAACATGTATAATGTTGTATGCCTACTCATAAACTCAATTGGATCAAAAAGATTCATGTTAAAAGTTCTAAGCATGCATCAAACAAAATGGGACAGAATCTGTCCAGAAAAACAGCAGCAGCAAAACGTATTTTTCTACCCTACTTAACTTTGTCGGAAAATTCCGAAAAAATTCATGCATACAGAGGATGAAAAGTTGCCATTACAGTTTAAATATGAGCTCATTCGGAGTTACAGAATAAGAATTAAAAATCATACCGTGCACAGATTCGTGCAGGAATAATATCTCCGAACGCTATAAGCAACTTCTTCATACCAAAATGAGTAAAACTTGGCACTTTATTAAAAATTCCAGAATCTAAACTAAACACTAAGTCTCTTGTTACAGCAAGAGGACACAAAGAAAATCAAAAATAAAAACAACCGGGTTGCCTCCCGTAAAGCGCTTTCTTTATAGCCATATAGCTAGGCTTCTTACTTGATGTTCATGAAGGTTGAAGCTCATGAGGGAACTTATACTTTGATGTGTCCCTCTTCCTTGGAAAGTGTTCATGCATAATACCAGGATCCCATGGTGTTCTCAAACCAATCAAAATAATAGTCAAGTTGAACCCTAGTTGAGAGAAAAACAAAACACAAAAGTAATAACAACGAAGTCTCACTTTCTTTCTATGCATTGGCATTTTGTATATGAATGAATCACCATAAATAGAAGTTTCCCAATGCATATTAACAATTTTTACTTGCAGCATATAATTATTAGCATAAAGAGGGTTCTTATCGCCTCCTCTTTCATAATAGTTGCAAGTAGTAGAAATAAATTCAACCATATAACCACAAGAATCATTCAACTTAGATAATTTAGGCACATAAAGAGGATTATTAAATTTATTATGGAATTCATTAGCATGCTTCCCTCTTTCAAAATAGTTAATAAGATCAATATTAAGTTTAATATCATGGTTGCAACAAAGATTTGGAACTAAAGGTAATTGCAAACCACATAAGTATTTCTCAACATAAGCAAATTTCTCCTCTATGGTGTAATTAGGAGAATTTAAGAACAAAGTAGGACTCTCATGAGTAAGAGTACCATCACAAACAGCAAGTATATCATTTTTATCCTCACATAATTTAGTAACAACTAAACATGGAGGTTTATCAATAAGCATAGGACCATCATCTAAAGCATTATCATATAGCATATCTAAACCATACTCCTCATCATTTTTAAAATTATTATCAATAATGTTCTCATTAGGCATAGGTTGATAGTCCTCCTCATCATCAGAATCATAAAAGCAAAGTTTATCATCAACAAAATCTTGAGTGTTACTATCATTTGTTGAAGGTGAAGTTGGGAGATCCAACTCTTCATTCTCTAGTTGTTCATCATTTTCATCATCCTCTTGGGGTTGCACGGGCATCCCCAAGCTTAAGCTTTTGTCATCTTCTTCCTGCAAAATATTAGACCTTTCTTGGGCAGCTCTCTTCCTTGTGTCAACAACATAGATATTTTCATCAAATTCAAGTATGCAGAGATCAAGGATATTGGCAATAAAAACTTTAAATTGAGAAGCTATAGGGCAGGTTTCATGTTCATTAATGAAGGTGTATAATTCATAGGCTGCCATAAAAATAACAAATTGCTCTACTTCTTCCATCCCTAAGTGAGCATAATTCCATGTATGATAAGTTGCAATAACATGTTCTCTATTGGAAGGGCATTGGAATTCAAAGTGTCTAAAGTATTTAGAGCAACAAGTTTCTTCCTTATGATAATTAAGCAGCACATTAGCAATTTTATTTAGAAGCTCTATGTATTCTCCTAATCTTTTCCCTTCATTTGATTTTCTAAATTCAGCAGCCATCATTGCGTTTTCATAACAGTTTTCCATTTTCTAATTTTTTTGGGTTTTTGATATATAAAACTGAAAGTAAAACTAATGAGAAACTCACAACCAAACAAGTTTAAAGGAACCTCCCCAAGCTTAGATGATTGCAAGATATAAAATCTAGTGCACACAAGAATAGAAACTTAAGCGCTACGCTCCCCGGCAACGGCGCCAGAAAAGTACTTGATAACCCCCAAGAGCAGGGGATCACTGTAGCACCTCTCAATGTGGAAGTAAGGTATCGATCCGCAGGAGCAAGAAGGAAAAGTTATCTATTCCCTACAACTAAAGTGTCACAAGTTTTAGTTGATTATGCACTAAACAAGTTTAAGGAACAAGATGGTTGATTTAATGGATGGGAATGTAACAAAACAAGAATGTAAAAGTGTCCCAATCCTCTTCAATGCAAGAGGACAAGACAAAGGTTTTCTCTTATAGGAACAATGGACATGGGTTCATGGGTTCACTTAATCCTCTCTCTCATCTACGGTGATTATCATGTTATAGATAAAGTACACACAATTGTCATGTTTTAATGGTAGCTTTTATACGGCTATATGTCCTAAAAACATAGTTGAAAGAAGTACTCATTTGTGTTGCTAGGTCACCCTCGTAAGGCTAGCGTGGTTGCTCTCACTCCCACATCATACTCTTCCTTTTTACCCCAGATAAAGGATGTTGGGCTGTATTTCACATGTCACTCAATACATATGCCGTTGTCACATCGGCCATCCCGTACCTACATACATCATACTTCATAATGGACAATATTCTAAACACTAGTGCAATGATTCATATTTCGTGTGCATGACCACATCTCTCTCATCTATCCACACTTGGTGGTGTCAATCACCTCATGACAAGGATAAACAAGGCATTATGCATAAATCAAACCATCACATGTATCATAGAATATCTCCAAAGTATGACAAATCATAAAAGCTCCAACACAACGGTAAATGTATAACAAATCATCTCATACCACAATATCCACCATAAGAATTACATAGATAGATCCATACTTATGCAAAGCACATCATATGGACTCCAACAATGATCATACATAGAGAGATTAGATCAAGTTACCACCACAAACCCAAAGTCCAGGGGGTGGACTACTCCCCCTTCATCATGGAGACGGTGGAGAAGTCGTTGGAGAAGATGGAGAGGTTGATGAAGAGGTGCAGCCCGGAGTGGAGCGGCGACCCGCAGCAGCCCACGGCGGCGGGCGGCCCTTGGGGCGGCGGCGGCTGCCCTTGGTGATGAGGATGGTGTGGAGGAGGTTCTCCTCCCCCAGACGGCTGCCTGGGAGGAGGAAAATTCGTGGTCTTGGGTGCCTCTCACGACCTAGGGTTTCCTTCTTTATATAGACTCTCGGATTTCCGTCACCCCCTTTTAGGGTTCCACCAAAACGGGCCTACAGGCCGCGTCCGAACTCCGATTGGGCTTATCTCGGGCTTAAAATCTTCGTATGGAAAATTGTGACAACTTTCTCTTTAATTTGATTTCCATTGGACGCTCTTTGAGGGTCAAACTGACAATCTTCGTAAAAAGTTCTCAGACAGATTTCAGGAAAGTCCCAATTTGACTCCAACAAGGTTTCCTTTTATATTTTTGATAATTCCTACACAACAAATAGGAAAACAAGAAGATTTTGCACTTTGGCAACTATTAGTAGGTTATTCTAATAAATGTCATAATATGATATAAAGTGTATATAAAACATGTGCCAATTGACATAAAATATGCATGGAACATAAAAAATTATAGATACGTTTGGGACGTATCACCTTGTCATGAAAGGTGACTTTGGTCAGTAATGCAGAATGAGCAATGCACAAGCAAGAATGAGTTGCAATGCTGAACAAAGTTATGCACGCACAGAAGCAAGAATGATCAATGCACAAGCAAGAATGAGTTGCAAGAATGCACAAGCAGTACACTAGCACTACACTTGCTAGAATGCTCAACGAACAATGATCAATGCACAAGCACTACACTACCACTACACTTGCAAGAATGCACAGAGCTATGATCAACATATCTGCATTTGAGGGAAAAAATCACCAAATCAAGCACTACACTAGCACTAATGCTCACCAAAGCTATGCATGTGTTGATTCGGTGATGCTCACTCAAGAACTACACTAGACATGCACAATGAGGTGATGGTCAGAAAACCCCACAGTGAAGAACATGTAGATTTCGGAAAAAAAAAAACCAAATCGACGCAAATTGAAGCAGCTACATCAGTAGATCGGACACAAGATCATGCACTACACTGGATCGAAGCAGTTACAACACTACATCGGACCTTAAGCATCTACAACCACGGATTCATCTACCAGCTGAGCAAACCCTAACAGACAAGGTCGTGTAGATTGGTACTTACCGTGGGGGTTGCCGGTGCAGCCAGTGCAGTCGATGCGGGGGGAGGCGGCGGCGGTGCGGCCATCGATGCGGGAGGCGCTGGAGGTGCAGGAACTGGAGGAGGCGGTGGCGGCGCCCGGGGTCCAGTCGAGATGCCTGGCATCAAGATTGACACCAGCGGCAGCGTCGTCTCCCGCATCGGTGGGGCCGCATGCCAGGCCGTCGATGGCCCAACCCTGGATGTACCGGCCGTCGCCGCGGCCGAGGATGGCCACTGACGACAGATGGGGGACGACGCTTGGAAGTGGCGGCGGAGCTCCTCCGACGACATCTCCTGCACCATCATGTGCTGCACCCACCGGGAGTATGGGTCGTTGCTGGGGGGGAGGGGGGGGCATGGCGGCGGACAAGGTCCGGCCATTCCGATGGGCGGTGGGGCGGTGAGGGAGCAGGCGGAGAAGTTGAGACAAGGGAGAGAGAGAAGACTGGATGGTGACTGGAGTGGGGAGTTATGCCGAAATGTCACGTCTCCCACCCTTCTCAACGCGTGCAACAGCGCGGCACGCGTGGCTCGCCACAGCCTAGCTCAGGAAAAATGGCCGATTCGGAGACGACGGACTTTTGTTCTCCTCCTATGTGCGGACGAGGATCACCTCGACGGAGACGGCGGACACGGAGAGCTCCAGGTGGTGACTCAGCGACCCGGCGTCCCTGTGCATGGTTGTCGGAGTCGCCGTCTCGGAGCGGCAGAGCGGACAATTAGTGCTCCGGCGCAGCCAGGTGTCGATGCAGTCGGCGTGGAAGTAGTGTATGCACTCCGACAACACCCTTACGTGCTCTCCCTAAGCGAAGTCGGCCCAGCACACCGCGTGTTGTTGCCGGCGCCGCCCGCGCCTTCGTACCCAAGTCATGGGGTAGACGAAAAGTTTGAATTTTTTCCAGGGTTTCGTCGGAGTGGGGCTCCGGAGCATTTGGATCCCACCTAACCCTAGGTCGTGCCATACAATATGTATACAAGTGTGGTGTGAGATGGAGAGAGCCATGATTCTACTTCACGGAGTGACTTGCATCACTTACAGGCTCGCCGTGGGTGAATTCGGCCCGACACACTGTGCACGTCGGCTCGCTCCCCTTCTCCTCCTTCCGTTACGAGGGGTGGATCCTACATGGGTTTGCTTGGTGAGTAGATATAGTTGGTTTCGACGCGCTCGCTTGTCCAACAACTATGATATTGTCCGATGATATTGTAAAGCTAGGACCAACAACTTTGACTGAAAGTTTTAGTTGTTTACGGATCACTGCATCATTTTATGTTTCGCATGACTTGGAGTTCTCATTGTCCGGTGATCTAAGTTGCAAGCTAAAAAATGCAGATCCTTGGGTTATTTACAGTGAGCTACGCTCGAAGCTGGGAGGACGAGGATGTGTTGTTTCGAGTGAAAACCTTACGGTGATGCCGGTGACGGCTGTTTTCTTTCTTTGTCAATGAACCCCTCTCCTCTCCTCCCATGGTGGTCTTTGTGTGACAACCATAGTTTCGGTTTTGCTGGATCAACAACGGCGGTCACTCCCTTCTCTGAGCGTCGTGTTGGCGATCCTGATTTCTTGATCGTCTGCGGTGGTGCATCTGGTTTGGAATCAACCAAGCCATCAACCCGCGGTGATGGGCGGTAGGACCACTCTCAACATGCAGACACCATCGTACGGGTTTTGTGTCTTCCTCTAGGGACCAGAGTGGGACGTGCATGCTCTCTTGGACGTGTCTTCTCTTTCTCTGGTATCGACAAGGTTGGCGTACGTGCTCGTCGTAGGCTTGGTTTTGTGACTGGTTTGGATTACGCATTGGTGCTTCTACGACGAAGTCGAAGTCGTAGTTGTTTTTAGAAGCCACATGATCCTGATTTTAGGTCAGATCATGCATATGACTGGAAATATGGTCGATGGAGGTCGGTTGAGGTGGACATGGTCGTGATCGCCCCGGGGCAACAGAAGACAAAGCTCTCTCAATTTCTTCTTTTGTGTTGTCTTTTGTTGTTGGTTCGTTGGGCGCTTTGCGCTCTTGTGTGTGTTGTAATTCTTGGTGTAACCTTTAGCCAGTTGTTGGCTTTGTTAATTCAAAGCTGGGCTCTGCTCGAACCTTTCGTCTAAAAAAAAAATGTGGTCGATGGGAAACTATTCAAATAGACAAATGCCCAACATTGACCAATAATTTTTTCATAGATGTTTTGTAATGCTTCTCCATGGAAACGATTTGGATCGAGCGAAGCTAGGGCATCTAAAAACTACTACTATTTTACACACACAATTAATTCATTGGATTTCTAATTTTCTATCAGGAAGGTAGAGTTTATGGAAGTTTATTTTTTGCATTTGTGCTTGCACATTTCCCTGCAGGTGAATGTAAATTTCATTTGGCTCGACCAATAAGCAAGATCGGACACATGTTAGATTTTCAGATGGCAATAAGTCAATTTGGAATGGATGTACTTGTGACTAATTACGATCTCCTTAGTTTCTACATGGAGTGTTGTACTTGTATTGATCGTAGAGGCAACCAACATCCGTTTAAGAATCACGTTTCATTAAATCAAGAGAGAGCTGGCTCACATAAATAGTACATTCACCTGCAAATGTTCATCACACTAGAAACTTCTACAACATTATTGCTCGAGCAAGAACAAAAGCATTGTACTAGGCGCAACAACACTGATCTTGCGTGCAGTAGGCCCTCTGCGAAGGGTTGCCGCTCATGTCGCATAAGGTCGCGCAACGATCTTGACAACTTGCCAAATGGAAGCACTTTGGTGGGTTCGCTCCATCTACTACTACATGGTCGACCGGTGATTCATCTACAACCGAACATGAGAAATAGAACTACATGAGTCAATCAGTAGACTTAAAGTTTGAGAACACATGAGAAATATAGCGAGAGATGTTATTACCTGTATGAGCGTAGCAGGACGATGATGACATGACCATAAGAGCCAGGAAAACCGCAGCCATGCTTGTCGCAGTGTTCTTGAGTGCCATGACGAGGAGGAGATCACTTGTGTGTTTTGTTGTGTGCTTAGGGTTGCCATAAGATCTGGCCTTTGCCATTGCTTATATAGAGGGGCGAAATCAAATAAATGGCACTGAATCAATGTACTAATTACAAGATACTCGAAATATGACCATTCAATCACCTTCCTCTATTTGTTTTGTCCGGAATTAATGCATTAATGGATACTCCTATTTAGGACCCGCAGATAGATATCTTTTAGAAATTTCACAAGTAATTCGTTTTATCTTTGTGAGCCGATTAATTAAAAATTACTTAGTTTGGGAAATATGTATAAATTATTTTGAAATACTTATGCCCGGATGCAATAGGTATAAATGATTTTTCATGAAAAATAATAACACTTTTTGGGAAATGATCCACCGATATATTAATAATCATCAACAACAGCATAAAGATCTCCAAAAGTAATAAAATTATAAATAGTTCCCAATGAGAAATGGACTTAGTTTAGGTTTAGTCTAAATTTCGTTATATTTTGTTATATTTGAATTAATTTTGTATAAATTTTAGCATTGTATAAAAGGGGCACTTGCCCCGAATCGAATGCCCCTAAAGAACAATATTTAGAGTGTCCGGACAAAACTATGGGTGCACGAAGGAGATGCTCTTAGAAAAACTCCAATGGGTCCCCATTTTCCCCACATTTGTCTGTGCATACAACCCAAACAGTGCATGACTGAAAACCTGCATCTAGCCGGACCCCTCAAATCCAGCCCAAATATCCGGACTCTCTCACATTCTTGAAACCTAGTCCATATGTGGGGCGAATTTAGAGCGGTAACCAAATCCGACCCACCCTACTTTGATCCAAACTCTAGCCATTCTCGTCCGTTCTGCTCCGCTCTCCCTCCTCGTCCTCTCCCCCAGGGGCATGACTCCCCCCCCCCCCCCCCCCATGGTGGAAAATTTGGTAAAATACCCTAATAAAATTGTGGATTTGACCTCTAAATTTACCCAAGTTTAGCAATTTGCCCCCTCAAACTTATCTAATATGCAGTTGCCCCCTTATATTCTTTTCCTGGTTCCATCCCTGGTCTCCCTTCCCCTGTACTCCACTGTGGCCGGCTCCAACACCGATTTGAGCTCCCCCGACGTCGATTGGGATGGGATCGCTACAGAGAATTTGAGCTCCGCTCAACAAGAATTGATACCCCTATGATCCATAATAAGTATCGCGGTTTGAACTAAACGACACTTATTATGGATAGAGGTAGTAATATCTAGTCTAGAAAGGAAAATATGCGCACTTGGACGAATACTCTCAAGTTGTCCGAGTTTTCTTTCTCCTTACCTGAACGTCAAGACCCTTGGTACACAAATTTGGAGTTCTTTCATTCAAACATGAAGAATCAACCTCAAGTTGTCGAGTTCAAGGGAGATATTTCTGTTGGCAGGACATCCTTCAAGACGCACGTACCGATGACTGACAAACACCGGAGGGTGGCCGCGACTACGGTGCAGCACATGTCAGAGCCGGTACGTGCTGCCGGAGCAAGACCGCCACAGTGGGCCACAACGCTGAGAAGATGCCTGAAATGCCTGAAAATACACAAATATTATTGAGAAATACTAGTAATGACAAGAAAACCATTTCTAAAATGATAAATTTATTCTCTAGGCTAGCCCGCAGTCCGCATGTGCAAAGAACATACGATCTCATTAACTTAGCCATGTGGTACTAAACTTATGCAATGGCTATACAACTTCAGAATTTGTCAATGGGTCGTACACTCATGGGACTGTGTGTTGCATTATGTTGCATTTCACAAGCTACATACAGGTGATAAAGGTGATTTATAGGCTGCTATCGAGCCAGAACTAGTCGTGACCATATCTTTCGTTTACAGGCCAAGTTACTTTGCTTAAGTTGCATGCATAGAAAGTAGACTATACATGCAAAGTTCGTAGATACACTAGGACTAGACGCACAATGCAAATATGTGTGTTGCGTACGTAGTCAATGCAAAGTACCAGCTGATTTGACATGAAAATTTGGTAGGCATAGGTAGGATTGGCTACACACAATAAGTATGTGTTGCATATGACATGGACTCCTGTTCAAACGGCCACGGCACCCTGAAACCAGCTAAGCATAAAGACAAACTTGGTACTCTGTTCAAACCGTACCGTGGGATCAGGATTGTATAGCTGAGCACACAACTTACTCTTGAACTTAATTAAGGAGAGGGGGGCATTTGCCCCCTACCTCGTCAAATATAGATTATTTCGAAAGATAAAATATTGAAGTATGATGTTTGTGTTACCGTTTTCGAGTATTACTCATCGGCTACAAAACAGGTAAACTTGGTTTCTCAGACATCTTCATCTACCACCACACAATTCTAGGTAGAACATGGCACATGCCACATCCTAATTTCCTCAGCTGTGTGGGTTTCCCCATTAACCAAACAAATATAATAGATTTATTTTCTTTGAGACGCACAGTAACATGACGATCAAGATGCTCTTACCTTCTAAACACCAGACGAAGGATCCTATTTATAGGCTCATGGTGGAGGTCGAAGCAGGGACATGCTCCTTGATGCGGAGAGGGGCTGGTCTCTCTCGCGCAGGCGGGTCGGCTGCAACAACTGCCTCGAGGTTGCTCATGGTGGAGGTGGAAGCAGGGACAAGCTCCTTGATGCGGAGGGGGGCTGGTCTCTTTCGCGCGGGCGGGTCGGCTGCAACAACTGCCTCGAGGTTGCCCATGGTGGAGGTGGAAGCAGGGACATGCTCCTTGATGCGGACGGGGGCTGGTCTCTGTCGTGCTGGCGGGTCGGCTGCACCAAGTGTCTCGAGGTTGCTCACGGTAGAGGTGGAAGCAGGGACATGCTCCTTGATGCGAAGGGGGGCTCACAGACGAAACTGTTGGAAACCGCCAACATATAATTACCATATCTTTCGTTTAGAGGCAAGTTACTTTGCTTAAGATACATGCATACAAAGTAGACTATACATGCAAAATTCGTAGGTACACTATGACTGGCTGCACCAGGCAAGTATGTGCGTTGCGTACGTACTCAATGCAAATTATCAGCTGATTTGACATGCAAATGTTATAGGCATAGGTAGGATTGGCTGCACACGGCAAGTATGTGCTGTGTACGACATGGACTCTTGTTCAAACCGCCACGACACGGTGAAACCAGCTAAGCATAAAGGCAAACTTGCTACTCCTGTTCATACCGTACCGTGGGATCAGAATTGTATAGCTAGGCACGCAACTTACTCTTGAACTTAATTAAGTAGAGGGGGAATTTGCCCCCTACCTCATCAAATATAGATTATTTCAAAAGATAAAATATTGATGTATGGTGTTCATGTTACCGTTCTCGACTATTATTCATCGGCTACAAAAACATGTAAACTTGGTTTCTCAGACATCTTCATCTATGACCCCACAATTATAGTTAGAACATGGCACATGTCGCATCCTAATTACATCAGCTATTTTGGTTCCCCTATTTAACCAAACAAATCTAATAAACTTACTTTCTTTGAGGCACACGGTAATGTGTCAATCAAGATGCTCGTACCTCCTAAACACCAGGCGAAGGATCCTATTTATAGGCTCATGGTGGAGGTAGAAACAGGGACATGCTCCTTAATGCAGAGGCGGCTGGTCTCTCTCGCGTGGGCAGGTCGGCTGAAGAAATTGCTCGAGTTTGCTCATGGTGGAGGTGGAAGTACGGACGTGCCCCTTAATGCGGAGGGGTGCTCACAGACGAAACTGTTGGAAACCGCCAGCATATAACTAGTCGTGACCGTATCTTTCATTTACATGCCAAGTTAATTTGCTTAAGATACATGCATACAAAGTATTAAGTAGACTATACATGCAAAGTTCGTAGGTACACTAGGACTGGCTGCATAAGGCAAGTATGTGTGATGCGTACATACTCAATGCAAAGTACCAGCTGGTTTGACATGCAAATTTGTAGCCATAGGTAGGATTGGCAGCACACGGTAAGTACGTGATGTGTATGACATGGACTCATGCATGCTCAAACCGCCACGACACCCTCAAACCAGCTAAGCATAAAGGTAAACTTCCTACTCCTGTTCAAACTTAACCGTGGGATCAGAATTGTATAGTTGGGCACGCAACTTACTCTTGAACTTAATTAAGGAAAGAGGGGGCATTTGCCCCCCTACCTCATCAAATATAGATTATTTCGAAAGATAAATATTGAAGTATGATGGTAACATGTCGATCAAGATGCTCGTACCATCTAAACACCAGGCGAATGATCCACATGTGTATACGGTTGTTCACGTCATGCACTCATGCATGCGCATTGGGTCACATCATTGGGTTCA
Source organism: Poa pratensis (assembly GCA_947311845.1). Taxonomy (NCBI): domain Eukaryota; kingdom Viridiplantae; phylum Streptophyta; class Magnoliopsida; order Poales; family Poaceae; genus Poa; species Poa pratensis. Next base: position 48,426,630 of record CAMZMU010000052.1, read on the forward strand.
CACAATATCCGATTGAATATGCCTTTTTATCTAATTTATCTAGGCAACGTCATATTTGGTATATATATAGGAGTATTACATTGCAACTTGATGACAAGGAGGCTAAGATGGTTGTTAGCTCCACATTGGTGATTTGCTTCCACTAGTTAGCATGTACGTGCAACGCACGTTTTCACAATTACAGAGGGCGATTTACAAGTAGAAAATACTGCACGTGTCGACAAGTACATACACAAAAATTAGTCTGGTTTTAATAAATGTTAATGTACACAAATAATTCTTAAGCGAAAAAGTAATCAGTTATTTGCACAATGTTTTCATCTAGAAGGGCTGATTGTCAACTTTTTGTAGTACTATTTTGTGCATTATTGGAAAACATATTTTTTTGTTCATTACATTCATGTGTAGCAGTTGATATTATTTAGATGCTTTTAAAAGAATTAAAATTCTACAATATAATTTAACAACATTAAGGTAAAATTCAAAATTTGAATACATTACTACTACATCAATCATCACTCCGTATGTGGCTCACAAAATGTCCGGTAAATAAGTCCACCACACGGCATTCAGGGCCCCCATTTTGTCTAGTCCTTCAATTAACCAAGAAAACAGATCATCAGGAAGCTGTCAACATAAGCCGACTTGACATTTATTGCAAATTTAAGAAAAGTCTAACAAAACAGGTGTTCCAACCCGTAGGTTCTACAAGGAAAATATTTCTTCCTCTTGGTGCCAATTTTCGTAGATGTGTGTATCATAATAGGAAATTATTTTAAATCGCATCAACAAGAACATGATAAATGTGAATGATTCATAATATTTGTAGAGGTCTGAGTTGTTAATTATTGGAATTTCTACCCGAATAATCATTTCTCCCGGGAAGTACTGCATGGAATTTAATATCCAGAAACCACATCATGGCCTGCATGATTACGAAATTTGGATGATACAAATTTTAGTATATCAAACAAAGCATATTTATATACTTTTTTAAAGACATTCAAAATCATCAAATAATTATTTCATAATTGTTTTATCAAATAATCATAATAGGATTTGTCCTGACCATAATTGTTTAATCAAATAAACATGCTCATGCGTTGTAATGGGAGAGAAAAAATAAGTTAGGTCCGTGTTGGTGTCATCTGATTAAAAATAACTTTTGTCTCAACCATAATTATTTTTATCAAATACGTCGCAGAAGCGCACAAAGTAAGTTCCTATTGACACGGCGGGCTCTAGACACGACGTCCTTCACAGGAGTGTTATGCAGTATGTCAAGTTGAGAAGATCTCATATATTATTACTGTGATGAAACCAGTGCATTGAAATAGTATTTAATGATTTCCTATTTGGCACATTTAGTACCATCAAGTATGAAGATGCATTCTCTCAAGATCGGACTCAAATCATCCAGCAGGTAGAGTTAGGTGTGCACTGGTGTCATCTGATTAGAAAGGAAGAAAAGAAAAGTAACCAACAAAGCAGCGGTATTCCAATGTCCATAAGAAATTGATGTGAAGTTTAATCTTCAAATCAACTACAATTGGAAGGGCAAACGGGACCAGAAGTCATGCTGATAGGTGATAGCCGCAACAAAATAGATGCAATCGTAGTGAGATAAGCAGACTAATTAAGATGAAAACGCAGCTAGCATTATTTCGTTCAGCAACTCAAGCTAGCTGCAACATCTCGTTTCAAAAAAGCTAGCTGCAACATGAGCGAAGGGTGAAAGGAACCTGGAGTCGTCCAGAGGGATCCAGGTCTGCGGCGGGTCGCCCCTCGGGATGGATAGCTTCCTCTCCGACAGCATGCAGAACTTGGCGACGGTCTCCGTGACTCCCTGTCCAGGACGCGCACCAATCCATTAGCGATCAACCAAATTCAGTTCCAGGGGATACGCACGCCCGCGCCACAGCCGTTTGTACGTACATACCAGGAGCCTACCAGGAGACCGCTGAGCGAAGCACCGGGCTAGCGGAGAGGAGGCTGCCGGGGCGCGCGCGAGGAGGCGGTCGGCCTAACTCAGGGAAAGACAAAAATAACGATTCGGAGATGAGTGGCAATTTAGTAGTATTATGTGATTTGGTAGGAGGGTAAAACGGGAAAAAATCGGATATTGTTGAGTTGTCAAACATTGGGACGATCTGGGCTGTTTGATCGGATATTGAACGGTCCAGATTTAAAGTATCCCAACAAGTTTGCTCTTTTAATAGTAGTATAGATAATGTTTTTCGTGACATGACAATGATTTCCAAGAAGGAAAACATTATACATTATCTAAACATAGTCATTCTTGATTGGTAAGGTCATGCATACGTTGTTCTCTCTCGTCTCGTTACTTCTCTCCCTTGGACGAGAATTTCAGTGATTAATGAACCGGCTCGATAGCATATTTTTTGACACATCCAACTTCCACGTATATTCACCGATCATCCACATACACAGTACATAGATCGAAAACAAAGGAAGAAACACAATACGAGGAGGATCCAGAGCCAGCATCGAGAGCCGCAGCTCCGCCGGCGATGAAGACGAAGGTCAGCAACCACCTTACCACTGCCTGGGCACATTCAAACCCTTGAGAGACGCCGCCTAGCCTGCCCGCCGCGCCGCAACGGACCCCTTGTCGATGAACACGCAGGGCAGACGCCCCCTGGCACCGCTTTGCCTCGGCCGCCATCGGATCCGCCGCAGGAAGAAGCTGGAGATCCCGTCCAGCCCTGGACGAGCGACACGACTCCAGCGCCGCCGCACCGCAGCAGCTGGAGAAGAAGACCGCGCACGGCAGATCCCTGGATCCGCGAGCACGGAGAGGTCGACGACCGCGCGACGTAGCCCCACCGGAGCTCCACCGCCGGAGAGGAAGGACGCCGACGCCAAAACCCCACCGACCGCACCACCGCCTCCACAGCGCCGCCGGCGGGAACCCACACACCCCTACTCTATGTACACGAAGGGATCCGGGGATCCCCCACCCACCCGCCGCCGGAGCGGACGGGGGGAGAGAGATCCCACGGATCCGCGACGGCGAGAGCGCGGCGCGCAGGCGATTCCAAGAAATCGCCCTTCTCTGCACTGTAGCGAGGAGGGAGGGGAAAGTGCGCCCCGTATAAGCCTTTCGTACCGGCTCGATAGCATAGCTCATCCTTATGTGGCTCGTGAAATGCAATATACATGCCCATAGTGTATGGCCCATTGAAAAGTTCTGGAGTTGTATAACCATTGGATAAATTTAGTCCGAATACATGTGGCTAAGTCAATGGGTGGAGACCAACATATATGAATGACATTTTGTTATCTTCTAGATAGTCGAACTATGTAAACTTGCAGACGGCTGGGCTAGTATAGCTAAATCTATCTTTCCAGAAATGGATTTCTTATCATTATTACTCCGTCCGTTCCAAATTAATTGACTTCTATATATCCATATATGGATGTATCTAGACATGTTATATGTATAGATACATCTACATGTGGGTAAATGGAAGTCAATTAATTTAGAACGGAGGGAGTAGTATTTTCCCATAAGATTTGTATATTTTTAGTCATCTCCTCAGCGGCTGGAAGGCCACCGTGGCAGTTTTGCTCCGACAGCACGTACCGGCTCGATCGGCAGCTCATCCCTTTCACGAGCCGACATGTGATGCACTGTCGTCATGGCCACCCTCCGGTGTTTGTTAGCCATCGGCACGTACGCTCTTGAAGGATGTCTTGCCAACATAAATATTCTCCTTGAACTTAACAGGTTGGGATTGATTCGTCACGTTTGGATGAAAGAAGAACTAAAAAAATGTATACCAAGAGCCTTGACGTCCAACAGAGCGGTAGGCTCTGTAAGCAACTGAAAACTTGTTATGAGAAATGTCATTAGTTGTTATCTAGATTAGTTCCAAAAAAAAAGAGCCTTGACGTCCAGGTAAGGAGAAATGACTGCTCTTACAATTGATTCTTGGATCTGGGCAACTGGGATAGGTTTTTCCAGAAGCATTTTATATCCATCGAGTCACCCCTCTTATAGGAGTGTTACATTTTTTTTTTTTGAAACTTTCAGCGACTTTATTATTGGTTAATAACAAGATCGTTTTCAAGTACAGGTAGAAGAAAACTAAGAAAATTATCAAACCAAAAGCCTCCCGCGTTCGGCAGTGCGTGCATGTTAATACAAATTACGAGTTACTAATATTATTATTTTTTGAGGAAAGTCCCCCTTTTTCTTTACAACAGAGAAGCTGACTTATTTTTTTGAGAATAAGCAGAGAAGCTGACTGAAACAACGAATTTGGCCCAAAACCAAAACCCATGAGCTCAAAGCTATCAACGGGCCATCCAGTCGGGGACTTGAGCGAGCCCATCTCGTAGGAAAGAAGGCGCTCGCTCCATCCCTGCCTCCGAGGTTTCCTTTCATCTCTCCCCACGACACTGCGTCGCCGCCGCCACCGCCCTATTCTCCCCCCTCCGCGACAAACGCGCTCGCCACCGGTAGCTATCTCTTCCCCGAAGAACCTTGTCCCCTCTTCTTCTGTATCTGTAACGGATTCCGTTTGTGCTCTTCTCGCAGGTGCTTCTTCTTCCCTCCGGCTGCGCCCACAGCAGCCAAGACCCCCGGCGACACCAGCGGCGCCAGGCGAGGTCCACAGCGCGAAGCCTCCACCACGCCGCCAGTGACCGTCGACCCGCCGCCCGCACCCATGGCGGAGACCACCGAGAACGAGTACTACACCGATGAAGAGGAAGACTTGGTCGGGGATGAGGAGGAAGGAGGCCAAGGAAGCGAAGGCGAGGAGGAAGACGTGGAGGGGAAGAAGAGGAAGCGGCCTCTGAAGGACGGCTTCAGCAAGCGCGGGGTGATCTACCTCAGCCGCGTGCCTCCCAACATGAACCCGTCGCACGTCCGCCAGATGTTCTCCAAGTACGGTGAGGTGCTCAGGATCTACCTCGTCCCCGAAGGTAATCTCTCCCCGCCATGAATGAACCCAACTGATGGTTGTGTCCTGTTTAATTTGTGGATACTGTAGCGCAGTATGCTGGTTGTGTCCTGTTTAATCCCCACCATGAACGAGAGAAGTATCCTGGAATTAGTTTCTGGGTGAATATGCACATCACAAATGTAGCGATGTTGGCTAGAAAAAAAAAACGATGTGCTCTACTGATGTCTCTGATGCTCGTAATCACACTAGCACCACGTCACACTCTTATCGCTGTAATTCCGTTGATAATCTTCTGTTGCAAATGGCATGTGCCTCCCTCGGTGTTGGCAGGGATGTATTTTTGTTACTAGAGGTTGTTAATGGAGCTGTAGTTGTTTATCTTTCTCACGCTTGTGAAAATAATTGCTTCTAGAGGGAAAGAAAAGTTCAAACATAATGTTCTGTCACAGGATAGTCATGCTCTGCTTGCTGATTGCACATGTTGCTGCCGCAATATACCGTGAATTGGCACTGAGTATTGTTTTTCTGCCTCTTGCGGTTGGATATCTTAAAGTGCTCTTCATGATGCTTACATAACATAGTGGTAGATCTTGTATACTTGACCCCCAATAAATCCAACTTGTTATAAACAAATGCCATCCCATTCCTCCAGGTCAAGGGCATCGCAAGCATAGTAATGTTCATGCCAAGGCTTACTCTGAAGGGTATGTTACAATATACTACCTCTGTTCCAAAATATAAGACGTTTTGGTAGGCTAAAATAGCCTTGCTAGTTCTCTTTAAGTTTTATGCTGAAAGTCAAACACGGGCCAGTATTTACCATGTCTACTTTAATCTTTCTAGGTGGATTGAGTTTGCAAAGAGAAGTGTTGCCAAGAGGGTGGCTAATCTGCTTAATGGTGAACAAATAGGTGTGTTCTCTCAACCCTGTATTGCATGTGTTTTATTCGTTTTTTTGTTACCATTAGTTGTACCTGAGACGTGGTTTAGTATACAGAACTATGGATGGGTTATTCTTCTTCTTCTTTTTCATCACTCAACCCTTAATCCCCTTAGTTTTCTTGTCCTTGGAAGGTTGGCTATGTCAGTTGTATACGCCTGTATTAAATAATTAAAATGTTTGAAGAGCTATAATTATTAATATACAATAGTGTGTTCGCTATAGAGCTCTAGTAGTCTCTTTTGACAATTGTTACTGACCATCTGTGTTAATGATGTATTTTATTAGGTGGGAAAAAGAGGTCCCCCTTTTATTACGACATCTGGAACATTAAGTATCTCAGGAAGTTCAAATGGGATGATCTTGTTGGTGAGATAGGTATGCCAAAAGTACAAAACTGCAAAGTAGCTATACACTTCAATATGTGAACTGGTTTATAGGTTGTCTAATCCATGGGGGTATGCCAAAAGTACAAAACTGCAAAGTAGCTATACACTTCAATATGTGAACTGGTTTATAGGTTGTCTAATCCATGGGGTATACTGCAGCTGAGAAGACTCACATTAGGGAGCAGAAACTGCATCTGGAGATTACGGCTGCGAAGAAACAGCGCGACCACTATCTCTCCAATGCCGAGAAGTCGCGGGCACAGAACTTCATTAGAGAGCGCATAAAAAAGGTATGCATTTTGTTTGACATACATCAAGTGCAGTACAAGACATCTTGTGCTTATAGATGGCCGAGGATTTTTCGGCTCTGTGGCTGTGCCCATCTTCATGATGAGTATCAGCCATCGATAATGCTCCATGTCCTGACTCGTTTTTCAACAAAATTTCAGTTACCAGCTTATCTAAAACTGCATGTCGTTCCCTCTCTATGCTGTTTACCGCAAGTTTCAGTACTAAATTATCGATATAACTTGCCCGCATCCTTCAAACAGAAGCAAAAGACTGAAGGAAAAGAGTCCAGTGATGTCAGGGAAACAAAAATTGATCGTCCAATTCCTCGACAGAACAGAGCAGTTGAGGAGAGAGGCCCTAAAACAAAGCCTAAGCTCTCGAAAAGCATTTTAGCCGGAGTAAGTGTGCAGTCCTCTGGCAATTTATCTGGCAGTACTTTAAAAAAATCTTAGCTAGCAACTGACCTGCTTCATGGCACTGCAGGTATTCGGTGGTTCATAGTGACCGATTTCGATTCCTTGTGGATCGGAGAATAGCAAACCGAACGTTCAAGCACATCATCACTGCTTTCTGCGCCATCTGCTCAAATTTTGTAGATTGGGGCTGTTGTTTTCAGTGATGGCAAGTGAATGGATCTTTTCCAATGCTGTACTGTTTCTGATGTAACCCTGACACTGATGTATTCTGTACTTGGTTTGAAACGATGCAGTGATATTACCCTGACGGGCTCACATGTTTTCTGTTTGTGATTCATGTCATGTTACAGTTTGCTCTATGCTTTTCTGTTTGTGATTCATGTCATGTTACAGTTTGCTCTATGCTGTATACTTGGTTGTTATTATTCACCTGTCCAGTTCCAGGTTAAACGTTAGTGGTACCCATCTAAGGATGTTCTCACTTTTCAGATGGTGCTTGTTTGGAAAGTATCATCATATTCATTTTTCGTTGGCATGATTGTTCCAAACAGGCCTAAATCAGCAGTGGCAAAAAAGTGGCCTTGTCTGAAAACAAAGTTTTTTAAAGGTTTGAATCTCTATAGAAAGACAACATATAATGTTGTTTAAAACAAAAGAATAGCCTGTAAGAGTTCCAGTTTCCTGCGTTTTTGGTTTATGCAATCTTGATTGTGTAAATCAGTTTTGAGCTTTGAAATTATTCTACTCCCTCCGTGTCAAAATATAAGTCGCACTAGTCACTTACCACACACATGTATGTAGACATGTTTTAGTGCAAGATTCACTAGTCACTTATATGAATCTTGCACTAAAACATGTCTACATATATATGTGTGGTAAGTGACTAGTGCGACTTATATTTTGATACGGAGGGAGTATATGTTTGTTCATCCCGTAATCTGGAAGTCTGAATGACACTCTTGAAGTTTGTGGGTGTTCTTGGCTTTTGAACTTTGTGGTTGTTCTTGGCTCGCCTATGAATTTCAGATTCCAAACGGCATATCTTTAAGTTTTCTTACAGTACATACACGACACTATGATCCCTGTTGTTTCATGGTCTTCTTGCATTTAAAATTCTTGTCCCGACCTTAACAATGGTTTTATGGTCTTCTTGCATTTTTAAATTCTTTTCCCAAACAACCTGACCTTAACAAAAGCTAAGCCACGGACACCATGAACTGAAGGCAATAGCAGGCGCAGACGAAGACGCATGCAGCTATCCCGCCTGAACCAGCACGCTTTCCTGTCCCTCGTCAAAGCCGCCGCTGCCGCCTCGCCCTCTGCCTCCGCCTCCTCTCGTGGCCTCCCAAGCCTCCACACCGTCTACATCAAACTTGGGCTCCTCGCCTACACGCGCGTGACCAATGGCTTCATCCAGGGGTACTGCGCCACAGGCCGTGTCACCGACGCCTGCAGGCTGTTCGATGAAATGCCCCTCCCGGACACCGTCTCCTTCAACTCCATGATCCACGGCTACGCGGTGTCCGGCGACGTCGGGTCAGCTCGCCGGCTCTTTGAGCGGGTCCCGGCGCCGACGCCCATCACGTGGACGTCGATGGTCTCGGGGCTCTGCCGCGCGGGGGACGTCGAGTCGGCGAGACGTGTCTTCGAGGAGATGCCGGAGAGGGACCTGGTATCCTGGAACGCCATGATATCTGGGCACGTCGGGTGCCGGCAGCCCGTCGAGGCTCTCTGCCTCTTCGGCCGGATGATGGAGGAAGGGTTCGTGCCGAACCGTGGAACAGTCGTCAACGCGCTGTCGGCCTGCGCGAGTGCCGGCGCGTTGGAGACGGGGAAGTGGGTCCATGCGTTTGTCGAGAAGAAGAGGCTCCGGTGGGACGAGTTCCTCGGCACGGCGCTGGTTGACATGTATGCCAAGTGCGGCGCCGTGGAGCTTGCGCTGGATGTGTTCGCCAGCTTGAGGGTGAGGAACACGTGTACCTGGAACGCCATGATCAATGGCTTGGCCATGAACGGCTACTCGGCGAAGGCGTTGGACGTGTTCCGCCAGATGGAGCTCGACGGAACCGTGGCGCCTGATCAAGTGACCTTTGTAGGAGTTCTCTTGGCGTGCAGCCATGGTGGATCTGTGGAGGCCGGAAGAGAGCATTTCAACATGATTTCCAACAAGTATGGCATTGGGTTAATCGTTGAGCATTATGCGTGCATGGTTGATCTCCTTGGCCGGTCTGGTTATCTACAGGAAGCACACAGGCTCATTACAGAAATGCCAATGAAGCCGGATGCTGTCATCTGGAGGGCTTTGCTCGGTGGATGCCGTCTCCACAAGAATGTCAAGATGGCCGAAACTGTCATAACTGAAATGGAAGCAACCTGCAGCGGTGACCATGTCCTCCTGTCCAATCTCTACGCTGCAGTAGGGAGATGGAATGGTGTTGAAGATGTTCGGAGGACCATGAGAAGCAAGGGGATTGAGAAGATTCCTGGCTGCAGCTCCATTGAGATGGATGGTTCCATCCATGAATTCATTTCAGGTGACAAGTCACATCCATCATATGATGACATTCATGCAAAGCTGATCGAGATTGATGGAAGGATGCAACAGCAAGGTTATGTCAGGGAGACTGCAGAGGTGTTCTATGACGTCGAAGATGAAGAGAAAGAGCAGGCACTCGGTCATCACAGTGAGAAGCTTGCAATATCGTTTGGGCTCATCGGTGCACCTCCAGATGCTACAATCAGAATCGTCAAAAATCTTCGCTTTTGTATGGATTGTCACAAGTTTTCTAAGCTAGTGTCCAAGATCTATCATCGGGAAATTGTGGTTCGTGACAGAGCTAGGTTTCATCATTTTAGAGCGGGGACTTGTTCTTGCGATGATTTTTGGTAGAACAGGATCAGCTAAACCCTGGCACAGTGGCGGCATAAAGTATGCATTTTTTATCATGAACTTGTGCTTGTTAGTGATTTCTTTACTCTTTATTGGATATGACCATGCAGATTTGCCTGAATCAATGTATGTAGTCTGTGGGGATAAGTTCAGAATACTACTTGAGAATGTACTCTAATAATTCAGAAATGTCATGAACTACAAAATGAACTTATGAAGTCCTTATGTTATTCATGAGGTAAAGAATTTTTTCATTGGTATTTCTAGGAATTTACTATTATTGGGGGATTCTTGGAACTCTGGAAGTTTTACTTTTTGGGTCCATATTCAATAAAAATAAATTTAGGTTATAGAACCTCCCACATATAGCAACAAAAAAAATATATTAAGGAACAGTAGGGGAGGATAGTACTGATGAATATATACTATTGAAATGGTAAATATGTACAACATAATTCAACTTGGCTGAGTGTCTTGATAAAACTACGAAGGTGGTTAAGAAAAGCTAATACTGGATTGGTCACTTTTGGGTCTGTTGATACATGATACCACTTGTTAGCAACATTGTGCAAAAATCTGCCGAAGCATCATTAGTGGAACTTTGCAAGTTGTAGTTGTCAATGTAGTCCTTGTAACTGCAGTATGTCCTTGAACATCTCTGAAAAAATTACAAGCAAGGCGCCTCCTCCAACAAATGAGAGGGTAATTTTTCCTCCTGGGACTATAGGGGATATAGGAGCTTCTAAGTCATCTGAGTATCTCTCCGACCAAGACATAGCTGCAGGGAAAACTCCAAAGAGTACTAGAACTGAAATGAATAGAATACATACAAGGGGTTAGTTCATTCCATTAAAGTAGAAAATCTAATGCACAATCAGTAAACATACGAATGTTCTGTACGTCCCACTCATAAAAAGTTATTGCAGTAGACGATCACAAACCGTATGTATTTTCTGCATTTCTATTTAGAAATTATCAGTATACTACTTCGTGGCTGCAGTCTGCAACTGCAAGGAGTCCAGTATTTTTCCTTTGGATTAGAGATACTGCAAAAAGGATCCTTACCTCCATAAGTTCCTGCAAAGTCCAGTGCCTTGAAGAATATCTCTGGATCAAGAAGTGAAAGAACAAGCGGAGGGAGCAAAGTTACAAGGTATGTCAAAGGTTTGTTCTGTCCACTCGGTAGTTTGAGCACTGCAGAGTTGTATAGAGGGTTAAAAAGGGAAGCATATTGAATTAATAGCAGTAAGCAGTATTCCCAGAAATTTTGAAATTGTTTTGCTGTCTTCATATATATATCAGAATCTTAGATCTTCTAGCCTAGACCTCTTCTTAGCTGAAAAATATGATTGCAGGGGCTGAGGAAGATTCTTACAGTCTGCTATGAAGTCCGAGAGTCCTAGAACAAATCCAATGTATGATGTGCCTATTGCAAGAAATGAGAATGCCTCAACAATAGGCTGCAAACAAGAAGAGATTTCAAATTAATCCCAATTTACAACACATCATAAGATACAACTTGACGAATACTTACCCCCACTATACCATTGCTTGACCTAAGTTGTTGTAGTGGATCAGTAATAGTCTCACTCCCTGCAAGCCCCGGAATTGTCCCTAGGATGACAGCATCCCATATGAGAAACAGAGCAAGGGGTATGGCAGTACCTAATACAATGGCCTTCCTGCAAGATTCAGTAAGGATATCATATGCATCTGAAATTCAACAACTTAGGATATGATGATATGATCAGTCGAACAGAAAACTCATGATTTGTGTGTCCCTTTTTAATGAGGATTATTGCTTGTTGTTTAAGATCTTTTTTTCTCTAAACAAAGGCATATATTGCTCTGTTGCCACAAGTCTAAAAATACTGTTGTATCCTTTTGCTTTTATTACTCAAAACTGTTGTACTTATGCAGGTATTTTGCCAGATTTGAGTTCACAACCTTACCTTACTTTTGACAGGTCTCCCTCCAAATTTGTACAGAGGACAGGAACTACATTCTGTTAAGGAAAATATTCAGTCTAGTGCCAAGAAGATCAATTTATTCGAATTGAATATGGTAAGCAGGATTACCTGGTACACAAATGAAAGAGCAATTATCGGTATACTTTGAGGAGCAGCAGCAAAATTTGTTTCGAGAAGAGAACTCCACTGTATGTTTCCACTTGCCACCACCTATAAAAAACACCCAACTTGTTCACTATCTATGCTCTGTACTCTGTTCTAGTATGTTCCTTGCTCTGAAGAAATTTCCTAGTGGTTTTTTCATGTTATGTTTGTCACCAGACGTAGTTTTATCTCTGTTCAAACCATTACTAAATTTGTACTAAAATGGTCATATTTCCTTCCAAATAGAACCAGTTTATCTAGAAGTATCGAGGATTCAAAATTTATGTGCTCAATATATGTGTATACTTGACCAAAATTTCATCTCCATAGGATGCTTTGCAACAAAAATTAATAGTAGGCCTTAAATAATTTTCAGGAATATATTTATTCTCTTCATCAACTGCCAGAATACTCAAGATTTCAAATATTTATGATATGTTCATGTAAAACTCCACATCACAAGTTCATAACTGCTAAATAACAGTATGCATACTTGGTAGCAGTAGAACTTACCACAAGAGTTGTGAAGGACGCTATGATACTGAACACCAAAAAACCATTCACAGCACCAATGACTCGCTGACTGCAGTTTTCAATACAATAAGTTTTAGTGCTTATCAACTGATCCGGAAATTGACTACTGTGCGACTAAAGGTAATACTATCATGTTGGATGGTAAATTGCCTAAGTAACTACCGACATAAGGACATAATTTCCTATAAGATAATTTTTTTAATATTCATAATTGTATATATGTTTGTTCTTAAACCGAAAATGAAAGTTGACACTTAACAGTCACAAATTAACAAGTCATAGACTTGAAGCTACATTCAACGTAATCAGGAATTTCCCAACCATAACTTGGAAACATGTTGTGGTGAACCCTGAATTCTAACTAAATTATATGAAAAGGAGATATAATGCATGTACTTTAACATCCTTTTGCTATTACAGGAAGTGTATCATTTGAGATGATACTGTAACATTTGGTACGTACCTTCCAAAGTAACATAACCCACCAAAAGCCAATGAAAACAGGGTAGCACTCTCCCATCTGTGTCAACAGTAACATCATCAATGGCTGAAGACAAGACATTTTTAAACACCTACTCAAATTAATTGTGATGACTGATGACTAATGACACTCAGTAACTGCTAAGCAGCAGGAAAAATAATATTTCTGTGCGTTATAAAAAAACCAACTAGAGTAAATTCCATATGAGTTGCGTATCACATAATGCCAGTCCTTACATTTTGTTCTTCTTGGGTATAACACAAGGATAAAACATAATAACACTATAAATCACACCAGTAAGATGGCTATACTCATTTCTATAAAAAAAAAATACAGGGGAGTTAAATATATTAGCTAGATGGTAAACTTAAGATCAAGAGAAGAGGTCATACAGTGGAATGCCCAGTGAGTTTGTTATGATCTCTGAAGAGCGTGCCACGTACGCAATAAGAAGCGCATAGTGTATAAACAAATATGAAAAGCTGCAGGCGCATGTAAGCGTGGTCAGAGTTTCTCCGGTTCAAATTTGAAATTGTAATCGAGTGTCAATAGGTAGGAAACAAGGATGTTCATTATGATGGTTTGTATATCAAGATTTGGAGTTCTTATGCATAACAAACCAGTCGTATTATCATACCAAGCTGTTCTTACTCCAAAAGTCCCTAGAGTGCGCTGGGCCATTGAAACCTGAAAAAAAAAGAGTCTTCAGAGAGTATGCTTGCTACGTTCAAACTGTTAGATGTGTATTGTATAGATTACTGTTCACCGTTTACTGTACACATGTATATGTACTGGCCCTTTGGCCCCGTTGGAATGTAGTTGCTCATTCCGTGACATGGTATCAGAGCTAGGTTAGCCTCTCCTCACCTGTGCACGAGCAACTCCGTGCTGCTCCGGCCTGCCGTGTCGCCGCCGCCGTCCCGGCCTGCTGCTTCACCGCCGCCGTCTTCTCCGGCCTCCTGCGCCGCCCCTGCGCCGCCGTTCCGCGCGACTCCCTCGCCGTCCCGTGGCCTTCTGCGTCGCGCCGCTGCCGCCGGGCTCGGACCGCGCCTCCCACGGTTCCGTCGCTGTCCCGCGGCCTCCCGCAGCTCCGCCGTCTTCCCGCGGCTCCGGCCTGCGTCGCCGCCTCCGACCACCGCCGCCCCCGTGCGGTCTGCAGCCGCCGCGACCTTGCTCCGGCCGCCGGCGCCCTTGCCCCGGCCGCCCCGGCCACAGCTGCACCACGGACGCCGGCGCCCTTGCCCCGGCCGCCCCGAACTCCTCCGGCCTGCTCTGCCCAGCTCCTCCGCTGCATCGAGCGCTCCTCCGCTGCATCGAGCGTTCCCCGGTCTGCATCGAGCGTCGCCCGGTCGCACGCCCGGCTAGACCGGCCCCAGGACCGGCGGCCTCGGGTGGAGGCCCGGTTTGCTGCCCGGCCCAGGCCGGCCCCAGAACCGGCTGCCTCGGGTGGTGGCCCGGTTTTCTGACCGGCCCAGGCCGGCCCTAGGACCGGCTGCCTCGGGCGGTGGCCCGGTTTTCTGGCCGGTTTTGACCGGCCTCAGGTCCGGTTAAAAAAAAAAAAATCAGAGAGCCCGCGATGTCCTCTTCGGGCTATGTTGCTGTTCCCCGGTGCTCCGTGATTTTTGACGGCACCAACTACGCCGAGTTTGTGGGCTTTATGCGCATCCACATGCGCGGCCTCCTGTTGTGGGGCGTTCTCTCTGGCGAGGTCTCCTGTCCGCCGTGCCCCGTTGCTCCTGTGGCTCCTACTCCACCGGTGCCACCAGCTCTTCCCGCTGATGCTTCTGAGGCTGATCGTGCTGCCGCCAAGACTGCTGATGATCTTGCAGTTAAAGCCTATGACCAGCAGGTATCGGATTACTCGGATTCTCTCTCTCCTTATCGGGATGCTCTGTCTGTTTACACTCAGTGGTGCAATGATGATGCTCGTGCTGCTGCTGTCCTCACTGCTAGTGTTCTGCCTCAGTTTGCTTCTGAGTTCATGGGATTAGGCACTTCTGCTGCTATGTGGACTTACCTTTGTCAGCGCTATCAGCCCTCGGGTGATGCTCTCTACCTATCTGTGGTCCGTCAGGAGCATGATCTTCAGCAGGGTGAGTCTACTGTGGATGCGTTCTACACACAGTGTTCTGCCATCTGGCGTCAGCTTGACTCTCTGCGGACTGTTGTTTGTGGTACTTGTCGCTGCTGTCAGACAGTGAGGTCAGATTTGGAGTTTCAGCGTGTCCATGAGTTCTTGTCTCGCCTGCGTCCCGAGTTTGAGCCTCGGCGTGCACACTTGCTTGCCCGTGGTCGACGTGTTCCCATCTCAGAGGTACTTGCAGAGCTTCGCGCTGAGGAGACTCGGCTCCGTTCTGCTGGGCTGCTTGTGGTTCCCACTGTGCTTGCTGCCCGTGCTCCGGTGTCGTCTGTTCCACCGCTACTACCCACTCCTTCGCGGGGGGTGGGTGGGCGGCCCTCTGCAGGGGGGGGGGTCGGCGCTCTCACATGTTCTGCGACTACTGCAAGAAGCCGGGCCATCCAGAGTCTGATTGTTTCAAGAAGCAGCGTGAAATGGGTCGCTCCTCTCCTGCGGCTCGTGCGTCTCCGTCTGCACAGTCCTTCACTGCTCAGGATATTGCCCAGCTCAAGCGTATGCTGGCTTCCTCTGGTTCTTCTTCGACGGGCACCGTTGCCTCGCTGACTGCTTCTACTTCGCCACCACCGCCTACTCAGTCAGGTACATCTCCGTGGGTTCTGGATTCTGGAGCTTCCTTTCACATGTCTTCTGATTCTTCTGCTCTGTCTTCTCTTCGACCTCTTGATTCTCCTCTCAATGTTCTCACTGCCGATGGCACAGCTCTTCCTGTTGCTAGTCGTGGCACTCTTTCTACTCCGTCCTTCTCTGTTCCTAGTGTTTCGCATGTTCCCCGTCTTACCATGAATCTTTTTTCCGCTGCTCAACTTACTGATTCTGGCTGTCGTGTCATTCTTGATACCGACTCTTGCTCTGTTCAGGATCGTCGCACCCAGGCTCTAGTTGGAGCTGGCCCTCGGCGCCGTGAGGCTCAGGGCCTTTGGGAGGTCGACTGGCTTTGTGTTCCCACCACACCCGCCAGCTCGCATGCTCTTGCTACCTCCTCCTCTGCGTCCTTCCAACAGTGGCATCATCGACTTGGTCATATATGTGGCTCTCGCTTGTCCTCGCTAGTGCATCAAGGTGTCTTAGGGTCTGTCTCTGGCGATGTATCTTTACATTGTAATGGTTGTAGACTTGGCAAACAGACTCAATTACCTTATCCTACGAGTGAGTCAGTCTCTCAGCGCCTTTCGACTTAGTTCATTCTGATGTATGGGGTCCTGCTCCCTTCGATTCGAAAGGTGGTCATCGCTACTATGTTCTTTTTATTGATGACTTCTCTCGCTATACTTGGCTCTATTTGATGAAATCTCGCAGTGAGGTTCTCTCCATATACAAGCGATTTGCTGCCATGGTTCACACCCAGTTTTCCACGCCCATCCGTGTTTTTCGTGCTGACTCGGCTGGTGAGTATATCTCCCAGATGTTGCGTGGTTTCTTGCCGAGCAGGGTACTCTTGCCCAGTTCTCTTGTCCTGGTGCCCATGCTCAGAATGGTGTTGCTGAGCGTAAGCATCGCCACCTGCTTGAGACGTCTCGTGCAATGATGATCGCTGCCTCTCTTCCTCCCCACTTTTGGGCTGAGGCTATTTCTGCGTCCACCTATCTTATCAATATCCAGCCTTCGGCTGCCTTACAGGGTGGTATTCCTATGGAGCGTCTCTCTGGTCATTCTCCTGACTACTCCGCTCTTCGTATGTTTGGGTGTGTGTGCTATGTCCTTCTTGCTCCGCGCGAACGCACCAAACTGACTGCTCAGTCGGTTGAGTGTGTCTTTCTCGGCTACAGTGATGAGCACAAGGGTTACCGATGTTGGGATCCTGTCGGTCGTCGTCTGCGTATTTCACGTGATGTGACTTTTGATGAGTCTCGTCCATACTATCCGCGTCCTACCACCTCCTCTTTTCAGTTGACGATCTCTCCTTCCTTATACTCCCCGACACATCTCCCTCTGTGCCTATTGTTCCTCCTCCACCTCCACCTCCGAGTCCCACGGTTTCTGATACACCTCGCCACCACCCTCCCCTCCTCCTTCCTCTCCTCCCTCGTCACCTGCCTCTCCACCTACCGCTCCGGCGTGTCCTCCCCTTTCTCCCTTTCCTCTCCACTACACTCGTCGTCCTCGTGCTGTGGATGATTCCTCTGACATACCCTCTACTTCCGGCGCGCCACCTTCCCCGTCTACACCGGTTCATAACCTTCGTTCTCGCCCTTCCTTACGGTCTCCTGCTCGCTATTCTCCTTCCCAGTACGGTCTTTCTGCTACTGTTGAGCCCACTTCCTATCGGGATGCCATGGCTCAGTCTGAGTGGCAGCTTGCGATGGCTGAGGAGATTGCTGCACTTGAGCGCACTGGCACATGGGATCTTGTTTCCCCTCCTCCCGGTGTTCGTCCCATCACTTGCAAGTGGGTCTATAAGATCAAGACTCGCTCCGATGGTTCTCTTGAGCGTTACAAAGCTCGTCTTGTGGCTCGTGGCTTTCAGCAGGAGCAGGGACGCGATTATGATGAGACATTCGCTCCTGTTGCCCACATGACCACTGTTCGCACTCTTCTCGCTGTGGCTTCTGTTCGTCATTGGTCTGTGTCTCAGCTTGACGTCCAGAATGCCTTTCTCAATGGTGAGTTGCGTGAGGAGGTTTATATGCAGCCACCACCGGGGTACTCTGTTCCTGATGGTATGGTTTGCCGTCTTCGGCGCTCTCTCTATGGCCTTAAACAAGCCCCTCGCGCCTGGTTTGAGCGTTTCGCTTCTGTGGTGACTGCTGCTGGTTTGTGCCTAGCGACCATGACCCTGCGCTGTTTGTCCACACCTCACCTCGTGGTCGGACGCTCCTCCTCTTATATGTTGATGACATGATCATTACTGGCGATGACTCTGAGTATATTGCCTTTGTTAAGGCCCGCCTCCGTGAGCAGTTCCTGATGTCAGATCTTGGCCCTCTTCGCTATTTTCTTGGGATTGAGGTTTCTTCGACTTCTGATGGCTTCTATATCTCCCAAGAAAAATATATTCAGGATCTTCTTGCTCGCGCCGCTCTTGGTGATGAGTGCACTGCTGAGACTCCTATGGAGCTCAATGTTCAGCTTCGTGCTACCGATGGTGATCCCCTCACAGACCCGACACGCTATCGCCATCTTGTTGGGAGTCTTGTCTATCTGGCTGTCACTCGTCCAGACATATCATATCCTGTCCACATTCTGAGTCAGTTCGTATCTGCTCCCAGTTCTGTCCACTATAGTCACCTTCTCCGTGTTCTACGATATCTTCGTGGCACGATCTCTCGCCGCCTTTTCTTTCCTCGCTCCAGCTCTCTCCAGCTCCAGGCCTACTCTGATGCTACGTGGGCCAGTGATCCTTCTGATCGCCGCTCCCTGTCTGCCTATTGTGTTTTTCTTGGCGGATCTCTCATTGCCTGGAAGACGAAGAAACAGAAGGCAGTTTCCCGCTCCAGTGCAGAGGCTGAGTTGCGAGCGATGGCTATGTTGACGGCTGAGGTGACCTGGTTGCGATGGTTGCTAGCAGACTTTGGTGTTTCTGCTGCTGCACCGACTTCTCTATTGTCAGACAGTACTGGTGCCATCAGCATTGCGCGTGACCCGGTGAAGCATGAGCTCACCAAGCACATCGGTGTGGATGCCTCCTTTGTGCGTGCTGCTGTGCAGGATCAGATTCTTGCTCTTCACTATGTGCCCTCCGAGTTACAGTTGGCGGATTTCTTCACGAAGGCACAGACTCGAGCGCAGCATGGGTTTTCCTCTCCAAACTCAGTGTTGTTGACCCACCATGAGTTTGAGGGGGGGTGTTAGATGTGTATTGTATAGATTACTGTTCACCGTTTACTGTACACATGTATATGTACTGGCCCTTTGGCCCCGTTGGAATGTAGTTGCTCATTCCGTGACACAAACCACACAAGAAGAGAATATACAGGGAACAAAATCGATGTCAGAGATGGCTAGATGCAACATCCCACCAATTATTGACTAGTCACGAGATGATTGGTGGGATGTAACATTGTAAGATCCAACATTGCTACTTTCGGTGTCTATCGTTTGCCGGTCTTAATAGACGGACCTTGTGGTCAGGTAGGATATATCGAAGCACTTGAGTGTTGGATCACCCATCTACTAAAGCTACTGGCAACTGATGAGATGTTCTATCAAGTATCAGCATGTTTATCTTCTGGTAATATGCCAGTCTTTAGCAGTTCAGCTAAATAACATTATTGCACATTCATTTTAATTGCCTCTGATAGAAATGTTGATCAGGAAACCAGCAGTGGAGTTAAGAGTTATGTGTTAACTACCAGGGAGACACCTCCAGATCCTAGCTCACACATTGTGTTGACATTTACTTCAGCAACTAACAACCCTGTTACAACCTGGAGAAAGTGATGCCAAACATTATCTGTCAGAGTGTAAACAAGTAAATGAATCAGAAAGAATATTGGGGGAAACTACCAAACCGACCTATGTCAAGGTGACACAACAAACAAATATTTTCTTTATGACAAGAATTTATCCAAGCAAGCACAGTTACAAAAGGATTTACCTTTGAGAGGCTTCTCTGACTGCATGCATGTCACCTCTAATAGGTCAGGTTTGATAGTTTACCCAGTCAATGACATTCTATTACCATATATGCCCAGCAGAAAATGCATGTAACTGCCGAGGCCAAGAATCCAGCTTCTTGTGTGACCGCAGGGATTGCAAGGATGCCTGCCCCTACCTATGGTATCAACATAGGTGAAAAGAAAGGTTTGTTACATAAGAATAATGAGCCTTTGCGTACTCGGTATCATGTAAGAGTAGTTACCTTTTCTTATTCAGTATAATACTAGGAATATGATTACTCCAAGGGCTGTCTCAAGTAATTTCTAAAATGCTTGAACTATGGTAACTATGGTTTGAGTTGGTCTTGAAGCTGTTGATGCTTCAAGCAGCCAAAGACCAATTCACTGTCATGAGTTCTGGTTAGTTCTATGGTATTGTTTTATCTAACCAGCTTTCATGTGATTTCTCATCTCAGAGATTCTTGGCGCATTGCATTTTAGCAGAGCCTTACCGGCAGCCTGGTATTATCATGAATCCTATGTCAAAATTTCAGCAGCTCTTACAGGCTTACAGCGTCGGTGGTATAAAGGGAAGAAGCATTACCGTTGTGCCGGCCACAAGCAAGATGGACCCGGTGACACTCCCTGGCATCATCAAGTGAAAAACAGAGACACAATCCCATCAGGTGCGCCTCAGAAAGCAAAATTCCGCTAAGAAAGCTGAGAAAATCAGCAGACTCCAATGCATGATCCGAGCATGATTACCCGGCTCGTGCTTCATGGTTGCCTGGTTGACGTTGGAGAAGAGGCGCTCCAGCTGCGGCGGCGAATCATCCGGTGATCGCCTTTCGGCCGACTGGGAGCAGAAGCATCTTTGCAGCCGGCTCCTCTTGGCTTGTCCTTGCCTTCTACGCAGCGGTGTTGTGGCAGAAAAGAGCGCGAAATGGATACCGGTGGTGAGTTCAGTAGAGGGTAGCACTGAAGAGAGGCTAGTGCCATTGTTCTCGCCGCCACTGCTGCTGTTCTTGATGCTGTCAGAAAAAAATCCCGCTGCTGTTTTTCGTCTCCAGGTAACCTTGCAGCTTGTGCCTTTTTTTTCTGCTATCTTTCAATTGCTTTTGCTGGGAAATTTGTGTGGTCCAGGTGACCAAGTGGCACAGTGGCAGCCCAAGAATTGTGTGTTTGTTTGTGGATCAGGTGTGTGTGGAAGGAAGAAGTAGTGTCATTTAGACACTTGCCCAAACTTTTTGTTGCATGTGGATACGTATGCTGAAGGAGTTACGGAAGGATCTTAACCTGTTATTTTGAAGGTATGTTTGGTTTAGATCCTGTATTTACTTTTGGCAAATTTGTTTGAGCAAAAAGGCCGGTGCACATTCCATGGATGCAGATACGTGTGCTTACACCCTCGGGCACAAAAAAAAATCGATATATTATGATGATATTATTCGTTACAATCTAAGGCTTATTTAAGCATATAATTTGCGTACGACCAATCAAATTACTTCTTTAAGTTTTGGGGGTCAAAGTTCTAAGACTTTGAGCAAACTATGTCCAAAATATGGTGTGAACCGAGGCATAGCCCACATGGCAAAGCTCCATGCATGCCCAAATATGCGTCCTTGCCCATCCGAGCCTCCATGCTCGCAGTTTTGGGTTGACGCACGCTGTTCTTAACAGAGGGGTTTCTTCCCACTACGGCGACCTTTTACTTTTAAATATTGAGAGTGGATTTTGTGCTCCGCGCATCCTCCATTTTTTTTAGAAAATATAAGACCCAGTAAGTTTTGTGTCTCAAAATCTGATTGCAGATATTACAAATGAATTATGTGCCAGCAAAATTTGTGAAAAAATTCCTCGATTTGTTGTCTAGGTGAAAAAACAAAAAAGGGAGCTAGAATAGTTTAATTCTTATAGCATTTAAAAAAAAGATTGGGTCTATTATTTTTGCGCAGCTGACTAATGAATTTCACGAAAAATTGAAATATGAAAACGAAAGTCATTTGCATCGACATAGATCTGTGTATTTTTATATTTTAGAGTATGAAAGTTATCATGGGTCAAAGATCACGAGATCCTTACCTTTTCCTTTTCGTTGGTGAGGTAATGACTAATGTCCTAAACCGGGCTGTGTATCTCGGTGAACTCCAAGATCTAAAAGTTTGTCGAAGGGCTCCTGGAATCTCTCACCTTTTATTTGCGGATGATAGCCTTCTTTTCTTCAAGGCTAATGCTTCCCAAGCAAATATTATTAAGAATGCTCTGGCTATATATGAATTGGGTACTGGCCAATTGATTAACCAGGGGAAATGCTCCATTATGTTTAATCAAAACTGTTCATATGAAACTCAAGAGGAGGTCAGGTCGATCCTTGAGGTTGTTAGTAGTACCTTTGATGAAAAATATCTGGGTTTACCAACTCCACATGGCAGGATGAAAGGTGAAAAATTTCAGCCAATAAAAGAGAGATACACAAAGAAATTCTCTGACTGGACTGAAAAATATATGGCCATGAGTGGAAAGGAAACTTTGATCAAATCTGTTGCTCAGTCTTTGGCAACACATGCTATGGGTATTTTCAAAATG
Source organism: Poa pratensis (assembly GCA_947311845.1). NCBI lineage: Eukaryota > Viridiplantae > Streptophyta > Magnoliopsida > Poales > Poaceae > Poa > Poa pratensis. Next base: position 48,448,880 of record CAMZMU010000052.1, read on the forward strand.
CCAGCTAGTTTCCATGAGGATTACATGATAGCTATTAGGAGTTTCTGGTGGGTGAAGATAACACAAAAAGAAAGGTACATTGGGCACCTTGGGACAAATTGACTGATCCAAAAGTGCAAGGAGGCATGGGATTCAGAGACTCAGAAATTTTTAATCAAGCTCTTCTAGCCAGACAAGGATGGAGGTTAATTCAAAAACCTACCTCCATATGTGCAAAATTGTTGAAAGCTAGATACTTTCCAAATGGGAATATTCTTGATACGGTCTTCAAAGGGGATGCTTCGCCAGCATGGAGGGGTATTGAACATGGTTTAGCCCTCCTAAAAATGGGAGCAATTTGGAGAATCAGAAATGGAGCCAAGACTCACATTTGGAGAGATAATTGGATTCCTAGAGGCTCGACCCTGAAAATAACAGGAAGAAGAAGGAGAACAAGAGTTAAATGGGTCAAGGACCTATTCAAGCCACAAACGAAGCTATGGAATGAACAATTAATTCGAGAAGTATTCCATAAGCATGATGCTGATGAAATCCTTAAAATTAAGGTGCCCCTTCGAGAAGAGGATGATTTTGTGGCCTGGCACTATGAAAAAACTGGAGTTTTCACTGTAAAAAAGTGCATATAAACTAGGATACAGTGTGGCCCATGAAAACAGACTGAATATCGGTAGAAGCCTGGGAGATGGCAAAAGCAGAAATCTATGGAAGCTTATTTGGAAAGCTCCGGTGCCTAATAAAATTCGTATGTTTGCTTGGAGGTTAGCTGATGATAATCTTCCAACAAAGAAGAACAAATGGAAGAGAACTCTGGAGGTAGACAGTATCTGTAACATTTGTGGAGTTGAAGAGGAGGACAGCTTCCATGCAACTATTAATTGTACCAAAGCAAAAGCTCTCAGAAACCAGCTGCGGGAAATCTGGAAAATTCCTGCAGAAGATATGTTCAGGAAAACAGGCCCGGATTGGCTGATCCTAATGCTTGCCAATACCCCTAAAGATTGCCATGCTCAAATTCTTCTTATGCTGTGGAGAGCCTGGCATCTTAGAAATGACATAATTCATGAAAAAGGAAAAACAACTATCTCTGCTTCGGTTGCTTTCCTTCAGAATTATTTGGAGACTCTTTCTATAAAAGATAATATCTCCTTCTGTGATAAGAAAGGGAAAAGGCCCATGTTTGTTGAAACCCAGGTTCAGTCAAAATCGGATACTGGGTGCGATGGTGGCGGAAGTAATGATGTCAAGCATGTTTGGATACCTCCTGAAAAAGGTACTCTAAAGATCAATGTTGATGCATCGTTCTTACAGGAGTCTGGGATTGCTAGTACTGGTATCATTATCCGCAATCATACTGGAGAAGTGATCCTTGCTACTGGGCGTATGGTGGATGGATGCACTGATGCGGAGGAAGCTGAAGCCTATGCATGCCTTGATGGTCTTAGGCTTGCTACATAATGGGTGCAACAACCTTTCACCCTTGAAACTGATAGCTTATTGACAGCTAATAACATAAAGAATATCTCTGCTAAATATTCCAAGTTTGGAGGCATTTATCAGGATATTCATGAAGTTTGGACAGATTGTGGAAAATGCATCATCAGAAAAATCAATAGAGAGCAGAGCTGTGCAGCTCACGAGATTGCAAAGTTCATCAGGAAGAACACAAGACAGGGAAGTTGGTTAACTAGCCTCCCACCTTCAGTTATTCATGTAATTGAACAGGATTGTATTGGAACTGCTATATTACATGAATAAAGCTCTCTATTGTACTAAAAAAAAAAAAAGATCACGAGATCCGCGTGCTGGGTTGGGTTGCATCCAATGGTTGCCCAGCGTGGCCGGCTACGGTGACAACGCAGCCAAGTTCGTCCAGACTGTCCACGGATCTTGAAGCCCTTGTGCACGGACAAAGCCGCATTCTTCAGCAACTTGCATGTACTTACTAGTGTATAAACTAATTCTTCCACCGCAAAGATTTCAATTCTTGCAATAGTTGCATTTTTCATATTCTTCTGGATCCGCAGCTCCAGATCCCACGTTGCTGTTTACGGCAAAAACTGAACCTTTTTCTTTGCGTGTCTGTCAGCCAAAAAATAAGCTTATCTTCAGACTAAACACACTGACACCCACTTTAATTACTCTGAGAAATCCAGAACAGAGCAGATACAGCCCAGATTTGTTGGACTCCTCGTCCCTTTCCAGATGCGACAACTTGCCGTTAATGGACATCCGGAGAAAAAACAATTGATTTCTCTCTGTTCCGTCGTCAGCTGCAGCAGTAGGATGGGCAAGTTGCAGAGATCGTCCGCGCTGCGTCGAGACTGCAGGCATGGACAAGTGAGTGCGGTTAGTCTCGTCTTCACGTGTCGCCGTGTCAGCATGTGGCCAAGCTTCCCAATCCCAAGAACAGCCCTCCTCCTCCTCCCAGCCACACAGGGAATGGCGAGCTTTCCACCCTCACCGTCTCAAAATTAGTGTCCGACGAGAGATCCAGAGGCAACGGACCAGAAAAGACGCCCCCTTTTTTTTAGCTCCGTCCAGAGTCACAGGTGGTGCCGCCCTCCGTCGTTAACGTCACCCTCACCTCCCGTCCTCTTCATCCTTCTCAGTACACTCCTCTCCTCTCCCTCCCGTCCCTGTTTTGCCTGTGATTCCCTCCTCATCCCTGGCCGCCATTGGCGCCGTTCGTGCTCCGTGGAGAAAGGTAATAACATCCACGACCTCACTTCCCGGTTTCTTGGTTGGGGTGCTCTGGTTCGTTCCCGTGCTTTGGCTTCGAGCTGCTGGCCTGGCCGGTGGTTCTTGGTGACCTCTGGCCATGGCGGCAGCCCCTGGACAGGGGGAGGGATGGAATGCGGGGGAGGATTCTTGATTCTCCGAATCTGGTCCGCCTTTTTTCATGGCGAAAAATTCTGATGCACTGTAGATTCCCGAATCTCTTTCCCACGTCATTGCGATTTTTTTTTGAGAGATGGGGAAGGCGGAGGGATGGGATCATTGTAACTGGAAGAATGAACATGTCGGAGATTCAGAGCCACTCGTACTTTGGATCCGCCAGGCCGTGATTCAGCTCCCAGGGGCGAATTAAGCTCTCAGGGGCGAATTAATGGTGCAATCCTACCGTAGCTACGAGTGGAACCTTGGGACTGACTGACTGATTCAACTTGCACCTGCAAATCTTACTGTCTTTTTCTTTTCTTCCATTGATGCATTCAGCTCCTATTAACTTTGCTGCCCTTTTCCGCCTGCCTGTTCCGAAGACATGGTGAAATCTTTAAATACGGTCACCTTGATCTTCAAACTGCCGTACTACACGCAATGGGGGCAGAGCCTCGTCATCGCTGGCTCCGAGCCGGCGCTAGGATCTTGGAATGTCAAGCAAGGGCTGTCGCTGAGCCCAGTTCACCAGGGGAACGGGCTAATCTGGTGCGGCCAAGTTTCGGTTGCCGCGGGCTTCACCTCTGAGTACAGCTACTATGTTGTGGATGACAACAAGAATGTTCTGAGATGGGAGTCTGGGGAGAAGAAGAAACTAGTGCTACCAGAGGGCGTGCAGGACGGAGACGTAGTCGAGATCCGTGACTGGTGGCAGGTAATTTTCCATGTATTCACTAAACTGTATTCTTGCTTGTTAGTGTATATGTGCATGCTGTACAAATAATACTCCCTCTTGCATATGAACATGTCTAGATACATGTGGGTCCAAAAATACTAAAACATCTTATATTTTGATACGGAGGGAGTAGTTGCATTAGCAGCAAAATTTAAGCTTATCAGTTGCGCTGAATGTTTTCTATCGTTTGCTGCTTATATGGACATTTGACACTGTTTTTCGTCAGACTAGTCTTAGAGGCTTATTGTTCCTATGTATTGTGGGTTGTGATTACTCGTGGTCTGAATTCAGGATGCTTCTGAAGCTCTTTTCCTTCGAAGTGCATTCAAGAATGTCATCTTCAGCGCAAATGAAAATGCTAAAAGAGAACTGCAGTCTTCTTCCCTCAGCAAAAGTTTGGAGCCTGAAGGTAACATGTTTAAACTAACAGTCTAGAACCGATGAAAGAAAAGTTCTTCCTCAGCATTTAGAAGTCAATCAACATACGTAGCATAATCTCTTTCCATGTTAAATAGTACTGTACATAGTATGAAAACATGGTTTCTTCCTACTTCATTAGGTTTATACAGAACTCTCCAGGTGTCTTGAGCTTGTTAATATGTACTATTTGAAGGAATTTTCTAGTCAGTGTTTACCCCTGGAGTATGTGAAAAGTAAACAAAGAAATGAATTGATTCTGTTTTGATGTTTGTATACGTCGTTAGACGTTAGCAGTATTTAGATTTGACTTCTATATTTTTTTCCATATAGATATTGTCGTGCAATTTATCATTAGCTGCCCTCGACTAGCAGCTGGCTCCACTGTAAGTAGACAGTTTTGTTTCTCTCCTGAGCTATCCTTAGTGACCCTTATCCTGTTATGGTTAAATGAGCTATGATTATTTTCTGGTGTCGTAACTATTGCCAATCACAAAACTTTAGGTCGTCGTCACAGGAAGTAACCCTTCAATAGGAAATTGGCGAGCTCAAGATGGCCTCAAGCTCAACTATGTTGGAGATTCCATTTGGAAGGCAAACTGTTTGTTGAGAAAGTCAGAGTTCCCCGTAAAATATCCTTGTGCAGATGACTATTTCCTTAGTGTTTTTATGTACTGTTTGTTGTATGAACACTAATGTGTTGTCCTTAATAACGTTCCACATATAAATACTGTCAAATTAGTGAAGCAGGAGTCTCTTCATTGGAGTTTGGTCCAAACAGAGAAGTTGATATGGATTTATCATCACCCAAGCCAGCCAGATATATACTGTTATCTGATGGCTCCCTCCGGGTAATTTATGCATTCATAATGAGTCATCCACTAAGAATGTGCTGATAATGCATATTTTTTTACCAGAAAGCTTCCTAGGAAATTTAATATTTAGTTCACCCAATCATTACCATGCTACGATGGATTAGGAAATGCATCATATTCAGTTTATATCTATCACGTCCTTGCTAGAACCATGACGTCATGCTTAGGCAAGGAAGCTGAGGATGTAGTATGCATCATAGACAACTAAGATTTGGGAGTAATTCATTTTTTTTTTACCAGGAATCACCATGGAGGGGTGCTGGTGTTGCCGTACCGGTATTTTCAATCAGGTCAAATGAAGACCTTGGTGTTGGAGAGTTTCTAGATCTTAAACTTCTTGTTGACTGGGCAGTCAATTCGGGTTTTCATCTTGTTCAGATCCTTCCTATCAATGACACTTCTGTCCACGGGATGTGGTGGGATTCATATCCATATAGGTACCACTAAGATACACTGTTTCATATCTTTCCCCATGCTTTCGCCTAAGTATGAAAGATAGATTTATGAACAGGAATAATGGCATACATCTGTTCTTCTTACAGCTCACTTTCTGTATTTGCGTTGCACCCCTTGTACCTGAGAGTACAAGCGCTTTCAGATGCTATTCCAGGGGATATTAAGGTCTACCTTTGTACCCCTTTCATGTGAACAGTTCTACTGCTTGTCTGTTTTGGCTTCTCGTTTCACTTATCTCCTCAATTCTGAATCACCTAACCCGGTACTCAATTTTGCTTCGCAGGAAGAGATTTTGCATGCAAAGAAGCAGCTGGACAAAAAGGTAAATGGACTTTCAAGTGTATAAAGTATCATTTACTTATCTATTATTACTGCAAATATAAAACTCTGAATATATATTTTCCTTTGAGCTAGATGCACTTCTTATCCGTGCTGTATTTTAAATCATATAATATACTATATTTGAACAACTTCAAAAGTGTGATTTTGGTCATGAAATTCATATTGTTCATGGAGCTCTTTTCTTTGTTGCAAATCTAACTTTTTTCCCTTCACATTCAAATAGGAAGTCGACTATGAGGCAGCGCTGGCCACAAAGCTGACAATTGCAAGAAAAATATTCAATTTAGAAAAGGACAAAGTTTTAAATTCTGCTTCATTCAAGAAATTCTTATCTGAAAATGAGGTATATTCACTGGCATTTCCTGTCTTCTCTTTTTTCTACTTATTTCGAACTACATGTGATAGCTTTCATACCATGTTCCAATAGGAATGGTTGAAACCATATGCTGCATTTTGCTTTCTGCGGGATTTCTTCGAGACATCAGATCACAGCCAATGGGGTCGGTTTTCTGAGTTCTCCAAGGAGAAGGTATTTAAATGATATGCTATGTTAACAAATCCGATATTCAATCAGTATTGCTAATAGCAGTCCATTTAGTAAAATATCATTTGGTCTAATTCTTTCTGAGAGCACATATGAAAATACACAAGTACTAAGAGATGTCTCCTTATGCATTTTTTTCAGCTTGATAAGCTTGTCGGAGAAGGTACTTTGCACCATGATATTATACGTTTTCATTACTATATCCAATATCATCTATATACGCAAGTAAGTATTGGCTGTTGTCACTCGGAAGTGCTTACTGCATTATTACATATGTATGTATTTGTGGATGTTTATTCTTATTCCCTTCTCATTAGTTAACGGAGGCAGCTGCATATGCAAGGAAGAACAAGGTTATTCTGAAAGGAGATTTACCTATTGGTGTTGATAGGAATAGTGTGGATACTTGGGTATACCCTACTTTATTTCGAATGAATACAGCTACTGGTGCACCTCCAGATTATTTTGACAAAAATGGACAAAACTGGGGTTTTCCTACATATAATTGGGAGGAGATGTCAAAGGATAATTATGGGTGGTGGCGAGCTCGTCTGACACAGGTTATTTAGCAGTGCATTTTTTGTCTGTCTGGCTGTCAGCCTGTCACCTCTGCTTGTCATTTACTCATCTGCTATTGTTGCAGTTGGCAAAATACTTCACAGCATATAGGATAGACCACATTTTGGGTTTCTTTAGGATATGGGAGCTTCCAGACCATGCTGCTACAGGTTTGGTCGGCAAATTTAGACCTTCAATTCCTCTTAGTCAGGTTCGTTTCTTATCTATTTAATAAACTCAAAGGGACTGGAGACCTCTAGAATAATTGATCTGACTTGTTCCTAACTTCACTTTTAGGAGGAGCTTCTAGGGGATGGTATCTGGGATTTTGATCGGTTGAGCCGCCCATACGTTCGTCAGGAATTGCTGGAGGTAATCCTGTTTAAAACAACGTTAAAAAAATTCAGTAAAGACGAGGGTGACACTGTCAGCATGACGTTCTATTATATTCCAGGAGAAGTTTGGATCTTTTTGGACAGTTATTGCAGCCAACTTTCTGAACGAGTACCAGAAGAAATGCTACGAGGTAATTTAGTCAGTTATATTCCCCTTTCATTCATTATGGATAATAGCTTATTATTAGCTTAGTGACGATTTCAAGAAGGCATGACTTATTTACTGCAGTTCTTTACATGCCATTGCTTCCTTTAATTTCCCTCGTTTTTTTTGGTTGATTCATGTGTATAGTTCAAAGAGGAATGCAACACTGAGAAAAAGATTATTGCAAAGCTTAAAACCAGTCCCGAAAAATCACTCTGGCTGGAGAAAGAAGACAGTATTCGGCGTGGTCTGTTCGATCTATTACAGGTAATTCGATCTGTTGCACGCGTGTTAAAACTTTCTCCTAACATATCCAACTCCTTTTTGATCCATTTTCAGATAACCTTTTTGATAGCGTATTAAATAGATCCATTTGTTTGTTCCTACAGAATATAGTGCTCATCAGAGATCCAGAGGACTCTACCAAATATTATCCTCGTTTTAATCTGGAAGATACTTCAAGTTTTAGGGACTTAGATGAACATAGGTAATGCTTGTTTCTCATTTATAGGCGCTTCTGATTGGTATGTGAGTTTTCTCCGGGCTAGTTGATATTGATTAAGTATTCAGTGTAATAGGCTAACAGCTATGAGCATTGTGATGATGTACTTAGTTTCAAAAGTTTCTTTTCATTCTATGCTTTGTATTATGCATTTTCCTCAAGAAAATAAATTTATATTTAGCAAGCAGTTTGCTAGAAATAAAATGAAATTAACTGCAACCTAATAGTACACTCTTAATTTTAATATCATGTCCTATCCAAACTTGTGTTTTTTGACTATTTCATCGTCTCATCAACGTTATTTTACAGCAAAAATGTCCTTAGAAGATTATACTATGACTACTATTTCGCTCGCCAAGAAAATCTTTGGCGTGAAAATGCACTGAAGACTCTGCCTGTCCTGCTGGACTGTTCGGATATGTTGGCATGCGGGGAAGACCTTGGTCTTATCCCTGCTTGTGTTCACCCTGTATGCCCACTTTCCTGGATATGCTAAAGAATAACTATTGGTTTCTGCTGACCACATTCTTAAAATAACAGCAAGCTTTTTTATCTAGGTTATGCAAGAACTCGGGTTGATTGGGCTGCGTATCCAGAGAATGCCAAGTGAACCAAACTGTGAATTTGGTATTCCATCTCAGTATAACTATATGACGGTGTGTTTCACACTTTTTGACAATATTATGCTCTCATTTTTGTAGACAATACTTATCGTATTATGTTCTAATTTTTTTTACAGTATTATGCTCATAGAAACTGTTGGAAATATAATGAAAAGTATATGCTACATCAGATCATAGATTGTGTCTATAACTTTTCAGGTTTGTGCTCCGTCATGTCATGATTGCTCCACGCTACGTGCTTGGTGGGAAGAAAATGAAGGGATAAGAAGTCGCTTCTACAAGAACGTAATTGGTAGTGACGACGAACCCCCATCTCGTTGCACCCCAGAAGTAGTGCACTTCATTGTTCAGCAGCATTTTGATTCTCCGTCAATGTGGGCAATCTTTCCGCTACAGGTACGGAACTTTAGCTTGTATCATATACTCCCTCCACTATGACTTTTTGGGCATAGTTTGGTTGAACTTTTAAAACTTTGAAAACCAATATTTATATATTTTGCTTGGATGTGTGAAAAAGTATGTATATATTTTTTCTCAAAAATACTTTCATAATATAACAAATTTGTAGGTTTTATAATCATATGTAGTAGAGTCGAATGCTCAAAGTTATACTTTAGAGACTATATCAATGTCCAAAACGTCATATTTTTTAGTATTGGAGGGAGTATTATCATCGGGTTCTCAACAGAAATAAGTACATGAATATACTTGGGACTTCTTCTTTGCCAGGACCTGCTCGCACTGAAAGACAAGTACACCACAAGACCAGCGGTGGAGGAAACAATCAATGACCCCACAAACCCAAAGCATTATTGGAGATTCCGTAAGTTGATTTTCTAAAGGCTACTCCTGGCACAATGCCTCTTTTTTCGCGCAAATTTGGTACAACTAGAGACATACAACTAAAGACCTGTTTCGTTATTTGACTGGCGGCAAAGTTGAAACTGCTGAACATTTCTACAGTTGAGCATTTGTGTTCATCGTACAGTCTACTTTACCATTTGATCAGGGAATTTAATATTTGGGGACATGGCATCATCAAAGTGCTATCCTGTCAACTTCAAATGAATAAATAATACCTCGGCCGAGAGCAACTTGTAGGGGGTGTAGGACACCATCATTTTCGAACCATGCTTTCTAGTCTAAAGTGACATCGCTGAAGCCTCACACGCGATTCGCATTCCCACTGTATATTTAACCCCAGAAAGTGTGACCTTTTTTCCTTGGATCTAACTTCTCCCAAACATTTGCAGGCCTACATGTGCCACTGGAGTCTATGTTGGAGGACAAGGACATCCAAGCAACCATCAAGGAACTCGTCACGAGTAGCGGGAGGTCGTTCCCAGGCAAGCAAACGGAAGCCGCCGGAGGAAGTGGGGAAGCTCTCGAACGGTAAACCTTAGGGAGAACACCTTTGTACGAACGGTCATCGGGTGGGATCATGATTATGCGTAAATAGAATAAGGGGATGGTGTATCGCCGTGTCCGTTGAGCTGATGTTGTTTCAGCTAGACATTGTTTGCCCGCCAATTCATTTCCAACACCCGGGGAAAATAATAAGTATCAGTACCATTCTTGTGAAATAAAGGATCACACCTCGGTCGTCGATGAACTCACCCGCTTGTTTCTTCGTATTTTCTACCTGTGCGTGATTCAATGCACCTAAATGGCGAATGGAGTTACATACAGATGCAGTGGTATACCAAGCACATTGGTGCGTACTCCATCTTCCTGGCATGTTGTAATGGTATATCAACCACATGAGTGCATGATATGAATGTACATGTTTTCTTCCACTTAACCTAATCTAAGTTTATCCTTGGAGAAAAAGGCTGCCTTTACAGTCTTGCTGAACCGTGACCGCTGAATCCTGGTTCACTCATAAGATGCGATTCCGTCTCAAAGAAAGAGAAGGTATGGTATGGCTGCTTTGCTTCATGATTCCCTTTTCTTGTTAATAATGTGTTAGTGAAAGTGTCAACCTTTTGAGGTTTAGGCTGTACTACCAGATGCCAATCACAGGAGAAGAAAAAAAGTGGCCAGCCTTTAAAGTTCAGGTTGCACTCGGCTTGCCTGTGCAATAAGCATGGCTGGCCATCATGTCCTTCTCAGCAAACACTCACTTGTGATCTCAAAACAAAACAAAAAAAGCAGACACTACTTGTGCTATAAATATAGCTTCAGACTTTAGTGCTCCCTCCCTACGTACTGGCAATGGAGACAGCACCATGGCAAGGCACGACAGATAGTCGTCTGATCATCAATGTAGATCCGTAAGCACCGCCGATAGACTTTCCGACGGATGATCCGTCGATAAACGGCAATTCTGTTTTGCCGACAGACATTCGAGGGCATTACAGTTGCGCCATATGGCGCGGTAGAGAAACAAGTGAGTATTGAGCTCGAGAGCTCAATTTCATCTCAGCAAGCAGCATGCTAGCTACATCTGAAGTCCGAGGGGAGGACGTTGCCTGCTGAAGACTGACAGGTGTTGAGCAAAGTTCAGACATGGACGTGCCATCAGGTGCAATCTGTTGTTCGGCGTGTTGTTTACTGCTGCAAGACTGCAGCAACAAATGCTCTGATGACGGGATGCTCAGATAGTCAGATGCGTGTCGCTCATGCTGTTCTTTCTGGAAAGTGTGATGGAAAGGGGCTCAGCAACATCCGCCGGTTCTTTAATTGAGCCTTCTTTCTGGTGGACAAGCAACAGCTTTGCCTCCGTTGATCTCTTTGCTTTACACGCCAAACCCCCATCATCATGTAAACCACATGGCTAAGGAAGTTCCACGGAACCCCGGCCCTATGCATTAGCATGATGTAGCATGTAGGGTACGGCTGGGCAAGACGCGGGTCTGGGCCGGTTTTCGGGCCGGGTTTGGTGAAGCCAGCCTGATATAAAACGTCAAGCACAGAGTATGGCCAGGCCCGAGACACCAAAAGAATGTATGTTTTCTATTAAAAAATAATTAATTTATTACGAGATAAAATAGTCAAGTATTTTACATATTTTTCTAAAGAAGAACACTGATTTCAGGCTGGGTTTCAGGTCAAGCCTGCCAGGCGGGCTGCTCATGCCCATGCCTACTATAGGGAAACTTTCCCAAGCCCCCATTTGTCTATGTGTGCAAATGGGGCTTCCTCCTCTTGGTCAGTTACTCAAAGGTTTCTTTTCTCTCTTCTTCTAGATGCTGGTCTCCGTTTTTTCCATGTTCCTCTCGCATTCGCGGGATGGTATAGATGTTGCTCATGATTTCCGAGGTGGCTAGAGACCGAGAGTGGTAAGTCAATGTGGGGTGCGCAACGGTCGAATTCGAGGGCATGAGGCGTCAGGAGGATGAGGAGGACAAATTTGGGGAAGATTTGTGGGAATTGGTGCAAAGACGGGAGATTTACACATCTGCCACCATTTGGAATTTATTTTTGACAGCCGGGACGAGGAAGCGGATAAAGATTGTCTGTTATCTTCATAGTTGCCCTTAGACCCTCTCTTCGATCTGCTGTAAGTATCAATATCATCGTCGACCCGCGCTCACTCCTTTCCAAAAAAAAAGATAACCGATATCAATCCGTTACGACACAAGGGAGGCGAGTAGTCCACGTGTTTGGTACACACCGTTGCGGGCTCCACGATCTATGGTCAAGGATGTAACACCATGTTCGATGGATCGCGTCAGAAAGCACTTTAAGGCGCCGTGTCGTACATTTAGTTTGACAAGAAAATTGTGTATAGGTAGGTGTAATTTGTATCTTTTTATATTATTAATATATTCCTTTTGTCAAAAAAAATTGGAAGAGGAAACAAGTTAGATCTCTTCTGCCTGCCACATCTCTCCCTCCTCGTGGCACTCTCCGATGTTTCGATTGGTGGGCGTACGTTCTGGGGCTTCCCGCACTGGCGACGGCATCCCGCCACTGACTCACCAAGGCCATGTATCCACTGGCCTTTGTTCGAGTTTAGAACACCCCTAGTTGCTTTCGAAAATAAAATGGAAAACCTGCAAAGTGAGGCTAATAACGTCACCTTTGAGTTTGACCATTTTCTATGGAATTTACGCGTGCCAAAGTAGAATGGTGTGAACATTCCGTACGTAAAAACCATGTTGAAAACAACATCAGAATACATCAACCGTACCATCACAAATCTTTAAGAATCTGGCAAAAATAATCATCGAATATATGTACAAATTATTTAAGAATCAAACTTTAAAAAATAGGCATACGCTTGTGTGCCGTGTCCCCTGGGCCCTGGCTGTTTCGCCATGGTCTTTGCGTGTTGACTGTTGATCGAGCTCAATCGGGGTTCATGGATACCCTGTGCCGAGGCAGTCCTCCCAGAACTTGCGGTCCTCCGCCTGCCGCGCCGCCGCCCGCTCCGGGTCCTCCTCCAGCTCCTCCGCCGGCGGGAACACGCGGCCGTCCCCGGACGGCGCCGCCAGCCGCTTCTTCCACCACACGCTCGCTGTGCTCACCTCCTCCTCGTCCACGTCGGCCTCGTGGTAGTAGCCGAGCTCGCCCCCCTCGACGCAGCTGCTGCAGCCGTCATCGTCTTCGTGGAACTCGCCACGGCCGCCGCTCGCCGTCGGCCGACGCGGGCACGGGCTTGACGACTCCGCGACGCTCTCGCTGTCGCTCCCGTCGTCGGGGACGAGCCTCGGGAGCCCGAACTGCGGTGGCGCCGGCGTGGGCGGGTGGACGGACGCCATCGGTGGCGAGCGAGCGGGCTAGAGATGTGTGCCCTGCGAGGGGTAGTTGTGAGCGGCGGCGAGGTGGAAGGGGACCGCTGCTACTTATAGCGCGCACGCACGATTTTTTAAAGGAGAAACCTTTTCTTTTAAGGAGAAAACTGGTGGAGTGCGACCGATCGATGATGCTACTACTAGTACTACTGCAGCTTTCCATTCCGCTGGCACAATAGAAGACGACGATGAACCGACTGGATTAATTAGTTTGGTCATGGGTTTAGTTAAATAATCCTCAGATTGTGGTGAAACCAGTGTTTCAAAAAAAAAGGTTTTGATTCTATTATTTTCTACTCCCTCAAGGTAAAGAAAAGGTTTCTCGATAAGAATTGATAATAAAGGCTAATTATCATAACCTTACCACAAATTTGTACTGCAATATATGTATAGGGACCCACATAATTATAGTATTCTTAAAGTACTTCTAAACAAAACTAGATATACGATTTCCTAGCTTTCAGTTAAATATTTAAATCAGTACGGCGGCAAAAGTTTTCAAACAATTGACTTAAATCACTTTTATGAATATGACGGAATATGTTTTAGAATACACATGCAAGTACTCAGACTGCTATAGTTTAAAATCTGTCCGTGTGGTGGAGGTGTTTGGGAAATGACTCCACCGATTGGAGTTTAAGAACTCGATGCTAGCTCACATGTATTTAGCAAAACACGTGTGCTGTACAATGCATGTTGTTGTAAAAAACATGGCCCACCTACCAGAGTTTTAATTTCGATATATAAACACATGTGTGCACCATGAATTTAAGGTGCCCCCTCCCGTCGGCCCCGCCTCTGTGGTCTTCAGACCATGGAGGCGCGGTGGATCTCGGTGCACGTCGGCGGGAGGGCTCCGTTTTTCTGATTTTCGTGTCCAGGTTTGCTGGGGCGGCGCTTTGTTGGTGGCGGCGATGCTTCTTGCAATAATGTCTCCCCAGTTTTAGCCCCATCTCGACGGTGACGTCGAGAAACTCGTGGGAGTGGTGTGGTTCTCGAGTACTTCTAGCGATGGCGATCTCCAGATCGTCATGAAGCTTCATCGGCGGTTCATCCTTCTTTTTCGGCTCTGGGACGGATGTGATCTTTTTGACCCGTTCGGCGACTTCCCGTCTGCAACCAGCTACGTCAGGCCGGTTCTGGGAGGGGCGGCAGCGGCGGTGCGTCATCGACACGGTCTAGAGGTTGAAGACGAAGGGAATCTCAAAGATCTCGTTGTAATTTTCATTTTCGTTGAGGTGTTTTGTATTGTTCGGTGTTTCTTTTAATGCCAGTGTCATTTTCGCAAAAAAAAGGTACCCCTCTTTTCTAGAATGTGTTGCATATAAGTTTCGACTAAAGTTAAACTTTATAAAGTTTGACCCGTATTTATATATTTATAGAACTATCATGAAATTTATACAAAGTTACACTAAAGTTGCACGATTTGAGAAGTACAAGTTTATGCTAACCAAGGTGGCATCCCATTTCTCATGTAGCTGAGATTTATCCAAAATTTAGGCATTGATCATCTTTTTTCGTGCAGAAAATTTGAAAATCACAATTACACGTGATTTGCGAAACCACCGGGATTCATAAAAGTTTCAAAAGATCAACGGTCTTGTGTTCGTTCGGTACAAAAAAAAACATTGACCGGTGAGCCCCACCGTCAGACCAAGAACTGTTTTACCTTTGATATCTAACCACACAATTCCTTAAATAAAAAGTGTTTAGATAATCCAACCAGCAGCTACGTTCTTCTCATCACTTTCGCTAGCATATAATAAATGTTTTTTTTGAAACGAGATAGAATATAATAACTGTAATTATATAGTAGCAGTCGGTGGAAGAAAGGCACATGTGGAGACTGCAAAAGAACATGCCGATGTCCAAAATGGTAGGCTTGTAAGAAGGAAATTATTTGCCCAGCCCAGGATTAATAATGGCCAGAGGAAAATGCTGCCAACGACTCAACCGTCGTCACCGCTGAAAAATACAAGAAATTACCGGACCGCTGATCAACCTATTCTAGAATCTCCCACCTTGACGGTCTGTGAAAAAGAAAATGAAGAATGATAGCAGAGCACTTTGACCAGTGAAAGTGTCTTCACGGCCGGCTGGAGACTAGCTTATATCATTTGGAAAATAAAAATCAAATACTCCATCCGTATCAAAATATAACACTTTCTATCTAGTTTATGCATGCATGCATGCATCTAGGCAAATAAAAATCAAATACTCACTCCGTATCAAAATATAAGACAGACATAAACTAGTTAGAAAGCCTTATATTGGAGTAGAGTTATACGTTTAATTGATCTGGACCCACAAAAATCTAGCACGCACATACGTACAGGCACGTCGACGTGCGAACAATGCATTCCTTTTTCGAGAAGATGCATACATCCACATCAAGATCAAGATGCGGGTTGAGAAGTTGTAGACGGACGGATAAGACAAGCGGCAGCGGCATCACGAAATCTAGCAAAACCGCATGTGTGTTTCGTCTTGGCGTGCGTTGTCTGCCGAGCAGGCTACCAGCTCCAGCGTGTTTCTAGAAGGGTTGACCCCCGGCCGGTATTTGCTTCTAGAAGGAAGCCAGATCGATGACGTCCACGCCCTCCATCTGTCATGCTCCATGATCTCCTTCACAACTACAGACAGCTCGATGGATTTCATGGAGTCAACCCACATGGAAATACTTTTCCTAAGGGTGATGATGAAATGAAGGTGCGTGTTGGCAATGGGTATGCTGAACGTGGGTGACTTGGCAAGTGGCTCAGTAGTGGGGTTTGACACTTGGGCGTGCAAACCATCGACTGTTGCTATCTGGAGTGTCGATCGGGTCGGCCAGCCACAAGTTTGCTCTGGAGTAATACAAAGTCTTTGACGTGCGAAACCGAATTTCCTCACTTCGACAGACTCGCTTTGTTAGACATAGAGAATACGAGAACGTGTGGCACAGTAGTGGCAGGATGGTTAGAGCGTGGTTGTATCCCAGCTCATTAGAGTTTAAATTGTAGATGTGATACTGGTGTGTTTCATTTAGACGGAATGTTCTTCAATGGGAGACGACGTCCCCGTCGACAACAAGGCGCATGCGGTGACTTTGTGAATCTCAAGACTCAACCCGCCGACTCAGTATTTTGGAAGTGCTCATAGGGATAGGAGGGGTGAGTGTGCACGTGTATGTGAGCGTCTGCATTTGTACTGTGTTTCGCCAAACAAAGACATAGAGAATACCGAAACGGTACGACTGCTCAGAGGCGATCAAAAAGGCTATCTGATCTTCGTCCCTCTTGCCGGTGGAGTGGCCGGTCCTCCCGCCTGGCCTCGGAGTTGTGGCGGACCATAGCCCTCGCCGGCGGGGGGTTTTCGTTCCTCTCTTTAGAGTGTTCGAGTGTCTTCGGGATGGTGTGGCGGCAGCAACATCCTGAAAGGCAGAATAAAGTCCTCTCCGTCCTATCCTCGCTCCGGTGGTGCGTCTAGCATCGACGGAGGACGCGTGGATTTGTATGTCCGGCGGATCTTCTCGGATCCAGTCTATTTTCGTGTTAGTTCGTGTGGTTGTCGGTCTGCCTCTTCCGATTTATGGTTGTCATACTTGGCAATGGTTGCTGCTCTGCTGCGTTGGTCTTTTAGGGGCTTAGCACGACGACTTTCATCTGTGTACTACAACAAGCTCTATTACGATAAGATTTGCCTGGCTCCAGTGACGCCTTCGGCACGCTTCACTGCTTGTAGTCGTCGCTAAGTGGTCTAAAGACCTACTTGTAATTTTATTGTTTTTGAATTCTTTATACCGTTGTTGATGATCAATAGATTGGTTGTTCTTTTCGTAAAAAAAAAGTCTTTGACGTGCGTGCGTGTGGAGGTTGATTTTTAGAGTGGAAGATCCATGGGCGCGTGTACTAGGTGCTGTCAATTCCATCTGCACCGCTAGCCGGCCGTCGTTGGGTGGAGCTCACGCGGAGACTCGGCCGTAACACGCCAGAACGACTTTGCAGCATGGGCAAACTGCCCGGTTGGTTGGTCAATATCGATCGCTAGCGTATGGGCATGCCTCTAGTTTCTCGACTTGTGGTACATGTATGGGAGATGTAGTATTTTGGGGAAATTTCTGGAATCCTTATCTTCCTCTCTATTCCACACAGGTAAAAATATACATAGTACATTTTACACTCTCATCCCTCCTAAACTTCTAATGTTACACATAAGTACACCAACACTCCCCTCAAGATGAGGTGAAGATGTCAATGAGCCTCATCTTGCTACAAATATTTACAAATGAACCTACACTCACCCTTTTGTCAAGATATCTGCTAGTTGATCTGATGACCTAACATAAGTAATTTTGAGTACACCTTCATCTAGCTTCTCCTTAATAAAGTGCCTATCTATCTCGACATGCTTAGTTCGATCATGATGAACCGGATTGTGAACTATGTTAATAGCAGCTTGGTTATCACAGTACAAGCAAATGGGTACGTCAACAAACAGTCCAAGCTCTGACAATAGTATCCTCAACCACATCAGTTCACATAAACCTGATGCCATAGATCTAAACTCAGCTTCAGCTGTTGAACGTGCAACTACACTCTGCTTTTTACTCCGCCAGCTAACTAAATTTCCACCCAAAAACATGCAATAGCCAGCGGTTGACTTTCTGTCGTCTAGACATCCAGCCCAATCAGCATCAGTATATCCTTCTATTTTAAGATGCCCATAATCAGAAAATAAAATTCCTTTACCCGGGCACCCTTTTAGATACCTTAAAATTCTGTATACAGCATCCAAGTGGCTGGTTCTAGGGTCATGCATGTATCTGCTCACAATGCTAACCGCATATGCAATGTCTGGTCTAGTATGTGATAAATAAATTAAGCGCCCCACTAATCTTTGATATCTACCTTTGTCCACTGACTCACCAGAATCCGCTAATATTCGAAGATTTTGCTCAACAGGTGTGGGTGCTGGTCTACATTCTAACATACCAGTCTCAGCAAGTAAATCAAGTACATACTTCCTTTGAGAGAGATAAATACCTTGTGCACCATAAACAACCTCAATCCCAAGAAAGTAGTGAAGGTATCCCAGGTCTTTGACTTCAAATGAACATGCCAATGCCTTCTTTAACCTCGATATCTCTTTATCATCATCACCTGTGATTACAATGTCATCAACATAAACAACCAGAATGGTAACCTTGTCGTTATGGCACTTAAAAAATAAAGTATGATCTGCATTGCTTTGTTGATAGCCCAGCTTGCACACTTCATTTCTGAACCTCCCAAACCAGGCTCTAGGTGATTGTTTAAGCCCATACAAGGATTTCTTTAATTTGCACACCTTGTCTTCAGTTTCTTTACTACCAAACCCTGGTGGAATCTCCATATACACTTCTTCATGTAAGTCCCCATGAAGAAAAGCATTTTTAACATCCATTTGGTACAACTTCCACTTATTATTTGCTGCTATCGATATGAGAGCCCTGATGGTGTTCATTTTTGCCACGGGTGCAAAGGTTTCATCATAATCTACCCCATATGTTTGACTGTACCCTTTGGCCACCAACCTGGCCTTATATCTTTCTACTTTTCCCTCTGAATTTTGTTTTACCGTAAATACCCACTTGCAACCAACAACCTTTTTATTAGGAGGAAGTGTAGTAAGTACCCACGTGTTATTCTTGTCAAGTGCTGCCATTTCTTCCAGCATGGCATCTCTCCATTTGGGGCACCTCTTCGCTTCCTGCCAATCATGGGGAATGGGTACAGCCGAGTCAAGTGCAGCAATAAAAGCTCTATACTGAGGTCCCATAGAAGAATATGAGACATAGTTAGAAATATCGTATTGGGACAAATGTGATGGCAGATTTCCAGCAGTGGAGCGAGATTGTTTCCTCTGAGCTATAGGGATATCAAGATCATCAAATGGAGTAGAAACTGTACCATCACTTGTAGAGGGACTTGAACTTGAGTCATGCAAATCTGGCTGTACTTGAGCTTCAGGATTCTGACTCAATGAGATTTCTTCCTCTCCTTGCACTTGACCATCCTCAGCTCTCTGTCTCCGTGAGTACACCTTAAGGTTTTGTGGCCACCTTGATCTTTCAGTTTGATACTCTTGCTGCTCCCCCTGAGTGTGATCTTGTTCAGCATTTGATGTATCTTCATCTCTACCAGGCTCATCTCCTGTTGGAATCACTCCAATAATCATCTTTCTAGATGCTGCTTCATTATTTCCTTCTTTGTCTCCCCCTGTCTTGTTGTCTGTAACATATAGATCAGGAAAAACATCAGTTAAATCCACCGGTTCTCCATAAAATGGTTGATATTCTCTAAACACTACATCCATGCTTACAAACATCCGTCTCTCTGATGGGCACCAACATTTATATCCCTTTTGTTTTCCAGAATATCCCACAAACACACACTTTAGAGCTCTTGGATCAAGCTTGCTCACAGAGGGTCTATAATCTTTCACAAAACACACACACCCGAATACCTTTGGTGGAACCACATAAGAAATCCCACCGGTTAAACATTCTATTGGGGTTTTATACCCAAGTACTCTCGATGGCATTCTATTTATCAGATAAGCTGCTGTCATCACTGCCTCACTCCACAGAAATTTTGGAACATTCATAGTCATCATTAGACACCGGGTAACCTCCAAAAGATGTCTATTTTTCCTTTCAGCCAAGCCATTTTGTTCGGATGTACCTGGACAAGTTGTCTGATGAATAATCCCAAAACTGGACAAGTACCTATCAAATTCCCTGTTCACATACTCCGTCCCATTGTCGGTACGAAATATTTTCATGCATGCATTATATTGTGTCTTGATCATATTATGAAAATCAACGAAGCATTCAAACACAGCATCCTTGTTCTTCAACACATAAACCCAAGTAACTCTAGTACAACAGTCAATGAAGGTAACAAATGAGCGATAACCATTTAGAGCTGAAACTCCACTAGGACCCCAGACATCAGAATGAATAACTTCCAGTGGTGTTGCACTTCGATTATCAGATGGCACATAAGAGCTTCTAGTTTGCTTTCCAAATTGACATGCATCACATACTAGTTTCTCCTTCTTAACTTTATTATAAAGATCAGGATAAAGCTGACTCAAAATAGGGAATGACATATGACCCAACCTGCGATGTTGCAGCAGAAACTCTTCTAATGGTGAAGAAGATAGCACAGCTGCAACAGAAGGCGACACTTCCTTGTCCAGGTAGTATAAACCATCACGTAAGCTCCCCATCCCAAGCTTTTTTCCAGTTTCAAGATCCTGAATATACACCATGATGGGAAGAAAATAACAGCACAATTAAGTTCCCGTGTGATACAACTTATGGACATGAGATTAATTGGGAATGTGGGAACATGGAGCACATATGAGAGTGACAAGTTAGGATTGCATATAACTTTCCCTGAACCCATGATGGCTTGAGCTGAACCATCGGCCAATTTAACACTTTGATTACCTATCTCATGAATGTAATCATGAAATTCTTCATAGGAGCCAGCCATATGTCGAGATGCACCTGAATCAATCAGCCATGGTGCACTTTTGCGATTAGACCAAGCAGGAGTTGAGATATTACTACAATGCCTAGCACAGACAGCAGCAGCTTTACAACTTTCCTTATCACCCTGTTCTGTACCTTTGACCTGGTGCCATTTTTTGAACTGGTACCATTTTTCCAGATCATCAACAGTCATCTGGACAGTGACCATCTGAGACCCTCTATGAGCACATACTCCACTAACACTAGAAGGACGTGCAGCTCCACAACGATTACAAACACCACGAAATGCAAAGTTTACATTCCTACAGCTTGTTACTGGACACAGCCAATCCCCACTTCTCTGCCAAGACTTTGCAATGCAATCATGCATATTGGAACCATAACCACGTCTTCTGTTATACCAATTATGTCCATGTCCATAACCTTTTCTGATCAGTTCACGACAAGATGCTCTCACATGATCTGACATCTTCCCTTGTTTTTTCGTCCCTCTGAATCACCTTGAACTCATAAACGAAAAGTACTCACAGCTGATGTGCAGCACTGCACCTCAATCTTGCTCTGTTAAGCAGATTTTTGATCAGTTGTGCAGCAACAGTTAAGAACCAGATTCAGTAACTACCTGGTATCACACCACTGACAGAATACACTTTGTGGCTGCACGCACACGCACTCTTCTCTCAGAACCACCAGCCTCACGACCACTGCAGCACTTCTTCTCTCTTCCCGGCAAAGATGAAGGGCAGGGCACACTCCTTATGCTCTGCACCAAGCTGCCACTGGCTTCAATTCTGTGGCGCTTCCAACCTTCTGCAGCGCTGCTAGCTCTCCCGGCCGCACGCGCTCTAACTTCTTTAGTCTTCACAGCAAGTCGCCGCACCTCTCTACGATGTGTAGCCTCACCCCCTGAGGTGCCTCGTTCAGCTCCGGCCGGCTGGCCGCACTTGTCCTTGCTGGAGCTTTCTTGTACGAGCACCTCTCCCCTGCTCTTCCTCTCAGCTGCAGGACACCTTGGCTGCAGATCCTCGATTCTCCCTCCTGCTACTGCCTACTGCTCCCAACCAGCACAACCACAGCTGCAGCCCCGTGCACTTGCGCTACCCGCCGATTCACCGCCGGCCACCTCCGGGAACGCCCGGCCGCAGCTCTCCCCCTGCTGGACCTTGCTGCCCCTCAGCTTAGGACCCGACCCCTTCTCCACTTCTCCTCGCCGGCAGCACCACCGCGAGTATCCAACTCACCGCCAGCGAGGGCGGAGCGCCGTCGCCTCCAGCTCTGATACCATGTAATATTTTGGGGAAATTTCTGGAATCCTTATCTTCCTCTCTATTCCACACAGGTAAAAATATACATAGTACATTTTACACTCTCATCCCTCCTAAACTTCTAATGTTACACATAAGTACACCAACAGGAGAATCTGTTTTATACGAACATATTACAGAATCGGCATCGATCGACAAATTAAAGGCCAAAAGAAAGGGTAACAACCCTTTTTCTTTTCTTTTAGCAGAAAAAAACTCCTTTTCTTTTCTTTGGATTCCCAGGTATACCGCCACAACTCCTCAATCAACCATGACGATCATCCTGATTCCGTCCTGTCCTGGTTTATACCAGTCAATTAAGCAACTGTGGTACCCGGAAACAGTGTAAGTCCCCGCTTGGATTGTAGTGTAAATTTACGGAGCTGGAAAACTTTTCGCCCGCGCGCCGGATTTTTGGCAGGGCCTGCCGACCTCCGTGAAATATACCTCCGTATTGGCTAATATACCGGTCTTCCAATCGGGCCTAAGCCCATGCCACAGAGGGAGCCGTCAAACGGCGACAAAGAGTCCATTTGTCGAAAGTGGCGATGGATAATCCAAATTATCTAATATTCGTATTTGAGAAATTCTCTTCTGAACTGAGAAAAACATTTGATCAGCATCCGTGTTCGAGTAATATACGCTCTGTGTTCTTATTCGATAACGTTTGTACTGGTATTTGTATTCGTTTTCAAACTACGAAAACAGAAATGGGGAGGGAACTATCGGATATGCATCCGACCCGTTTCCATCCCTACCCGCAACGACCTCTCCGTCGGAACTAGGTCAAGCGTCGTTGTCGCCGAATTTGAAGGGAGAAACCAATCATGATGTTCAATGGCCACTCCCATCCGCTGGCTCAGTCTCTCGAAGGTGCTCATAGGGGTAGGATGTGCGTGCGTGCGTTCATAGAGGTGAGTGTGTGCGCGTGTATGTGAGCAACTGCGTTGTACTTTGTTTCGCAAAAAAAAAAACAGCCTCACAAAACTGGCTAGACATCACCACTACAATTGGACCCGAAGGAGTAGTTTCGCCTCCTTGTTCAAGATACGACGACAGCTCTCTCGCAAGGCCTCACCATACCTTTTCTTTGAACCTATCAACCTATCGCCATAGTCGTTTTCCCTCGGTACAACGCTTGTCCTTGCCAGCTAGGCATCAAGCCTTCGCTACATCCTGCATTGTAGCTTCCACTACATTATGCAATGTTGTTACTAGCCACTCGTTGAACGCCATGGAACCACATAGAGACCCTTCAATGTCGTCGTCCGCGTGGTCTTTCCCCAGTGGTGTCTTCCGGTGGCCACAAGAGGAGGTCACTAGCCCTCGGAGATGGAGTAGGGGCACCTCAACCCCGTTCTAGAATGGCATGGGAGCAAACAAACCAACAATGACATTCTTTCTTTCTAACGAATTAACGAATTGAGAGAGAAAAATAATTCTTAATAATGTAATGAAAATATCTGACACAACTATAAATAAAGTGAAACTATATCGGATTATTTATCAAATGCAGGAGATAATTATGTGACAATGTCTCTCATAAATTTATGAGTATACAAGCATATTTTTTGACGGAAACCACATTTGTAGCCTGAGTTCCATGCTGGCCTTTTTTTCTTCAGGAAATCAAAAATGATATTGAAAATTTCAAAAAATTACGGACACAAATTCGAATTGTAGATAACATTGAACTCTACCATGGTGCAAAATCTCAATTCAAATTCGTTGTATTTTAGGCCACACGAAAAATGACAAAAATCTGACAAAATTTTGAAGTTTTGAAAATGTCCACTGTTCACCACACCCAGATCCAATCATTTGTATTTTTTTCTGAGTCTAAAATATAACGAATTTTGGATTGGCTTCTTGCACACTAGTAGAGTTCATAATTATCTACCTCCAGGATTTTTCCTGCATTTTTGGAAACTTTCAAATGTCATTTGATTTATTTTTTCAAAAAAGAGGTCCCAAGGAACTTCCGAAATTTTGGAAACTTTTCAAGGAACTTCCGAATTTTTGGAAACTTTCAAATGACTTTGTAGCCACTTCCCAAGGAACCATGTATGAAGGCTGGTATGGGCGCGGGCGCGTGGGAGCGCCAGGTCGTGTCCGCCGCAGCAAGCGCCGGCGTGGGACTCGATCGTCGATTCATTTATCGTTTGCTTAAAACTTGATGATAAACTATTTGGCGCGGTGTAAAACTTGCTGCTTTTTTAATTCCTGTCGCTATTTATTCAGAGTTTTGAGCGTCCCGCATACCCCATTTTCGGATAGTGCCATCTCAAGGTATATGCTTCATGGCGAACCTAGGATGACGGACGGGAGCGCACAGACCGCGTTCTCACCCAGCTAGTCAGAGCTAGGAATTCGCTAACTGGAAAACAGCTATCGCTAACAGGATCAAAGGATGTCGACTGAAATTAACACTGACAGAGAACCACTAACTGAAACTTAACTGAAGAACTGACTGCAACAGGTCAGCCGGATTTGAGCAATATTGACATGTCTCCGTGAAGCGGTTGACGCCTAGTCCCGAGCTATTGTTGAATATTTTGGCTGCCTCCGGTTTCTCAAGTCCTAAAATCCAGCATACCTTCTGTTTTCTCAAACAGCGCGCTCTACATGCAAGCTTTTATATAGCGCCAACGTCATACAATTTGGCACTTCATTAGTTTCTCATCACACATTTTTGAGGTACTATGGGAACTGATATACAAACCAACAAGAAATTGATGATTTCTGGGTCACGTCAAATAAGTGTTCTCCAAGTATGACCTTCTGTCACATTTCACATGTTGATGTTTACATAATACACTAATTTAAAATATGAGCTGTTATTAGCTGACAACAAACTGGACTGTGACCCGCATATTAGTGTAGCTAGCAAGATTCCCTTGATGGTATTACAAAATACAATGATTATTTTCGTACAGAAGCTTGTATAATTTATATATTTCATAATATCATGGAGGAGAATAGGGCTGGGCCGACAAAATCCGGAGCCCCGTGCGAAACTCTAAAATGGGGGCCTATCTCAAAAGAAAAATTGAATAAACAACTACTCCACTCTCGATAGTATTATAATATATATATGTCATAATGTTTAACATAGCAATTAGATATATTAAAAAGCATACCTATTCCACTCCCGATTTCATAATGTTTATTTGAACAACATAATTAGAACACTAGATAACAAACACGAGAGATGGATAAATAAGACAAATTAAAGGAAGTAGCAACATCAACCAATTAACAAAATTGCCATAGAAAATTGGTGATTAGACGGACGGACAGACAAACTCACCTTGCCCTCGTGATGAGGACTGGATCGGAAAATAAAAAATATCACCTTGTCCTCAGGAGAAATTGTGACGAATGAAACAACACCATCTTTAATTTACCAACCAAAATATTTTGTATGTAGGTTTTTTCGAAATAGGGAGCATAGACCTGGTCTGCATCAATTGATGCACACATCCGTTTTGTTGCAACATTCATAATTCAGAGTTTTCAGTTTATGGGTCACGTAAAGTAGCGACAAACTCATGTACTTCGTAGATAATTTAATTACAGAAATAGCCTTCTCCAATTGGTGAATTGCAGTTCGACGATTTAATGAGAAAGAAAGTGGTACACCTTTGTTTATATTCTCTATTCCTCTCCTTCTTTTGAAAATTCGCAAAAAACAAAAAAAAATCTTTTTCGAAATAGAGTTGACCCCGGCCTGTGGGATCGAAACGATGCATATAGCCTTTTATTTCATTATATACAAGATTCAGTCAATTCTTTCTTAGTCCACAAAGCTAATGTGCCGCACATGCATGAAGAAAGTGCAGGGTGTTGTGCAAGAGTAGGCCAATCATCGGTTTCACATATTTTTTCAGTAATTCAATATGTATCTCATACTATAGGCATACACGTTCTCGATGATCAAAACTGATGTGAACATTTATACATTAACATTTAATTATGTAGTAAAGCCTGGTCCACGGTGCTTATTCTTCTTCCTCCTGTTCATCATCCTCCCGAGCCGTAACAGAGGCAAATCTCAACGGCAGCCAGAGATGATCTCAAGACGCACGACGAGCTTGTACGATCACAGAGCTGGTACCTCGTCGTGCCAATTTCCCAATTAGCTCTCTCTCGCATGGGCACGCGCTCGGGGAGAACGAGTTCAGGACGCTACGGCACTTTCCTAGCGCCGGTGTTATGAATCATTTTCCTCGCTACGCATCCGAAGTTTACAACCGATCAATTTGGAGTTCTCTTGTCCAATTCCAAACATCAGTGGCAGCTCCCGTGGCGAATGACATTGGCAAGGTCGCCATCCGCGGCAAGCTTCTGCTCATCGCTCTCGTGTTCACCTTTGTAGCCACTTCTGAAGGAAAGCAAACCATGGTGTATATTGGCACACATCGTCCGATCATCCAGCGCACTAGAGCCACCTTCGATTGGTTTATGATTGCGTGACGCGGCCACCAACATGGACATGTCTGGCACCGACAAGCCGCTCGGTGGAGCGGCTGACTACGCCATGGCGTATATGGAGGCCGACGCCCTCTGATTCGCTAGTTGTGGTTGAATATTTTGGTTACCTCCAGTTTCTCAAGTCCTAAAACCTTACATTCAAAGAGTGAGGATTCTATCATATCTTGTGTTTTCTCAAACAACTCTACATGAAAGCTTTTATATAGTGCCAACGTCATACACTTTGTCACTTAAGTTTCTCATCACACATTTTTTTGGGTACTATGGGAACTGTGATACAAAGCAACAAGAAATTGATGATTTATGGTGTAGTTGGGTCACGTCAAATAAGTGTTCTCGAAGTATGACCTTTTGTCACATTTTTCCTGTTGATGTTTACATAATACACAATAAACATAATCTTTATTATCTTTTTTTTGCGGGGATATAATCTGACAAACTGCATTGTGCCCCGCATATTTGTGTAGCTTGGAAGATTCCATTGATGACTTGTTGTTGTTATAAATAAAAATGATTAGTTTCATAAATAAGCTTGTATAAATTTATATATTTCATAATATCACGAAGGAGAAACAGTGATAAAATAAAATAACACCATCTATACTTTACCAACCTAAATGTTCTGTACGTACCAAGAAAAGGCTAGTTGCATGCATTTTAGGATGTCATCTATTTGTAGTTAATCTAAAAAAAAATTGGTGTTCGCCTCTAAGAAATGCCTTGCTTGTGGTGTGACAATTTTTGTGCCGCTTATTTGTCTGCAAATGCAGTGTATCATGCCCGCACAAAACACAGAGAGATTGACTTCCATTTTGTTTGAGAAACAGCTGCAAGCAAGCTTCTAGACATTCGGTTTGTATCAAGCAAGGATCAGATTGTGGATGCTTTTACCAAGGCATTGTCTGTCACAAATCTTGATGAGTTCGTAATCTCAACCTTTTCATGACCTGCAAGATTTAGAACCTTGTATTTGCCACTGATGGGCTTTTCCATCACATGTAATATGTAGCCCATCCCCTAAAGGGGTAATAGTCGTCTCTGCTAAATTACCACATATACGTATGTCCACCGATCATCAACTACCCAGCTTGCTTGCTGTTGTTCGTGCGAGTTGCGGCCAATAGCATCGGCTAGCTAGCTACGCGTATTGTACGTGCGCGTCTTGACTAGAAGTACTCCGGCGAGTCGCCGGTTCGGGCCTATGCCAACATCCCATTCCCATTGGTGGCAGCTCCCGCAGCGAAATGACGTTGGCAATGCCGCCATCCTGGTTGCCTTCGGTGTTGCAGCCATTTCCGAAGGCAATAATGAAACCATGGAAGTTGGTGTATATCGGCGCGGGGGTGCGTGGGATTGCCGATCGTCCGCCGCACCAGACGCCCGCATACACACAGAGCGAACCTCCATTGCTTTATGATTCCGTGACGCGGCCACCAGCATGGACATGTCTCGCACCGACAAACCGGTCGGTGCTGGGGTTGACTACGCCATGGCGCACTAGCGGAGCTTGGCAGGAAATGATGGGCGGGCCAGCCCAAAGAAATGACTACAGTTTTTTATTTTCACGGCCAATTGATAGCTCAGATGTTTCAATGTTTTGGGCTGGATTGGGCGGGCCACGGCCCAGTTTGGCTTCAACAGAGCTCCGCCACTGCCATGGCGTACATGTAGGCCGACCGCCGACGCCCCCTAGGTCGAGGGCTGTGGTGGAATATTTTGGCTACCTCCAGTTTCTCAAGTCCCAAAATCTTAAACTCAAAGAGTGAGGATGCTATCATACCATCTGTTTTCTCAAACAACCATCATGCAAGCTTTTATATATATAGTGCCAACCTCATACACTTTGTCACTTAATTAGTTTCTCATCACACATTTTTGACGTACTATGGGGACTGATATACAAATCAACAAGAAATTGATGATTCATGGTCTAGTTGGGTCACGTCAAAAAAATGTTCTCCAACTCCAAAGTATGGCCTTTTGTCACAATTTACCTGTGGATGTTTACATAATACACTAATTAAAAATATAAACTTTATAATCTGACAAACTGAATTGTGACCCGCATATTTGTGTAGCTTGCAAGATTCCCTTGATGCTGTTATAAAAAAACAATGATTATTTTCATACATAAGCTTGTATAAATTTATATATTTCGTACTGTCATGGAGGGGAAATGTAACAAATAAAACGCATAAGCTTAACAGCATGCTGAAGATTCCCTTTTATTTTCCCTTGGTGTTCACCTCGTGCAAGAACTATCGGTGCTGCAACGACGACCCTAGATATTCCAGAACCATAAAACCCATCTTTTTTTCAGCAAAAATGTATTCCCTTCATCCCACTGGTGATTTTTATACCCCACCCGGAGTCCGCACCCACTTTCGTCACACAATCGTCCTCACCGTCGACCTTGTGTTCCCTGGCCGCCCGAAGAAGAGCCTCTACTGTTCCTTTTTCTTTACGACGGAACACACAGCGGCCACTCCTTGTGCTAGCCCATTAGTGCTCGGCCAATATCAACCAGAACAAACACGTTCAGCCTATTGGGCCCAATCAAGGTCTACCCAACTCCGAGATCAGTGCTCATATGTACTGTTCCAACTATCTACTCTACTTGTTATTATCCTAAAAAAAATACTATCTACTGTACATGTTTGGACAGTGTTAGGGTATATACGGCAACTTCAACTAGTGGAGATTTTTGGCTCCGGTGCTCTCTTCAATTAAAAATTCGAAAATCATATTTATGAGTTTTAAAAAAATTATGAAAATAAATCCGTGTGTAGCCAATAGTATATCCCACGAACATGCAAAATTTCAACTTCAAATACTTTAAATTCTGACTGACATAAAAATGAAAAAAGTGTGGATCTAATTATGCATATTTTCAAATTTTAAGTTTTATCAAAATTTATTATTTTACGTCACCCATAATATTAAGTATTTCAAATTAAAAATTTGCAAGTTTATGGGATATTTCATTGACTTCATCGTATTTTTTTCAATTTTTTGAAACTCAAAAATATTATTTTTGATTTTTTTAAACCGAGGGAGGACCGGAGCTCGGGAGTAAAAAAAAAACACTTTACGAACTTCAACATACAAATGCCAAACCATCATGCTCCGACGCCTCCTTCAATAGACAAATTTTTACGTGGCCTGCATGTCTCACCGTAGACAACCTGTAAAGCTTTCTATCATCCACTAGAAAAAAAAAAAAAAAAAAAATGAGACCAACCCAGGCACTAGCACCCGTTGGCGTTTTTTTATAGAAGAAGACTCCGTGAGTGCACAAAGTGCGAGTCCGGGGACTCGAACTCTGGCCGGCAGGCCGCGCACTGGGGTAGCTCACCACCAGGCCGACAGCTCGTTCTCTCTATCATCCACTAGAAGACCTCGCAACACAATATGTGACGACCGCTCTTCAAGACGGAAGCGAGAGAAGTCATGCATGCTCACTTGGAAAGTTGGAATAACCCGGTGACAACTGCACATTGTCTTTTTTTTTCCGAACTTAAGGTCTTCTCAACTTAGAGCAAGTAGAATAAGTTCCAGCGAGAGTTAAAGAAGTATATTTGTGCTTACATGGAGGTGAAAGAATAAGAGAGAGAGGAAGCGGACTTTCATGCAAGAGCACCTTGTGAGAGTGAAAGATGAGTTAACTATTAATAAATTAGTCCATATTTATAGGCAACGATTTTGCTTGGCTATACATGACATGGCACAATCTTATATCCAACACCCGGCTATACTATTGTCATCATTGCTCTTTTGCTCTTAGGGTCTTTATAATTAATCGAGTGGCAGGGAACAGATCTGACATTGACATGCAACTAGGATTTATAAAATGTGCAACTGGGTGGCGCTGGCTAATTTTTTTTAATAATACATTTATTTAATTAAATTCGAAAAATATTACGGAAAACTATGAATTTACAGGAATAATAAGGCCTCGGCTAGATTTGGGCCGACAAGAGCTCGTCGGCCAGAGTTGGGCCGAAAAGCGCCAGTCGGCTGAACTCCAGCCGACTGCTTTGCATGGCGGGTCACGCCTACGGCCGACAGGCCTTTCGGCGTCACGTGGCCTCCCGTCGGCCCAAGCCTGGCCGACCGGCCCCTGATCGGCGAAAGCCTGGCCGACAGGGTGCTGAATAAGGCTCGGCCGAGCCTCTTCTTCTTCCTCGCGTTCCTTTCTTCCTTTCTTCCTTTCTTTCTCACAGCAGCTCCCTGCTGCCCGATCTGTCGATCCAACCAACAATTCTTCCTGCATGTAGTGTTAGAGAGTGTAGGCAGCTCAGATATACATTGGGTTAGGATTTTGTGCAATTTCGTGTTGTTTGGTTAGAGCAATGGTGTAGTTTAGGTGGAGGTTGGTGTAGGGTGGTGGTGGTGGAGCGTGGTGGTGGTGGTGCATCGTGGTGGTGGTGACGGTGGTTGTCCATTGAATCGGCACGCTTCAAGGGTATGCGTTTTTTGTGGCTAATTAGGATTTACTGTTAATTATGTACGCATTAGTGTTAAGGTGGCAGTGTGATATTGATATTGCTAGGTATTTGTTGCGGTACTAATATTAAGTACATACTTGTTGCCGATTATAACATTAGTGTGCATCAGTGTATTAAAATTAGAGTATGTTTTTATCTGTAATAAGTGTGCATCAGTGTGGATCAGTGTATTTAAATTAGAGTTTGATTTCATCTGTAATTAGTCTGCATCTATGTTTTAAGTTTAGACTTTAATTTCATGCATCTGTGTTTTAAATTTAGACTTTTAATTTAGCTGCGCGAAGATATGGAACAAATATACTTGATCAGTCCGGATGTGGATTATAACCATCGCACAAAGATATTACAGGAGCGTAGCCTCGAGCCTCTAATAACTCGAGGACCGAGGGAATATTGGCAGATACACCCTGCTTGGGAGGAGAGGAAAAATGGCGGGAAGATATGTGCCGGAACGGAGGGAAAAAACATACATGCAGAAGTCGGCCCAGCTTAAGCCGACTGGGTCTGGTCGGCTGGGGCTAGGCCGACAGGGGCTTGTCGGCCCAATACTAGCCGATAGATTTTTCTGACAAGTGCAGGGGTCGGCCGACAGGCCTTTCGGCCCAACCCTGGCCGACCGAGCCTTGTCGGCCCAAATCTGGCCGAGGGCGTATTATTTTTAGAAAATCGTCGTTTTCCGTAATATTTTTTGAATTTAATTAAATAAATGTATTATTAAAAAAAATCAGCGGCGCTGGATACCCACGATCTCCCTGGACTTCCTCTATGGCCTATGGCCCCAATAGCGTGCCGCTTGAGTAGTTGAGGCGGTGCTTCTGTTTCTGGACCTGATGCAGTTATTCTGCTCCTCTCCCCTGCCATCTACCACTCAGTCATCCCTCCGGATGCCACCCCAGATTATGTTTTCTTGTTGAGTTCTCGTTTCATCCAGTGGTCACTTTGCAGAAGTTGGTTATTTCTTCTTTGCACCTTCAGAACTCTTGCAGAGTTGCAGGCTGCTGCAATTCTGAACTTTGAGATTTTTGCTCCAAACACTGTAATGCCCTTTAAATTTTGCATGTTAAAATTTCTACATCATTGTTTAATCTTGAACATTCTGAATTTTAGATGATGTGATGCTCTTCAGAGTTTACTACCTTTGTGTTGCATAGTGGCTATGAAAGTTCTTAAAAACAAACACTATAATGTAATCAAATCACATTACCTAGTGGAACTAAATAAGTCCATTAGACCAACTATCCCACTGTAACTTGGTTCAGTTACCATTTACCTTCACGCCTTCAGAAATAAAACGTCCTTGGCATGCTCAAGCCCGAGGAGCAGGGCCACCGTGCCCTACAGAAAACAACCTGACCACAAAATTGATTGCGATAACCTTGTCGATCTGAGAACAATGCTGCACAAAAAACAGTGTCCTGTGGTGCACATGTTTTAGCCATTACAAAAACAGTGTCCTGTGGTGCATTCCGATCAGATCGATCGAGATGCACATTTATTCAGTTAACTACCGGTGGAGATGTACATTTAACGACTATATTTTTTGACCAAACGGGGTCACGACTCACGATCCAGATCATCAGATCGATAGATCCGATCGTCGGTGGCAATCAACTACCCATCGATAGCCAACATTGTATAATCCTGCGTTCCTGCTCCAACGTAGGAGTACTATAAAACTACGTGCTGCGTTGCACTAGAAAAAAGGCATAGGCTAAGCTAGCAAAGATCAGTTCTTGGTCACGATAGAAGCTTGCAGATCGAGCTCGATGGCCTCGTCGCGAGCCATGGCGCTAGCAATGCTCATCATCTCTAGCTTCTTCTTCGTCTCTTCCTATGCTACCTCAGCTGACTTCCTCCGGTGCCTCTCAGCGTCCGTACCAAACCAGCTCCTCTTCACCCAGAGCTCCCCGTCGTTCGCGTCGGTCCTCGCGACGTCCGTCCGGAACCCGATGTTCCTCACCCCGGCCACGGTGAAGCCGCTCTGCATCGTCACGGCGACGAACGCCTCTCACGTCCAGGCCGTCGTCGTCTGCGGCCGCCGGTACGACGTGCGCCTCCGCGTGCGCAGCGCCGGGCACGACTACGAGGGCCTCTCGTATAGGGCCGCGCGCTCCGATACGGCCCCGTTTGCCGTGGTCGACCTCGCTGGTCTCCGCTCCGTGCGCGTCACCCGGGGAACGCCGGCCACAGCGTGGGTGGACTCTGGTGCCACGCTCGGGGAGCTGTACCACGCCATCGGGAAGGTGAGCGACCGTCTCGCGTTCCCGGCGGGCCTGTGCCCGACGGTGGGCGTCGGCGGCCACCTCAGTGGTGGTGGCTTCGGCACGCTCATGCGCAGGCACGGACTCGCCGCCGACCAGGTCGTGGACGCCTTGCTGGTCAACACCGAGGGGCGGATCTTGGACAGCAACGCCATGGGGCGCGACGTCTTCTGGGCCATCCGTGGTGGCGCCGGTGGCGGGAGCTTCGGTATCGTGCTGTCGTGGAGGGTGAATCTCGTGGCCGTGCCGGCGAAGGTCACCGCGTTCACCGTCACCAAGTCCGTCCAGCAGGGCGCCATCGACATCATCACCAAGTGGCAGCAGGTCGCCCCGGCTCTCCCCGACGACCTGTGGGTGAGGGTGATCGCCCAGGGACCGTCGGCTAACTTCCAGTCCTTGTACCTGGGCACCTGCGACGCGCTCCTGCCGGTTCCCGGAGCTCGGCGTGACCCGGGCGGACTGCAAGGAGATGACCTGGATCCAGTCCGTGGCCTTCATCTACCTCGGCCCTAGCGCCACCGTGGACGACATCTTGAAGCGGAGCCTCCCCGGGGACGCCGTCTTCAGCAAGGCCACGTCCGACTACGTCCGGCAAGCCATCTCCAGAGACAAATGGGCGGAGATCTATACGAACTGGCTCGCGAGGCAGAGCGCCGGGCTGATGATCCTGGAACCCTACGGCGGCAAGATCGCCAGCGTCTCGGAATCCGAGACGCCGTTCCCGCACCGCTCCGGCGTGCTCTACAACGTCCAGTACATGAACTTCTGGAACAGCGCCGGCGAGGAGGCGGCGCGGACAGGGTGGGTCCGGGACTTTTACGCGTTCATGCAGCCCCACGTGAGCAACAACCCGAGGGAAGCGTACGTGAACTACAAAGACCTTTGGCTCGGCCAAAACGTCATCAGCGGCAACGTCACGAGCTTCGAGGCCGGCAGGGTTTGGGGGGAGAAGTACTACAAGGGTAACTTCAGAAGGCTGGCAATGGCGAAGACTGCGATAGATCCCAATGACTACTTCAGAAGCGAGCAGAGCATCCCGCCACTTGGTAACCAGCTCATCTCCACGATTGTGGCGCGCGTGGATCATACTGATTGATTGATGATGTATTCTGAATATTTGGTTCAGCCGTGTTTAAACGACCTGTTGTAATTGACTATCTGTTGTGAACCGAAGGGCATCAACTTATTGAGTACATTAATGTTGTTCAATACAATCTCAAATTTCTAGTAAAAAGATGCGCATTCCCTCTTATATGTAATCCAGGCCTTTGAAAAATTTCAAAAAAATCTTAATGTTGTTTTTGAGAGTGTTGTTCTGATGGAGATCAAATAACTATAAAACACCAGACCAGGATGAGCACAACCTGCGAAAAAACGGATTTTGGATCTTAGAGACAGTCAGATGAGAAAATGATGATTTGGCAAGACAGATAATCAACCTAGCAGTACGACATTGGACCTGCAAGTTGTGCTCCAATGGAAGTGGTATGGGAAGAACTGAGACACCAGATTTTATAGGACACGAGAGGAAATATGGTAACGTACCATAATCACTCGCCGGCGTCAATTTGCCCACGATGGCTGCCATTAGGGGTCTGCAAACTGAAAATTAATGACGAGCGACGCATCAGTTCATCACCACCCATCACGATTGAGAGCCGTCCGCCCGGTCGCGTCGCGTGCGTCCGTGCCGCTCGCCGGATCGTCGCTTCTCCTTCCCTAACTTCGTCGGGCTCGATGGACCGGATTGATGGACCGTCGCATCGTCGTGCCGCTCGATCGCGTGCGATGCGCTCGCTCTCCTCCCCGTCAGCTCGCGGTCGACTTCGATCCGGTCGCCTGTTCGCTCGCCTTCTCCGATCCGGTCGGGTTCTTCCGCCCGTCCGCTCGCCTCCTCCTCGCCGCTCGCGGCTGCGTTGACCAGTCAAGTTGCTGGGCTATACCCGTATTGGGCCCAAATGCACCAGGAAACGCGAAATTGATACCCAGAGCAGCGTCCCTCAGGGACATCCGGCCCAGGAGAAGCCCACGCGGGAGTGGACGAGCATCCAACGGCCAAAAAGGTTCAGAAGAGGATCAGACGGTCACAAAGAGGTGACGAGGGCAGAGTGCGTGAGAGACTTCGTAGGTGTTGCGGTTATAATGTCCCTAATATCATTTATGCATACTTAATAATAAAAACAATGTACATATCGTCAGCATTTAATTAAATCCTTCCGGCTTTCTTGAGGATCATCGTCTTTTCTCAATAATACTCTGTGATGTACTTTTCATTTGTTCTCTAGATCGTCAGCAGTTGGCGGGATTTTCCAAGAAGATCTCGCCAGGCGGATAATCTAATAAGACCAACAACCTGAAATCCATTGGCTTAGGTTGCTCCCGTCTGCTTTTCTCTGTCGAACAACCTGAAATCGCCAGGCGGAGTATCTTTGAATTTGGATTTCGGCGACTGGCCGAGCTTGGCTTCGTCATACTATTTCTGCAATCGGCGCACCCCACTAAGAGTTGTGCGTATGCACCAACAACCACCACCAGCGACTGTGTCAGCGGCCTTCTGCCATGAATACGCCCCAAGCATATTCTAAATCTGCTACATCCGTATATTGTTGTCCTGTAGAGTGTACATGAAAGATGACTTCATTGGTATCATGGTATGCTACATTTGCACGTCAACCTTTTTTCATCTTAATAAGTTTATGCTGCTGCCTGAGCAGTTTATCTCCATCTGTTTGTATCAAGATTTGTCACTTACATTTTCCTCCAAGCAAAGCTAACTTTCATGCAGCTGAGTCTATTTGTTCTCATCAATAGAACCGGTACTGTTTTTTTTAGGTAGATATCACGTTCTAAGATAGCTAGTATCGGCTGGTTTTTTAAACGGACTACGTGTTTAATGAATATTTTAGTTTCAAGGAGCCCAGGTCGGGGCGTGATCTTCTCCACATATATCGTGCCATGTTACGCGACTACCAATATTTTATTAAATCACAGCTACAGATTTTAGATTTTAGATCTAACTACTAAAATTAATTTCGATGATGTGGCTTAACATGATGGCTTTATTAGGCATCTATATATTTATTTTAATATATGATAGATAGATAATAGAAATAGATAGGTAATGTATATTTCTTATAAAGCAAAACCCCACTAAGGGGGCATTTAAGTTATCTATCTTGACATGCAAGTTATCTACCTCACTTACTATTTTAGACAATCAACATTCCATGTCATCATACTAACATTTATTAGTATGTATTAATGATTGTATATTTTTATGCAACATATCCACATCATCAATTGTTTTAGGTCATACAATTGTCCATGTCACCAATATTTTTTGAACACATCATACCTCTTAATTCATTCATAATCAAAATTACATCATCAACCAAATGGGGTACTATGTGTGGGGTAGATTGTTGTCAAATACACAAAAAATTCACGTTAATTAAATTTAGCAACTCAACCACAATTCAACCTCTCATACTTTTGTCGACAACTTCATATTTCATGTCTCTTATGACTTTATTTACACATCTTCTAAGAAGATTCCCGCCGCAACCCACCTCGGGTGTTGTACCAGTAGAAGATAATCGAGTGGCAGGGCAGATATCTGACGATGACATACAAGATACAACTAGGTCAGGTTTTTTTTTGAGTTCTGGACTTCTGGTTCATCGTGTGCTCCCTTCGCTGAAGTCAACTGGGTTCTGGGTTGGCTATTCCGTTCCGATCAGATCGAGATGTACATAAAACGACTACTGTAAATTATATATGTCCAAACGGGATCACAGATAGAGGCTTGCAAAGGTCTGTTTTTGTTCACGACGCGTGCAGACTGAGCTCGCTCGAGATGGCCTCGTCGCGAATCATGGCGCTAACGATGCTCCTGATCTCTAGCTTCTTCTTCTTCTTCTCTTCCTACGCTACCTCAGCTGACTTCTCTACAATCTTGCATGAATCTTAATAACGTTATTTGAACATGAAAAAAAACTCAAGTATAAACATTGATCACACTAGAGCATCTTCTCCAATAAATGACACTCGAGCATCGTAATTTTGGAGCATCGTAAAAATTTGAGAACATCGTAAAAAGTCACGGGTGTGGATGCACCCGTTATGTAAAATATTTTTAAAACTTTTTAAAATGTTAAAAAAATTCAAATAAACTTTCCAAGTGGCAGGAGGTCGCCCCAGCTCTTCCGACGATCTGTATGTGAGGGTGATCACCAAGAAACAGGTGGCCAATGTTAAAGCTACGTGTAGGGGGGGGGGGGGGGGGGGGGGCACCGCCTCCTCCTCAGTCTAGAATGTTTTGCTTAATTAGTAGTAAAATTTAGGGACTGCGGCAAGGTGGTACCATTTTTTGAAAGAACTCGATCTTAGTATCATGTCCGCAGTAAACTGCTTTGGACCATACCCTCATCTAGGTGAAAAAATGGCACGTCTTGCGGTTTTGCTATGTCATCGTTTGGTACTTGGCTTTGATACTTCTCTGTAGCTGCAGGTGTCCGACTTGCCCCTACACACCTTGCAAGCCAGAATTCAGTAGCCTTTTAGCGCTAATCGCTATCATGCCGGGAGTCCCCACATGCTCTGATAGCATCATGTTGTGACATGCTGCTCTACGCCATTGCCACAATGTCGGATTCCATCCTCGACCAAGGCATATGTTGCGTTTGCGTCTACATGGCCTTGAAGAAACTGGACTATGACCTAGCATTTTTCTACCGCATCTGTTTTTGCTATATTTTTTGAATGGTATCTAAATTTCAGATTAGCATCTAAAATATGACATAAAAATACATACAAAAATACAAGCACCATAATATATGATAAACCTAGCCGCACAAATACGCGGGCCACGCTAGTAGTTATAAATTAAAGTTTAAAAAAATTGTTTTATTAAATGATATATATTATAAACATGCAAAATATCAATGTTAAATACTTTATATTCTAGCATAGACAAAAATGATAAAAGTGAGGATATGAGTATAATGAAGTGTACATTTTTAAAACTTAAAAAAAATTCAAAATTGTCAGATTCACCCTAGTAGTTATAATTTAAAGATTAAAAAATGTTTGTTTATATCCAATGATATATATTATAAACGTGCAAAATCTCAATGTTAAATACTTTATATTCTAGCATAGAAAAAAAATGAAGAAACGTGAGGATATGAGTATAATGAAGTGTACATTTTGAAAACTTCAAAATTTATCAAATTTTGCCATTTGGTGCAGCCCCAAATTTTAAGAATTTTGGATTAAGATTTTGCATGCTCGTAAGATACATCATTGACTACCTCCCAAAAATATTCAGATTTTTTTGAAGCTTGAAAGTATAATTTTGATTCCTTCACAATAAAGAGTTCCATGTAGCATGAGAGCCATTTGTCTGTACAGTAGAAAACATAGACATGCACAAAGAAAATATTTGAGCATCATAATATTTTTTTAAAAAAATCGTATAGTTATGGCATACCATTTATAAAACTGTTGTATAATTATGGTATACAATATAGAAATCTGGCCCTATATGTTAGATACGTTTTTAAGGACCAAAAACATCTATTTGGGCTAACTACAACATCTTACCCCAAAAATTGAGGTTAGCAGCAAAAACTAATTTAATTATGTGTTCTATCTAGTTTGATCACCAAATATTGCTGTTACGTGCAATTTTCTCGCATGAGGAGCATTCATTGAGTCGCGGACGCGGCTGCGTCTTTCGGTCGAAGGAAGCAACAACAAAAAATTAGACTAGCCATGACTAGCCCTGGTGGCTTAATTTTATAGAAGAATCTCACCCGGGTGAGATGTCAAATATTCGTTCCTGACAGGATTTGAACTCTCTGGCCAGCGAGATACACCACTGTGACTCCTACCACCTTGCCTCGATAGTTAGATATTTCTTTTAAAGGCTTTACCAAATAATTAGCAATTAGGGCATTTGGTCTAGTGGTATGATTGTGCGAGAGGTCCCGAGTTCGATTCTCGGAATGCCCCCATCTTTTTATTTTTGCGTTAGTTAGGCAGAACCTGCAAATCCCACGGTCAAACAATAACGCACGGAACAGTCAACATCTTGTCCGATTGCCGCGAGGGAAACCATGGCGTCTAATTCATTACCATCAGTCGGCAGAATTTTTTGTCGCGTCGCAGCATGTTGCTTTCAGGAAAGACACGCCAGTGGTCTACCGCCGTGGACGTCTCCGGCGGCCTCACGTTTTTTTTCCCACGTGTGAGCTATGGGGAGAAACGGCTTCCATCACCATCGTCGGTGGCGCGAGCACGATGGCAATGGTAGCGGCGGCACAGGCACGAGGTGATTTTTCTTTCGCCGCCCACCTTGGATCGCGAGGCATGGGCAATTACAGGTCGAGGTGGTGATGCAGATCTCGGGAGGGTGTTAATTTTGTTTATATTGCGGTAGGATAGTATAATTGTGATGCCAAGTTGGTGTCATGACAGATCAATGATCACTGATCCAAAGTGACTATGAGCATGAAAAGAGGAGACAACGAGGAGTGATCCAAAGCGACCTGGGCATCGTCTTGTTAAATAACGGCTTCTCTCTACTTGCCAGAGTCACGCACACACACTTCACAGATCCAAGGCTAGCTAGCTACCGTTGCTTCGTACTGCGAAGCTAGCTCGCTTCAATCAATCGGCAAGATGCTCCGAGCGATGCAGATCGTCCTCAGGGGAAAGACCGGAGCTGCGGCGGCGCTGCCCGGCGGCATCCTCAGCCACTGCGGCTACTCCACGGCCTCGGGCACCCAGAGGCTGGCCGGGAAGGTGGCCGTGATCACGGGCGGCGCCAGCGGCATCGGCAAGGCGACGGCCGAGGAGTTCGTCCGGAACGGCGCCAAGGTCATCCTCGCCGACGTCCAGGACGACCTGGGCCGCGCCCTGGCCGCCGACCTCGGCGCGACCTACACCCGCTGCGACGTCACCGACGAGGCGCAGGTCGCCGCGGCCGTCGACCTCGCCGTGTCCCGGCACGGCAAGCTGGACATCATGCTCAACAACGCCGGCATCGTGGGCTCCCTGGCGCGGCCCCAGCTCAGCGCCCTCGACCTCGCCGACTTCGACGCCGTCCTCGCCACCAACACCCGGGGCGTCTTGGCCGGGGTCAAGCACGCCGCGCGCGTCATGGCGCCGCGCCGCGAGGGGAGCATCATCTGCATGGCCAGCATCGCCGGCGTGCTCGGCAGCGTCACGCCGCACCCCTACAGCGTGTCCAAGGCGGCCGTCATCGGCCTCGTGCGCGCCGTCGCCGGGGAGATGGCGCGCTCTGGCGTGCGGGTCAACGCCATCTCGCCCAACTACATCCCCACGCCGCTCGTGATGCGGATACTGGAGGAGTGGTATCCCAAGGCCACCGCCGACGAGCACCGCCGGATCGTCGAGGGGGACATCAACGAGATGGAAGGCGTGGTGCTGGAGCCCGAGGACGTCGCCAGGGCCGCGCTCTACCTCGCGTCCGACGACGCCAAGTACGTCAACGGACACAACCTCGTTGTCGACGGCGGGTTCACCGTCGGGAAGGTGCCCAACATGCCGGCACCAGTGGAGTAATTAGGACATCTTGTCGATGAACGAATACAATTGGTTTATCCCCCAAGTTCATGCCCAAGTTCATTGCATAAATTTAGGTGTGTTGTGTCGCTGCACCGGAACAAATCGAGCATCCATTTTCTGCAGATTTGCAAGAACTATTCTTCCTGATGTCTTCCACCGGTTCCCTGCTTGTATCGGTGTATGTCTGGACTACGGATTTGCAGTGTCTTGTTGACAGGGCTAATTTAGGTCTGTCTCCGGCTCAGCTAGCTGAGACATAAGATACGTCTCAGTCACCTTCCTCAACTCCGGTGACTCTCCTTCCTCAACTCCGGCGAGCCCCGCCGCCACGTACCGCCGGCCATGCCGCCTGCTGCCGCCACCCGCGCCCGGCGCCGCTCCCGCGCCGCCTCGGCGCCCCGCCCTCCTCCAACCGTGGCCCACCGCCGGTCCGCCGCCGCCCCGGCCGTCCCTCTAAGCCCCGCCCCCGACTTCGGCGACCCCGCACCCCTGCACCCCCCAAGTTAAGTAACTCCTCGCCTCCCCCGTGGCCAGCCGCGGCTGCGGCGGCTCCGGCTCGGCCAGTCTCGTCGTCGCCCGCCCGCCGCCGTCTCGTCCGTCGAGGAAGGTGGGAGGAGCACGAACCGCGATGCAGATCGTAGGGTGGAGGAGGTGACTGAGACGTAACGTTTGTCTCAGTCGACTGAGATGTAGCAAAAGCGTTTCTTTTTTGGGCAAGTCAAACTTTCTATTGCTAGTAACTTTTCGTTTTTGTCGATTACATAAATTCAGCATCAACTATCGCAAAAAATAACACATCAACTTCTCGAAGTCAAAATTTCAGAAACTTAAAAAATTCAGGCCTTCAAAATATTTAAACTATTGAAATCGAATCTTGAGGCAAATTCAAACTTTTAAAAACATCATACTCCAAAGAAATATGATTTTTGGGAAATTGGGAAGTTTTAGAAGTAGTAAAAAAAGGCACATTAAAAGAAAGGCACATCAACTGCGCAGAAGCCCCTCTCTCTCAGAGCCCAGAGGCCATCCTCAAAACACACAAGAAAATATAAAAAAATGACAAGACGAAATATCCGGCCCACATATAGAACACAAGGAAAGCCCAAGCCAAGTAAGGAATACACAGAGAGAGAGAGAGTCGAAAACAAATTTACACGCATGCTGCAAAGCTCAATGGAAAAATAGAGACAAGTAGCTTTGAAGTTTTTTTTTTTTTGGTGAAAAACGTAGCTTGGAAGTTTGATGCTGATTAGTGCAAAATGGGGCAGATAAGAAGTGATGAAAGTCCTCTTATCGTTTGCGTTTGTCCTTGTGATTTTGCAATAACCTTATAAAAATAGGTGGTAGTCTGTGTTGCTGTTCTCCCCTTCTCGAGAAAACACTAGCATGATGCCGTGATCCGGCTAGAACTAGTTTTCGAAATCTGTAGTCAAGTATCTTGTGAACTTATGTCTCTGTTCCGACCAAAGCTCATGGTTTACCGCAAAAAAGCACACACACCTGAGCAGGAATCGTGAGACGCGTTGAACTCTGCATGATCGAATGAGACTTGATGAAAATGCAACGACGATGTTTAAAAATACCAATAGAAATCTGTGGCGAGATCATGACCACCTTCAATAACCACACATCGTCTATTTTGAGGCGCAAAATTGGTTATTCCTTTCTTCTCCTACAACTTGCTTTGTTGGTGAAGTACTTGAGAGTTTCTATCCCAACTCCCAATCGTAAGTTCATGACAATTCATTGTAGATTGTATGGTAGCTAATGTGTGGTTGATCATTTCGCTGCCGAAACGTAAACTGGATTCCTCAATCATTAGTGTCATTTTGCCTGGCTTTCAGCATATAAACCAAGGTTTTGGTTACCGTAAAATAACTCCCGAGGGTGGTCGGGATTTCCGGTTACCACGGTTACCGGAAAAGCCCGACCGGTTACCAGACGAATCCGAAATTCGAAAATTCAATTTTTTTTGGTTCTCAGTTTAACCATTTACCGCAAGTTTTCGTTAAATTCAAAAATTTCAGGATTTTATCCCGGTATGACCATTTCTCAAGGGTGCACGGGATATCCGGTTACCGACCGGTAACCAGATTTCCCGACCGGTAACCAAACCATGATATTAACGCAGACTACTAAGGGCTAGCCGGGTGCACATGACACCGGGTAGCATAATTTTTCTTTGTAAAACAACATTTGTTCACTATATATGCACCCCCTAAATATGATTTTTATATGTTGTGGCACCCTCTGTGCACCAGATCGTGTAGCTCCGCCGCTGAGTCTAGTCACTGAAAATGACTGGCATGCCACAATCAGAAATCGTACAGTTGGCAGAAGATCCAAAAACTGCACTACGGTAAGCATTTGCACTACGTGCCGAATCATTGATGTACGTCCGACCTTGTCAGTTGTCACCTTGTGCCTCCTACGGTCCTATATCCCAGTCGCCTGACCTTTCTCTCGGCTACGGTAAGCATTTGCTCTGGCCAAATCTAGCGCGCACGATCACGCAGTACCAGAGGCACAGGAAGGAGATGTTCCGAGCACTGAAGCATGTCGTCGTCGTCGGGGCGAAGAAGAGCCGACCTGAGCATGCCTTGTCCGCCTTCGCCAGCTACTTCTCCGCGGCTGCCAACTCGCCGAGGCTATCGCGATCCCTCCGCGCCTTGTGTTTGCTTTCTTGGGCTCATGAATAATTATGGAGACATGGACGATCGGTCTCTAAAAGCAGGTGGATTTCGTTTAATTGTAGGTTGGCCGGGAAGGTGGCCGTGATCACCGGCGGCGCCAGCGGCATCGGCAAGGCGACGGCCGAGGAGTTCGTCAGGAACGGCGCCAAGGTCGTCCTCGCCGACGTGCAGGATGACCTCGGCAACGCCCTCGCCACCGAGCTCGGCTCAGACTCCGCATCCTACATCCGCTGCGACGTGGCCGACGAGGCGCAGGTGGCCGCGGCGGTCGACCTCGCCGTGTCCCGCCACGGCAAGCTGGACGTCATGTTCAACAACGCCGGCATCAGCGGCGCCCTTGTGCCCGTCCCGCTCGGCTCCCTGGACCTAGCCGACTTCGACCGCGTCATGGCGGTGAACACGCGGGCCGTGCTCGCCGGCGTCAAGCACGCCGCGCGCGTCATGGTGCCTCGCCGCGGCGGGAGCATCATCTGCACGGCCAGCACCGCGGGCGTGCTGGGCAGCGTGGCGCCCCCGCCGTACAGCGTGTCGAAGACGGCGGTGCTGGGGCTCGTCCGCGCCGTGGCGGGGGAGATGGCGCGCTCCGGCGTGCGCGTGAACGCCATCTCGCCCAACTACATACCGACGCCGCTGGTGATGGGGTTCATGGCCTTGTGCTACCCCGGGGCCAGCGCGGAGGAGCGCAGGCGGATCGTGGAGAGGGACATGAACGAGATGGACGGGCCGGCGCTCGCGGCGGAGGACGTGGCCGCCGCCGCCGTATACCTGGCGTCCAACGAGGCCAGCTACGTCAACGGGCACAACCTCGTCGTCGACGGCGGGTTCACGGTGGGGAAGGTGCCAAACATGCCGGCCCCGTGACGTTGACAGGTGTCGATGACGCCTTGATTTGATCTGCCCTGGCCACATCAT
Organism: Poa pratensis; assembly: GCA_947311845.1. Taxonomy (NCBI): domain Eukaryota; kingdom Viridiplantae; phylum Streptophyta; class Magnoliopsida; order Poales; family Poaceae; genus Poa; species Poa pratensis. Next base: position 48,493,376 of record CAMZMU010000052.1, read on the forward strand.
CGGATATACAGTGCTTCACTTAGCGCTGTGCAATAACGCTTCATGGTACTACGAATAATTACGCATGTGCAGCTGTGTTGTGTTGCTGCGCCGGAACACATGGATCATTCGTTTCTTCAGATTTGCGAGAAAGATTCTTCATCGTGATGAACAACTTTGTCAACTGGAAAAACCACTCTTTGTAACAAATTGATATTACTCCAGGTAGGGGTGAAAACGGAGCGGATACGGTCGGATACTAGTGAAACCATATTCGTAGCCGTATTTTTTTCGGATTCGGATTCGGAGCGGATAGTGTGCGGATACGAATATGGAATCGGAACCTCTCGGTTACGAATACGGACCGAATACGGGACGGATAAGGTTCGGTTGCGGATAAATATTTTCTCGGATGTCATTTAAAAAATAGGACTGACATACAACACATGTTATAACCTAAATATGCACAAAGCCGATAACTCATTATGCAAAGTATATCATATAGAAATCATTGACACAATGACAAATAACATAACCAGAAAAATAAGGTCGAAATTCGTTACACACATAGTAAGTGCATTGATAATACAAAAAATAACACGAGTAGAGTTCATTACTTCGTTCTTCCTTCCCTCATGTTCACGAATAAAATCATCACATAAAACAAAACGGTAAAAGTAGCAACAACCGCGAGCTGCCAGAGACCAATTTATTCTTGAGTATTCTTCACTTCTCTGCGACGTTGTGACACGGTTCAATCGCTCTCATCAGAAGCAGACTCAGCGCTGTCATACTACAAAATAACTTATCTTAGCATGCAAGTTTGGGCGCACATGAGAGCAGTGACAATAAAATCAGTTATAAAGAACGTGCATCAGTAAGAGCATCATTCCTTTGGTGAATTCCTAACCTCTTTATTCACTGTAGCCTCGGGTTCAGGTTCAGGTTCTATTGTCACCATCTCCAACTCATCAATAAGTGATGCAATCTTCAGCTGATGACCTAATTAACAAATGACAGCAGAATACTAGTAAGATATTTTTTGCAAAGAACGAAAAATCAGAATGTAAACATAACTCATGATAAATATATTAATGACTACATTTTACCTCTTTTACCCGCAGCAATCCAGTCCTTGGTACAAATCAGTGCCTCAACCACCTCGGGGTCTAGACGTGTACGAAATGGATCAACCACACGTCCACCGGCACTAAATGCAGACTCAGAAGCCACTGTTGATACCTGAATGGCTAGAACATCACGAGCTAACCTGGCGAGAACAGGATATGTTCCTTGCTTGCCCTTCCACCATGCCAATATATCAAATGTTCCATCAGTTTTATCATTCCACCTTACTGGCTCTTCTTTTAAATAACTTTCTATCTCAGATTTTTCAACATCTTGCTGTCCCTGCTGATCATATAAGTAATTTTGGATGTCCTCATCCATTTCATCAAGGAAAAGATCATCAGCTTCATGAGTAGTCACACTAGTTGTTGCAGCACTAGCCTTCTCAGAATCTTTTCCACTGGACATGTAAGCTTGAAATAACTGATTTACAGTAGCCATGAAACTATTCATATGATTGCTATACTCGTCAGCATATATCTTAGACATAAAGAACTCCACAAGCCTTTTTTTGTACCTTGGATCAAGAAAACAACCTACGGCCAAAGCAGTATTAGACTTCTCCCAATACTTATTATATTTTTCTTTCATGGCCTTTGCCATAGCAACAGTCACAGCATCCTTACTACGACCCCACTCATCAATGGCTAGCTTAATCTCACAAAACTTTCTCCAAAATAGATTTACTGTTGGATGTAAACTTGCAGAGAAGAGCTCAGTAGCATCATTGAATTTCTTTAAGAACTTGGTTATAGCCACTGCCTTATCCCACTCTTTCTCTCCTGGAGCACACTTCTTATATTTACTCTTATGCAAGAACAGTACCTTGTCAAAGGCCTTTCTATAGTATATTGCATTCTTCAACATTTTGTAGGTCGAGTTCCACCTTGTTGTACAATCTAGAGACAGACCGTTTGTAACATCCAAGTTCTCCTCCTTTGCACATTTTACAAATGCCTCCCACTGTAAAGTTGAATTCTTGATAATTGTAATAGTAGCTTTAATATTACGGACTGAAGATCCAATCACTTTCAAACCATCTTGAGCAACCAGATTTAATATATGGCATAAACATCTCACATGAAAAAATACACCATCACAGACCAATGGGGACTTTTTATCAAGTGTGGGAACAAGTTCTTCGACACACTTGTCATTAGATGATGCATTGTCTAGAGTCAGAGAAAATATTTTCTTTTCAAGGTTCCAATTCATCAAGCTCTTGCAGAGCTCATTTGCTAGCTTCTTTCCTGAATGGTTTCCTTTCACATGCATGAACTGCACAATTCTTTTCTGCATCTGCCAATTATCATCTATCCAATGTACAGTAATGCACATATAACCTAAATTTTGGCCAGAAGTCCACATATCCATGGTTGCAGAAAAGCGAGATGAAACAGAACTAAACTGACGATACAAATTTTCTTTTTCCTCATGATGCATCTCAATTAAAACTTTCCTTGTAGTTGGCCTAGACTTGAATGAGAAACCAGAACGCAGCGATTTAATGAAGTCAACAAAGTACTCGTGTTCCACCATGGCGAAAGGATAATCATGCATTATTATTGCCATATGCCACTTTCTAAGGCTGACTTCTGCATCATACCTGTTACTGATCTGTAGGGAAGCTGTGCTGCCTTCTCCATTTACCACACTGAGTGTTTTCTGCCCTGTCTTCGCATTGTGTTTTGCTTTCAAATGATTCCGAAATGCCGTGGTGCCCCTGTTGGAATCAGCTCGAGCTTTGTACTTACATCTGTTGCAGTTTGCCCACAATTCTATCACTTCTTCACCTTCAGGAGTCTGCTTCTTCACTTCTTCCTTGGTGAAGTGCTCCCATACAACAGAGGTACACTTCTTCTGCTTCTTCAAAACAGGAACAGAATCATCTTCATCACCTTCAGTACTTTGCACACGTACATCGTCAGGAGACACATCAACTTGAGTTGCAACAGCTGCTGCCCTAGCCGTAGCCCTAGTCACTGCAGGTGAACCTGCAGTACTTGCGGTTCCGCGGACTATACTCCCATCCATTGACTCCAACCTTGCCGATCTGCAGGTTAAGCACACGTTTTCAAGATTAAAAACTTGTTCAGAATATAATACCGTCATGAGGGAGGGGATGGATGCAGTATACTTGCATACCTGACCGTCGGCATTCGACGAAGCTTGCAGACCTCGGCGACCAGCCAAGAATCGATGGTTCCGTCGAAAACAAGAGGAACGATGGACAACGGTGTTAGGACGTATTGGAAGTAGATGCTGGCGGCTAGGGTACGGCGTTATAGGAATAGACGGAGCTGGCGGCTAGGGTACGGCGTTATTGGTATAGACGGAGCTGTCGTGATATATGGAATGGACATAAGCACTCAGGTTTGGGCTAGGCTCTATTTTACGTGTTATTGGGCCTATGGTTGGAGTTGGAGGTATTAGTTCACGGATAATTATCGGATAATCGTCGGATATAACCGTGAAATATGGTATATCTTCGGATACGGACGGATAATAGAAAAACCACATCTTTTCCGTATCCGTGACCTACTATCCGTATCCGTGACCGTATCCGACAAGTATCCGACCGAATCCGTATTTGCCTTCCGTGAGCCTCCGGTCGGTCGGTCGGTCGGAAATAATCCGTTCCGTTTTCACCCCTAACTCCAGGGGGTTTTCTGAAAATTTACCGTCCAAAACGGACTGACAAGTGGGGTCAGTGACCTGCGTGCACGCACTTGTCGAGTTGTGTGACCAAATAATCACGTTCTGGAGAAGTGTGACTTAAGTGCACATTGACATCGAGTTGTGTGACCGCGGGTGCCATTAATTCTTCACTTTGCGATGTGCAATAACGCTTCATGGTACTACGAACAATTACGCATGTGCAGTTGTGTTGTGTTGCTGCGCCGGAACACATCGATCATTCGTTTCTTCAAATTTGCGAGAAAGATTCTTCATCGTGATGAACAACTTTGTCAACCGGAAAAACCACTCTTCCTAACAAATTGTCTGAACTCTTAATAACTAATATACGACTCTCTTTTCTTGGTTTCGATAACAACTTGAACGTTGACATATGAAACACTTGTATAGGACGACTGACCTTAGAAATCGACAATAGCGCATGACTTCTTCGCAAGAAGGAAGAAAATAAACACATGACCTTATACATGATTTCATTTTCATGTTAACATATCCCTGCGGTAGTGCTTATGCACACGAAAGATATATAAATTATGTTGACGCAAGCCTTTCGATTTGGCAAAAGGCCGGTTTTCTCCGGTCCACCATAGTTTACCGATGAGTTCATTTTGCTATTTTATTTGTGATGTGTGCGTGTTTTTTTCTATTTACTTTTGCACCTTGTGTTCATCATCGTGTCCACAAACACTTACTTTCCAATCGGATGACAGAACGTCTGACTTTTTCTCAGAAAAAAATGAGAGCATAGCTAGAGTACACTAGTATAAACCAAAGTGCCAAAATACCACTCATTTTGAAAACATCATTCCAAAAGTACCACTTATTGGGTTACGGTGCAGAAAACAAAAAAAAATTACTAACAACGATACCCGATAAAGCCAAGATCTAATACTATGCAGATATAAAATAACGGAGGGAATCCATATACATACCCTTATAGACCGAAAGCGTCGACGATCAAAAGATTTGTTTCGATGACGACGCATGATGAAGACGTATGGCGATGTCGACCTCAAGGTCGTGTAGTCGTACAAATGCCGAGTGCCGCAAGTGCAGCACATCGAGGGATTACACACATACGGTGTAGACGACGTGCCTCCGGGGCCCGGTCCAGCGAAGCAGCGAAAGAAGAGTAGCTTGGACCGTGGTACCAGCAGCACGACGGTGTGCGTATGGTGAAGAAACCTCTAACTCTAGCATGGCTCCATTTGCGGAACCACGAAAGAGATGAGAAAGAGAAAGAGAGAATTGGGTATCCATCAAAAGCCATGGGGGCACCCCTATATAAAGGAGGAGGTGGGGTGCTTGGCACCTTGGCTAGGCCATGTGAGACTATTCCCACATGGTGCGCCACCCAAGGGCTGCGCAAGCCCTAGGTGGGCCCTTTGTGGCCCACCCGGTCACCTCCTTGGTGCGCCTCCCTTCAAGGGGGGAAGTTCCCCCTTATGGGCCTTTTCCCTTTGGTCAAGTCCTATTTAAGGTGGCTGCCAATTAAATTCGAATTAAATAAAAATAAAAATATATTTAATCATTAATTACATTAATTAATATTAAATTCATGTTATTTCATTTATTCGACCTCTGAAACATCTTTCGTTGCCTTCCGAACTCCATCGGATATGTCTTGGAATAGTTCCGGTTCTCATCTATATTTTCTCGGTGTGAAGACCATTCCTAAGAGTCGTCTATCCTTAAGTGTGACACCCTACAGTTCGGGATCACTCCAGACATGATCGAGACATCTCTCCGATCAATGACCAACGGCGGGATCTGGAAACCCATGATGGCCCCTGTGCAATCCACGAATTAATTCACTTGAACCTTAACATTCGTATCATATTCCCTTCGTACCTCGATACTGTGTTTTTCCGAGACATGATCATCGGTATCCCGATAGCTTAGTTCTATCTCGTTACTGACAAAACACATGTTATCTTGTTCACATGATCACACATCCCGTGACCTAGTCACGTGTTTGCAAACTTTGATGTGATCTCACCGAGTGGGCCCTAACTAGTATCTCTCCGACGTTTGGATGGGCCGGAACACATCAATCATTCATTTCTTCAGATTTGGGAAGAAGATTCTTCATCGTGATGAACAACTTTGTCACTGGAATAACCACTCTTCCTAACAAATTGTCTGAACTCTTAATAACGAATATACGACTCTCTTTTCTTGGTTTCGATAACAACTTGAACGTTGACATATAAAACACTTGTATACGACGACTGACCTAAGAAATTGACAATAACACATGACTTCTTCAAAAGAAGAAAGACAATAAACACATGACCTCATACATGATTTCATTTTCATGTTAACATATCTCTGTAGTAATGCTTATGCACACGAAAGATACACCGATTACACTGGGGAAATTTTTGTTTTTGCCACACTAGTTTTTGCCCATTTTGCTTTTGCCACCCTATTTTTTATATTTTGCTTTTGCCCTACCAGTACCAGGTAATATGTCAATTTTTCCCTCCATGGGGCAAAAACAAGCGCAAATTGGTGAAATTTAGAGTGGCAAAAGCAAAAAAGGGCAAAAACTAGTGTGGCAAAAACCAAAATTCCCCATTACATGGACGCAAGCCTTTTGATTTGGCAAAAGGCCAAATTTCTCCGGTCCGCTATAGTTCAGTGCCGGAAAATGATGATTTTATTTTGCTACTTGATCTAGATTGTGCAAACTGCAACGATTAGTATTTGTATGGCCATTCTGCGTTGGACCAAATGGACATACAGTCTTCCTCTTTGCAGTGCAGTGCAGTGAGTCACTAACGCTTTATAGTACTCTCTAGCACCTAGTCGGTCCCTTCGTTCTTGAAAAGAATGCCTACAAATTATTTAAATTCGAACAATATAAATTGTCAACAACTATAATATATAGATAACATTTGAAAATGTATTTCATGGTGCATCTGATGAGTACCGTATTTCAACAAACTTTTAACAATATGTTTCATGCATAATTTTGTGCAAGAATTTTTACTTCAAAAATGGGAAGGGGCACTTGTATACACTATATGGTACAAAGAACATTGCCAACGAGCATAAACAATAATAAAATTGTATGTATGCTAATACAGTAGTATCAAAGTCATTTGATGTTCACGGATGATATATTACTCCAAGTGATGATATTTCATTATCAAGAGCATGCACAAGTTATCAACATATTACTGAGCTCATTGTAAATTGCAAAACATGTTTATTCACGAAAAATCCGGTAATGAATCATTGCAATGATTCAGTTTAGATGCTAGAAGTTTCTATAAACATGTTAATGAAATCATGTGCACTGTAAAACAATATCAAGATATTTGTTAGAGATTACAGTATAGATGTTTACAATAATTCACACACACCATATAGATTATGCAGTTGTCAATAAAATATTTCAAAACATGAATTTTGTTGCAATATAAAGTTCAAATTTAGCACAATGCTATGGTAGTGATAGTCTTTACTATCATATAACAAATAACAACATAAATAGTAATTAAAACATTAGTAATTGTGGACTTGTGGTTAATTATGCCAAATGAGTGTTAACTACCTTTCTCAATAAGACTATAATATCTATCCATATAAGTTCTTAAAAACTATAAAATTTTAGTATAAATTGTATTTCGTCTAAAGTATGCCAAATGAGACGGAAGAGCGCGACGACGAGGGGGATCACCGGGAGACGGAAGGGCGTGGCGTGTATCATCAGGTGGTGCCATGGCGATCGGTCAGGTGCGAGTAGCGGAGGAGGGGAGAAAGAAGAAGGAAGCGGGCGAGCGGGAGCGAGGAGGAGGGAAAAAATAACGGAAGGGAAGAAGGCGAGCGGGACTCAGGGGTTCGAGTTTCTTTTTATTATAATGATGATGAATCGTTCTCCTCCTTTTTCATTATTTATTTCTTTTCAAGATAATAGGGGAGGGAGGGGATTTTATTGGGGAGCGAGCGGCGCAGTGAGTCGGATCAACTCATCGGGGAGTGGAGAGGACGAGAAGTAGGGATGGATCTGGGGTCTTGTCTCACTCCACTTCCCGTCCTCGCCGCACCCCCGCGCCCCTCTGCCTGCGCCCGTCGGAACGGTACGTCTTCTTCAAGGGAGGGAGCACCGGAGGACGGCGGCGGCGGAGGCCCTGGCCGCAGCAGCGAAGGCCATGGCCAAGGCGGGAGGCCATGGCCGAGGCGGGGAGGCCGAGCTCCTGCATGTATGTGAGATTGCCCTCTTTACCCGCCTCGCCCCCTCGTGTGCTTTAGGATTTCTCTCTGTTGATCTACGTACTTGGTACTCCACGCTCGCCAGAGTCGCTGCAGTGCATAGCAGATCCGTGAGAGGTGAGGATGCGTTGTTCGCGTGATTACCGAATCCTGATTACTCCAAGTGATGATATTTCATTACCAAGAGAATGCACAAGTTGTCAACTTATTGCTGAGCTCATTGTAAATTGCAAAAAAAGAGTTTTTTTAACGAAAAATCCGGTATGAATCATTGCAATGATTCAGTTTAGATGCTAGAAGTTTCTATAAATATGTTAATGAAATCATGTGCACTAGAAAACAATATCAAGATATTTGGTAGAGATTAAGATATAGATGTTTACAATAATTCACATAGACTAATTGTCAAGAAAATATTTCAAAAAAATGAATTTTGTTGCAATATAAAGTTAATATTTAGCATAATGCTTTGTTAGTGATAGTCATTACTATCATATAACAAATAACAACATCAATAGTTTTTAAAACATTAGTAATTGTGTACTTGTGGTTAATTATGCCAAATGAGTAGTAACAAACTTTCTCAATAAGACTATAACATGTATCCAAATAAGTTCTTAAAAATTATAAATTTTAGTATAAATTGCATTGCGTCTAAGGTATGTGTAGATTCCCAGCAGTTCACCTAGCGGCAGCAACACTCCCTGCCGATTCGCCTACCGGCAACGATCACTCACCACAAGTCAGCTGTGGCTTTTTACTATTATTACTAAAAACCAAAAATTCCCTTTGAAGTAACGATTTCAGATATGTCACACATCTTGAAATACAGTCGAAGGGTCAGAAAAACAACCATTGGGAACAATGCAATAACAATAATGTAAACGAAGTATCCAATCGTCCTGTATAAACGTCACCTTACCTCCTCGCCCTCTTTCCCCTTTTCGCATGTTTTCATACGGAGGTCGAAGAACGAGAGCAGAGAGCGGCAAATATCGAAACCGTCAAACAAGCAAGCACTTAACGACATAAGGTCTCGTGTGGGTCTGGCATCTATCACGATTTATACCCCATGGCAGAATATAAAACTATGAGTGTACACTCGTATTTTTTATGCAATGTAGACAACAAACAGGGAATGGAGATCCATAATTCGCTTGTTCAACGCGAGACAAGATTTGTGGGCCGGGTTTCCTAATTTTGCATTTTTTAACTTTTGAATACTTAGTTTCTTTCTAATTTTAAACTTTAATTTGGAATTACATTTTTATAATTAAAATTTACACATGAACATTTTCTGACACACGTTAACATTTCTCGTGAAATACGTGAACATTTATTTTTAATGTGTATGAACATTTGTTGTGAAATACATGAATATTTCGCAGATAATAATCAATCTTTTATGAACATGAACTTTTGAAAATACGTAAATATTTGAATAGATTATGTGAACATTTTATTTGATAAATAGGAATAATTATCACATTTCTTTGCACTGTGCGTGATATATACATGGACATTTCATCACGTACTCTCGAACTGGAAAGGATGACGAGCTAGCTAGCAATCCTAGCATGTGCAGCTAGCCGAGCAGACATCAAGACTTAATTTCCCGGTGCCTGCCTTCTCCCCCTATCGAGTTTCCAAATCGGTGAAAGCATCCACCAGTGTAGCGGCAAGGCAGTGTTGCGCTCATTTGTAGAAACCACACTGAATAACAAGGGGGGAGCACTACACCACGGTAGACATTCAGAGGCATTTTGTTTGAGGCACTTTTCAAAGTGCTTCCAAAAGATTTCAATTAGGGGCAGATTAGCAAAGTGTCTCAATATGTACTACCTTTTGATACACTTCACCAAAGTGTCCCAATATATCCTACCTTTTGAGTCATTTATCCCTCTCACTGCAATAGACATGGCCGCCCAGCGACCGTAGCAAGCGCGCCGCCATGGCCGCCCGCCGCCGCGCCGGGTCCTGCGTATGAGTCGGCCGTCGACCCACAGGAGCAGCAGGTCCAAGCATGGCGGCGTTCACCCTCGGCGAGCCACCTCCTTCTTCGGCGGTGGAGGTGGGGCCGTGGAGGAGAGCTATGATCGATCTGGGAAGTTTCCCTCGGTCCAAGGAGTAGCATCGACAGCAGGTTGGACCCTGCAGCCGGCGGCGCCGCCGTGCCCGATCGGACTCGTCCGTGTCGCCTCCCCAACATCTACCTACAAATGCGAACATCAGGGCTGAAGCGGAGGAGAGGGGCGCGCATCCTCGGCCGAGAAGACGTCAACCACCGCCAACGCCGCAATATCGCGCGACGAGGTCTGGTCCTCCTTCCACCACCTGCCCCTCGCCGGCGCCGGCGGACGCCCGTGAAGAAGCCGAGCAGACCCAGCCGCTGGTCTCCCGCGCCCGGCAGTGACGGCCTTCCCTGCTCAGGGTGCAGGTGGGTCTACAGTGGCTGATGGTGGCCGAAGCCCGAAGGGGAGGGCCTGCACGCAGAGGTTGGAGCCCAAGATGGCGCTGGTTCAGGTCGAGCTGCCGCAGGAGGCCTTCCACGAGGACTGGCAGCCTACTCCGGACTCCTGCTTGGGTAGTATTGCTCTTCTTCCTCCTCTTTCTTGTCTTCTGCATTTGATAGTTGAATTGTTCCAACTGATTCAGTGCTACCAATATAGCTGAATGTAGATAGTTGTTTGATCAGCGGTCGTACTAGTAGTTTTGCCTCGAAAGAAAGTTTGGCCAGTGTGTTTCTCGTTTTGTCATCTGTAACGGATGATTTGCTCAGACTAAATTCAGTTCCATAGCTGTTTTAGTTCGAATATAGCTGTTTTATTACATCCATTGATTGTACCACTGCAGTGCAGAATGTAACATCTCCAGTTATTATGTATTTGCTCATATAAACATGACATGTGGATGCAGTTATAGTTCAACTTGAGCTGTTTTATGACATGTGGTGCTTGTGCAGATGCCAGAAGCAGTTTGCGCAGTACACTTGCCCACGCTGCAACTCCCGCTACTCCTCGCTCACGTGCTACAAGGTGAGCTCTCCTCTCCCTTCCCTGTGATTTCCTTTATCCGCCCGAAAGCTTGTGGAACAGCGTTCTGGAGATTAAAGCTCTGGTTCGGTTTATGCCTACACGGTGTTCGTTGAAATGCCGCAGTGCATTTGTGAACTTATGGAGGAAACGATATTGAGAACAAATTTTCTGACAACCCTCTTGTTGATTGTCTTACTGTATATATAACGGTCTTGTGGCAAACCAGGCTAAAACGAAAAAACGGGGACATGGTTTAGGTTTTGGGTGTTTATGTGATCTTTCTAGTCATTTTACAGTGCTGATTGGGCTCTAGGACTTGCCATTTGCGTGTGAATTTTTTCCTGAAAAAGTTACAGTACTTCACCAGCAATACCTGCTGCTCACTGCTGGCAACTGTAATTTTCATCTATTCACTAGTACTATATTGAGATATACTTTTTTCTCTCTCTCCCGGTAAGCTGTGGAATTGTGTATCTGCTTCTGTATGCATGTAGGTACGATGGAAGATTGGCGTTTGACTATCTGCATTTAACTTTGCATCGAAGGGTCTTATTGCCCGGTATTTCTTGTAACTTTTTGTTTGATTCTTGTTTAATAGGGACATAGTGTTCAATGCACCGAATTGTTCATGCGTGAGAATATTACCGAGGAGCTTAAGCAGATTCAGCCTGAAGATGAATCAAGAAGGCAGATGCTCGATATACTCAAAAGGTTCCACTTGGAAGAAGAAATGGAGTCCGATGGTGAAGATGGTATGTTGCTTTCACAAGATTTTGTTTGTTATGCCTGATAGCTATAGACCATAGTGTATCCCTTCGTTTGTGCACATGCGCTTCAGTTTGCAGTCTTCTGCACTATAGTTGTATATGACACTCTTATCGAGGCGTCAACTATTGCTTCAGTGTGTCTGATTATGTCCCTATTCATACTGAGCTCTCTTTAGGAATTATCTTGTGGTTTTTCAGTCCTGCAAAAGTATGAATTCTTTTTGTATATTGTGGAAATGCCGCTTACATGTGGCAGCTGCCAGCTAATTGGGTTTCATTCCACAAAATAGTTGAAATTAAGGTTATTAGGCAAAAGTTGAATTAATTCCTACCCTTGGGAAAGATGACTATCTTCATTATTTTGTGATGGGATCTTATTTTGTGATACATGGTGGAATCTGGATTTCTGTAATAGCTTCTCAGATGACCAAATCTGGTCTACTTGATTTGACTGTAGCTACCTGTTATTTGGTCCTGCCATTTCTGAATTCATTTTATGGGCTTAGAGGCATTTTTTCTTGTACTAGCAACAAGCAATGATTTCTGTCCAGGGAACGAACGCGGAGTGGCGCTCGTCGAGGACGGCGTCCTGGCGGCGCTCGAGGGCAAGGTGCTGGTGCTCCTCCTTGGAGAGGAACACGGGTTCCTCCTTGGAGAGGAACACGGGCTTCGCCTCCATGCTGTCCAGGGAACGCTTCATGCCGGTCGCGGCGCGGCTAGGCAGAGGCCCCTCCTACGGGCGGTCACGGGACGTCCGACGTTCGTGAAGAGCAGGCACTCCACTGCCTCGCCTACAAGCTGGGCCTCACCTCCGACGTCGTGCTGTTCACCGCCTTGCTCACCCACACCCACTACGGCAAGCGCAGCCTCCTGGCCGACGCCTAGATGTTGTTCGACGAAATGCCTTGCTCATCCACTACGGCAAACACATCTACCCCTGCTGCATCATGTTACCTCCGTCGTCGTTCCAGACGAGATCTTGGTGGCACTAACTCAACAGACACCAGGTGTAGTTTAGTTCAGCTTAGCTCCAACAGTTCAGCTCAGTTCTAAAATTGGCATCATGAATTCTGTGCTAGGTGTAACCTTGTGGAATTTAATTCATGTAGTTGCCGCCGTGCCGCGATGCCCTCTGCCGTTGTAGCGCGGGCTCTGCCTCGGCACGCCACGGTGCTTGCCGTGCCGCACTCCTTTAAATCTCCTCTTGGTTACTCTCTCGGCTTTTTCCTAGGGGTTGTGCTCTGATGTTGTCCTAGCTATCCTAGGGGTTCTAGTGCTGCTCTGGTTCATCCCGATGATGAACTAGCTCATGCTCGTGATGCTGATTTAATTACTGCTTTTGTTTCAGGTATCTAGTTCATTTAACCTGCAATATCTCACGAAGTTGTATTTTACTGCTTTTGTTTCAGGTATGTGAGTCCATTGCAGCTACTCCTTTGACAGTGCTGGTTGGCTTTGGACTTTATGAGCTGGGTTTTCCATCGGTAAGATTTTGAGTATTTTGTTTGTACTAGATATGTGTGTACGCTACATACTCCTTATGTCTGAACTACAAATGTGCAGGTTGCTAAGTGTGTTGAGATTGGTCTGCCTGAACTAATCCTCTTGGTGGTCTTTGCGGTGGTTCGATTAATTCATATGCATGCGATTGTTTTGACCCTTTGTTACCTAGCATCTATATGTGCTCCGGCTGCACCTTTACCTTTCTCCCTCTTCAATTTTGTAGTACCTGCCAAATGCTATACACATGATGAAGTCCATCTTCGACTGATTCGATGTTCTATTCACTACTCCCATAGTGTGGCTCTATGCTTATCTGCTGACGGTTGGAAGATTTGCAAGTGCTACACTTCTCCCGCCCTCTGTACTTAGCCGTGGTATTGGTTGGCAGGTAGGTGCTAAGTTTAAATCCGCCACATGCCAAGCTTGACTAGATAAATCTGCAAATTTGAATTCATGCTAAGCGTATGTAAATCTTCTTGCTACAGGGTGTTGGTATTCTTCTGGATGGGTTATTTGAGACTGGAAATGGATCTTCTGTATCAATGTAAGCTTTATATAGTTGATATAATGACCTTTATATAGTTGATATAATGACCTTCCGTTTGCTTGAGCTTCATGCTTACTATAGTAGCTCACTGCTAGAACTACTGTAAATCCATCTCTTGGTTATTTTGAGCATACATTGGCAGGAAGAGGCTAGTACCAACTTCTAGACCCTAGGCTCGAGAGGAGCCCGGCTTTAAATTAATGAAGCCAACATCCATCACAATGTTCGTACACGCCGACAAGCGACAACAGGGCGCGCAGGCCCGAAATAAAAGCGCAACACAAGGGCGCAGGGTAGCAGACGGAGAGACACATCGCTACCAGCCATCAGGAGGAGGGAGGCCCCCCGAGGCACACACACACTCCAACGAGGAAACACCTAAAAAAGGGGGTACGAGCAGGATGAGCAGCACTCAGGTATCTGGGGTCACCCGAGTCTGTGTGTAGAGCAGACGAATCCTGCTAATCGTCAGCTCCATCGCCTGGCGGTCCTGTCTCCTAGCCACTGGTTTCCACACCTGTAGAAACATAGATAATTTGTATAGTCCGTCAGCAGGTTGGGAGGGGAACACACCCTCAATCGTAAACTTGTTCCTAGTCGTCCAAAGCGTCCAAACTAACGCCGCGCAGCACGTCCAGAGGACTCGTTTCGACTGGCCCACGTGACCCCCAAGTTCACGGTACAGGTCTGCGAAGCAGGTCGGGTTCCAGTTACACTGGAGAAGCTCCCGAACAGCACTCCACATGAATTTGGCAAGGGGGCAAATGAAGAAGATGTGATTAGTATCCTCCCATTCGCCACAGAGGGCACAGTGCCCATTGGAAGGGCCGCGTCTGTGACGGATGTTGTCACTAGACGGTAGCCGCTTCCTAATCAGTTGCCATAGGAACACTTTAATTTTTGGGGGGACCGCGATCCTCCAAATCTCGCAGAAATGTCTACGGGGTGTTCCCTCACAAAGTTTGTGGTAAAGCGATCTCACCGAGAACCTCCCCGAGGGTTCCAGTGTCCAAGTGATCCGGTCCGGAACGTTAGAGGTCCGTGCGTCCGCCAGGACCCTCATGAGGTTGGTCCACTGGATCTGTTCCGCTGGCCCGAATACTCTCCTACAGGGGATGACCCAATCGCCCCCCTGCAGGGTCTCCGCCACCGTGGCCTCCGGCTCAAGGCATATGGAGAAAATCTCCGGGAAACTCTCACGGAGAGTGCCCGGGCCAATCCACCAATCCAGCCAGAATCTGGTGGAAAGTCCGTTCCCCAGGATGTGTTTCGCCCCCAAGCGAAATACATCCTTGACCTTCTGGAGGGCTCTCCAGAATTGGGAACCGGAAGTGTGAGTGTCCGCCAAGAGGTCTTTGTCGCGGAGGTACTTGCCTCGCAGAATGTCGGCCCACAGACCTTGTTCCCCGGCATATAGTTTCCAGATCCATTTTGCCATAAGGCATTTGTTCATGTTTTCGTGTTCATGATCCCCAGACCCCCCAAGGCCTTGGGTAGGCACACATCAGGCCAACGTACCCAATGGTATTTCCGTTTGGTACCAGAATTCCCCCAGAAGAACCTGGCACGGTGCTTATCCATAGCCCCGTGAACCCCGTCACCCAGCATACATACACCCATGGCGTGGAGAGGAAGACTAGATAAGCAGGCGTTGACAAGAGTGAGTCTAGCCGCTGCCGACATCATGCCCCCCATCCAAGGGTCGGCCCTCTTGCCCACTTTTGCCGGAAGGGGACCCCAATCCCCGGCCGACAGCGCCCTGTCACTGATAGGAATACCTAAGTACGTGAAAGGGAACGACCCCAACTTGCAGTTAAGCATGTTGGCAATTGTCTGGTGTTCGAGGTCCGGGCTCCCCAAAACCAGGACCTCGCTCTTGTGGAAGTTAATCCGCAACCCAGACAAACTCTCAAAGCAGAGGAGAATGAATTTCAAATTGGCAATAGCTAACTCATCCGGTTGGATCATAATGATCGTATCATCCGCATACTGCAGATGTGATACCCCCCCAGGTATCAGGTGTGGAACCACCCCTCGGATGTGCCCTTTGTCTCTCGCAGCGTCCAAAATCGCTGCGAGGGCCTCCACCACATAGTCGAAGAGTAGTGGGGAGAGGGGGTCGCCTTGGCGCACCCCCTACCATTGCGGAAGAAGTTGCCCACTTCCCCGTTAATGGTGATGGCAGTTTGGCCCCCCGAGACCAACCCCATAGCGCGGTGTACCCAACCCGGGTCAAAACCCTTGCGAAGTAGGACCTCCCGGAGGAAGGGCCACTTCACACGGTCATACGCTTTCTCAAAGTCCAATTTCAAGAAAACTCCCCCAAGTTTCTTGGACTTGATCTCATGCACGATCTCCTGAAGGGAGAGAGCACCTTCATGTAGGGTACGACCCTTGATGAAGGCGGATTGGGTCCTACTGATCGTGCGATGGGCGACAGGGGATAGCCGAAGTGCATACGCTTTAGCGACAAATTTGAAGATGACGTTTATAAGCGCAATAGGGCGGAACTGTCGGATATCCTCTGCCCCGGGGACTTTGGGAATAAGGGTGAGCACCCCATAGTTTAGCCTCGAGAGGTTCACTCTCCCAAGAGCAAACCCGTTTGTGATCGCCATCACCAATGGTTTCACCTGATGCCAAAACTTCTTGAAGAAAACCACGGGTAAACCATCCGGTCCCGGCGCCGTGTCTACCTTCATGCTTTTGAGGACCAAGTCCAACTCTTCACTGGTGAAGGAGAGCATGAGGTTGTGATTTTCCTCCTCCGAGACGCGATGCTGGGCGTCCCAAAGGGTGGGGGAAAGGGAGAACGCCGACGGCTCCCCTCCATCACCAAGGAGCAAACGATAAAAATCGTAGATGTGCTCCTGAATACCCCTAGGGTCCGTGATGGGTCCCATTGGCGAAGAAAGCCGGGAGATGGCACATTTTCTCCTCCTGCCATTGGCAATGGCATGGAAGAAGGCCGTATTTGCATCCCCCTTAAGGAGCCAATTCACCCGGCTTCTTTGACGCCAATATTCCTCCTCCACCTTAGCCAGGTGAGTAAGCTGGTCTTCCAGATGATATCGAAGGCCCCAGCCTTCCTCATCCAGACCAGAGGAGTCAGCCTGTAAGTCCAGGCTCCGGATCTGAGCAAGGATGTCCTCCTTCAAGACCCGATCCTCTCTCCCTATGTTGGCCCCCCAGCCCTTCAGGAATTGGCGCAAACCCGCCGAGATCTTATTCCAAGCAGTGATGGGGTCGTCCGAGGGTCCCACTAGGCGCTCGAGAGATGCCCACTTCTCCTTGACCAGGTCCCCAAACTCCGGTCTCTCAAGCCACGCCTTCTCAAAGAAAAAGCGTGCGCTTCTCCTCCTAAACTCCTCGCCGGAGGAGAGGAGTAGTGCCGAGTGGTCAGAACCAATGATGGTCTGGCCGTCCAGCGAGCACAGAGGGAAGAGCATCTCCCAATCCGGGGTCATCAAGACCCGGTCAAGAACCGAGCGAACAGGGTTCAACTGTCTATTTGTCCAGGTGTATCTAACCCCACCTCTGCGGACCTCCCGGAGTGCAAGGTTAGCGATGAAGTCGTTAAATTTATGCACCCGGGGCCAGTTGATGTTGTCGTTGTTCTTGTCCTCTGATCCTCTAATCAGGTTAAAGTCTCCTCCCATAACCAGTGGGAAGGGGCACGCCGTAATCGCCGTTGCGAGCTCCGCCAGGAATTCATCCGTGCGCCTATGGTCAGCCGGGCCATATACCACGAAGCACGACCAGTGCTTGGATGAATCCAACTGGAGGACGTCGGCGCGAATATAAAAGGTACCCGAGCTCCAACTCTGCACCTCGAAGGCATCTTCGTTAACTCCCAGGAGCATCCCTCCGGAATGCCCAGCCGCTGGGGTGGAGTGCCAAATAAAATGCCCCGCAGGGTCAATGCTCCGCAGCTCTGCGGGAGTGAAGTCGGCTTTTATGGTCTCTTGGAGACCCACAAAGTCGAGACGTTCTCGGGATATGAAATCTCTAATCTGGGTTCGGCGACCCGGGCGCCCGAAACCAACTTCTCACTGTTTTATTGTAATCTAGGCACACCCTTTTTAACCATGAGTAATTTCAGACCCCTAGAATCATTTGA
The DNA here is from genome assembly GCA_947311845.1 of Poa pratensis. Taxonomy (NCBI): domain Eukaryota; kingdom Viridiplantae; phylum Streptophyta; class Magnoliopsida; order Poales; family Poaceae; genus Poa; species Poa pratensis. The sequence continues at coordinate 48,511,373 of CAMZMU010000052.1, forward strand.
TGCTGATATATGGTCATCTCCTTGTGTAGCAGTCTGCTGATATTGAAGGTGACCTACGATTTTTGAAGTGCCTGAAGAGGGTGCTTTTGGGCGTTTTACAGGATGTATCCACTGTTGAGGAGTTGTCTTTCAGAATAATATGCTGCCAAACAGTCTAGTAGAGTTAGCACATGTCAGAGTATTACTTTCAGTTGCATGTTAATTTGTTTTATATTGTAGTGCTATGATCATGTTCTGAAGGGACCAAGATAGCAATTTGTAGGTTTATTAGGAAAGCTAAAACTGCTGATTGTCCTGTGATTTGTACACTGATATACTTGGAATTGATGTATATAATGTGATTTGAATAACAAATTGTGATCTATATTGTCTTCGGAAGAGTGATCTAAATTGTGCCTCTAATTGAATTTGAGGCATTTGAGCTTATGCCCCTAAATGTATTTGGGGGCACATTATCAAAATGCTTTCAAAAGTATTTGAGGGCATTTTGAAATAGTGCCCCAAATACATTTAGGGGCACTATCTAAAAGTGCCCAAAATACATTTAGGAGCACATTCTTAAAGTGTCCCTAACTATATTTGAGGCATTTTGAGAAAATGCTTCTAATTCAATTAGAGGTATTTCTCAAAGTGCCCCTAAATGTTGAGCTATTGGGCACTTTGAGAAAATGCCCCTAAAATTTTTAGAGACACAAGTATCCGTGGCACTTCTAAAAAGTGGTCCTAATATTATTTGAGGCACAAAAGTGACATTTGGGGGCACTTTGAAGTGCCCCAAAATCTCAACCGTGGTGTAGTGGAGGGGCAGATGCATCAATGGCATTTCTATCTCACTGCCACGGTACCACCCCGCATTATTCAAGATCGATCGAGTACCACAGCAGCTCACGGCGCCGGCATGACTGGAAGGAGGCTAGAGCTCTTCTTCGTCTTTTCTAGAGCCGGCGGCCTCGCCCTCGCCGTCGCGGCCCTGGGCGTCCTCATCCTTGCTTCGAAGTGGAACACATGGTTCATCGTCTACACGTAGGTTAAGTAACCTGCGCCCAAATTTCGTTCTCTTGGTCCTAATCACGGTGGAGTGGGTGGCCGCTTGTTGCACTTTCGGCATGGCGTGTGCCGCCACCGTCGACCAGTTCGCCTTGCAGTACCACTACTGCGCCTCGGGCGCCGCCTGCGTGCTGTCCCTTGTCGCCGCCGCGATGGCATGCGTCGCCGGGGCTCTCGCCGCGGTGTCGGCCCTGGTGATGCTTTGGGTCCTCGGCTCCCGGTTCCGCCCGGCGCAGGCGCCCTAACTAGCCTTGGTGGTTTATTAGACCACTGTGATGATGGCTGCTGTTAAGAACTTATGATTTGTAGTTTCGAAGGTAGTAGTTTGTCGACTCTGTTTCTTTGGTAACTCGAGTTCAGTAAATGAAATGAAATTAGGGTGGTGATCCTCTTTGATTCATCCTGCCGAACACACAACACCGTTAATTACACGGCTTGCCAAATCGTGACGCGTTTGGAGTTCACTGTCTCACTACTGATCCCTCAGCGGCTCCAGCGACGGCATGCTGACACCCTTGTGCGCAGTGAACCCGCCGTCGAGGAGCAGGTTGTGCCCCGTCACATACCTGGCCTCGTCGGACGCCAGGTACAACGCCGCCCTGGCCACGTCCTCCACCGCCAGCACGGTGCCGTCCAGCTCGCTCCAGTCCCTCTCCACCACCATCCTCAGCGCGTCCTCGCCCACACCGGGGAACATCTCCGCCATGGACCGCACCGTGAGCGGTGTCGCGATGGCGTGCGGCGAGATGGCGTTCACCCGGACCCGGTCGCGCGCCAGCGGTCCCGCGGCCGCGCGCACCGCGGCGATGACTGTGGCCTTGGAGATCGCGTACGCCAGGATAGGGGAGCCGAAGCTGAGCACGCCTATGATGCTCCCCGTGCAGAGGATGCTGCCGCCGCGGCGGCCGGGCACCATGACGCGCGCGCCGTGCTTGATGCACGCGACCGCCGACCGGGCGTTGACCGCCATCACGCGATCGAAGTCGTCGAGGTCCAGCGCGCCCACTGAGGTCTGGGCCGGGGACCCGGAGACGCCGGCGTTGCTGTAGAGGATGTCCAGGTGGCCGTGTTGCTGGACAGCGAGGTCGACGGCCGCGGCGATCTGCGCCTCGTCGGTGACGTCGCAGCGGGTGTAGGCAGCGTCCGGGCCGAGCTCCGCGGCCACGGAGCGGCCCAGTTCATCCTGGATGTCAGCCAGGATGACCTTTGCGCCGTTCCTGACGAACTCCGCGGCCGTCGCCTTGCCGATGCCGCTCGCGGCGCCCGTGATGACCGCCACTTTACCGGCTAGCCTCTGAGTCTGAAGGTTCGCAGCCGTGGAGAAGCCATGGACGACCCCCGACGGGATCGCCAGACGAGCTTCTCTGCCACACTTCTCCCTGCAACATGCACACTCGTGTCAGAATTCAGAACACCATCCACTCCATCAGTATTTTGATTTTAAGTGAACTCCAAACATTACAAGACCAAAATCTTATGATACCTGATGACTAGCTGCAGGGCTCTGAACATCCCGCTCGTATAGAATTATAGATCTTCGGCGGAGCAGGGTAGCCTCGAGTGATTCAGCGCCGGTTCCTCCTTTCGTTCGTGTAGACGAGATAGCAGTGCGGGCTCTGTCGAGACGACTTGTAGGTTTTTGGTCTTCCACTTTGGATCTTGTGCCAATGTCTCCTCCGTCGTCGCTATCCCGTCTTCACCTAATGCTTCGGATAGATAGAAGTCAATTCCACGGCTTTTGGCACGACGTGGTTTTGAATCACGATACCTCGATACCATGGCGTGTGAGCATCTAAATTCGTAGAGCGCATATTTAAAATCAAAGAAAAACCATACCCCAGAAAGAAACGAGAACACATAACGAAATGGGTCACACCAAAACGAAAGGTACCATTTCTTTGTCCACGTGGGAACAGTCATTTCTCGTTTAGCACATACATTTTACAGTTGTTAGAGTAAAATCTTTGTCAATTTGTTATTCATGCTTGCCACGTCAACGGTGAAGACATCACAGTGAAGATGGCGGAGACGTCGCGGGTGCTCTCCGGTGTGTAGCCCAGGACATTGCAAAGACCTACGCAACCCGAAGACGAGATGATGGCCAATAAACCATGACAGAGCTTCTGCAATAACGACGCATCCGGGTTATTTCTCGCTCACCTAGACAGAGCACACTACAAGAAAAAATATGTTGCTACATGACCCTCAACTTTGGTGTCACTAGAAGGTCATAATTGTTTCATTTATGAATTTTTTGTGGTCAGCAAACCGGGCCCAGGAGTCAGCGAAGTGTGTGGTTCAAACCAGCAGGGCGGGTCCCACATGATGGTACCACTGGGTCCCGCTAGTCAGCAGGGCGGGCCGACTTCTCAGCAAAATGTGGTTCAAACCGTGTGGAAACATTGACACAAGTGAAAATGATAACTAAGCACGACACGTATATGCAAAATTGATAAACAAACCTGACAACGAAGCATGACATATAGGCAAGATTGATGAGGTGGCGCCCAGTCATAGCAATGAACCACTATTTAATAGGTTTTGAACAATTTAAAATGGTCTTACTCGACCAAACATAAGGCATTAAACCGTTGTTCTCTGCATTATGACTATTTCGTGTGAGAAAATGATGACATTTCTTACTAAAATAGTCGTTATACTTTTTGGTTTGGACCCTCTAAATGCCTTACGACCATTTGATTCGAAATGGTCATAGAATTATGACCATTTCTTCCACGGTAATTATCAGAAGGTCACAAGTAAGCATATTTCGTACCGTGAGCATTGTCCATGTCCTCACCCACTCTTACCTGGCTTAGTCCTGGACTCCGTTTAATGTGTGATAACCACCTAACCGTGATCGAGATAATCACATCAGCTAAACCGACCGCCATTTAATCGATACCGGGTACATCGACATTGTCAACATTTCATCTAGAAAAATGACAATGCCAACATGTGCTCGTGTAAAATTTACACCGACGATGGTTTCCATCAACAATTCACTGCGGCATACATGTTTTTCACCATGAAAAAACAACTAAATCATTAATACGTCCAAGATAAATATACCCATGCTACTTCATCCCAAACTTCATCTACGCCATCAAGACCAACAAGGCACGACGATAAAGTTGAGCGTGAACATAGCAAAGGTCATGCTACCCACGACGCGTGTACCGACGTGGATGCGGGATCTGCCACCGCCCACACATATATCACCATCCCATGCACGGAGACACAAGAAAAAATGACGAAGAGCTTTAAAGACCCAACGGAACAAATTAAGCACCCCTAGGGTTTCTGTCCTCCCGCCCGACGATCCTGGCGGCGAGACTTTGTCCCGTTCCGATTTGTGATCAATCTCTGATCAGATTTGCTCTCGTTCTTTCTGCCCCTGCCACACCACATCCCTCGTCTTAAAAGAGCGGTCACGGTTGTTGGTCTAGTATGGTCATGCGGTGGAGGTCTAGGGTTTGGTGAATCTCCCCATGTCTAATCTTTCCGCTTCAACCGCTCTACTCCGGTGATGGAGAAGTGGATGGTGCAAAGGGTCCCAAGGGCTCAAATGGAGATGTTGCCTCGTCGTCCCAGAGCCATGGTGTGCTGAATGTAGGGATCGAATCCATGTTTGATCGTCTATAGATTGGAGAAGATGAATTTGATGTTTTCGTTCTTGAAGAGGACGATGCTGAGATTTCAGAGAATACCCGGGGGCTGATGGTGGGTTTGATTCACTGCCCCAAATCCTTTAGCCACGAGGTGTGTGCTCGCCGTCAGCGAGGGTGTAGGCCACGCCAGCTCCTCGATCAAATGTGCCCCTACTACGAGCCTATTTCATTGCGAAGTCCAACCTGTCTGATGGCCCCCACCCGTCGGGAACTATGTCAATATACCATCAGACGAATATTAGTGTGATTTGTAAAGATTGCAAATAAATCAAAAGTGGTACTGAGTTGTTAATTTAGCCAGTCGTTTTCTGTAATTTATTAGTGGAAAAGCAAAGTTTTTGTATACTGAGTTGTTAATTTAGCCGGTCGTTTTCTGTAATTTACTAGTGGAAAAGCAAAGTTTTTGGTAATAGCGTCCCCCAAAGGATATCAAGATTTATTTAAAAAAAAAATCAAGATTACGGATTGGCACCACTGTGTCCGAGAAATACAAACCAAACCGAGAACGGACTCCCATCCGAAATCGGGCCCTGCACGTCATCCCCTACAGCCCTTATATGCGAACAGCCCAAATCCCCTGTCTCCACCCCCGGGCAATCAAATCCCAGGCGATCCGATCGACCAAGCTGCACATACGCACGGAATCGCCGCCGCGTCGCATGGCCAACCACGGCGACCACTCCCCGCCGGCCGCTCCGAGCAGCAGGTTCGCGCATACAATTTCTGTTTCCACTCCCAGGGATTTCGCCATGGGAAGAAACCAACATATCCTCATATGATCGCTTGAATAATTTATCTAACTCTTGTTAGTACTCTAACACCAAGTTTGCATCTTTCAGGCGATTCCAGTCCTCTACCAGTCACGCTACGGCAAAACACCTGAGGTATGCTATGGCTTGATTCCTTTAATTCTTTTACTGATGATATATATATCATGGCTAGGTAAGGTTGATCACCCTTAATTTTGTGCGCGCTGCAGGGCACTCCGATTTCCTTTGTACTCTACTACAAGCCACTTTCTCCAAGTGCTGCTGCTCCTCCGGTAATTCCTGCTAATTCACCTACTCTTAGTTCTTTCACGTGTGTCAAGAATTTTGTAAGTAGAATCTGTTTTCTGACCGACGATCTGACTAAGCAGAGACCCGTGCACGAAGACGGAGCGACCAAGGTGCTATGCTTGACCCACATGTTTTCACCCGAACGACTCGGCGACGATGTGTATTACCGCAACTTTTGCTGGTGGATGACGTTAGAAGGGCGGAAACACGGTGGTAAATTGGTGAGAACCGTAGTCCCACGGCCTGACCCCAGCGGCGCTCCGGTCGCCGGAGTTGGCAAGGTAAGCAAGAGTACAGATGTGTCTTTGATATAGTTTATTTTGACAGATGAGATGATACCTCGCAACAGAGAGAAACTAATCAGCCTTTTTGTATTGCATTGCAGGTGTTTCTGGAGTACGCGGACCTCGACAGCGCAGCATATTCCAAGACGATGTTGCACATGACTTGGTTTCGCGGGAGGCAGGTGATTGCCGTGTTCTACCCCGAGGACAAGTTTGCTGAGGCCTTGTTTATTACAAGAGTTTTTTAGGGGATGGGAAGAGTGGGGATGGGAAGGGATTTGGTAAACACTCAATCCCTACAAATCCCCACAAATACTATTCCCCTACAATACACTAGCATAGACTAGAGTTTTGTGTTAGTCAAAAATGAGGTGGTTGGTAGGGGATATTTGGGGATTATCCTCTCCCATCCCCTAAAATACATTGAAAGTAAACAAACTAGTGGGGATTTTCCGAGATCCGGGATAGTCCCCTCCCATCCCCTAAAATACTCTAGAAGTAAACAAGACCTGATGGGGACTACGACGTATAGAAAGGAAGTACGCGCCGCGTATACGGCATTACTGCTACGCGCTGTTATCGGTGCAAACGGTGTTACTCTGTCCTTGCACGGAGCCAAGACCAGCTACCTAGCATTGCAGAGTGCGAAGCTCACATGAGATTACTTATTAGACGCCTGAATTTACAAGTATACCAAGCATGACATAACGGTTTGACAAAAGAAAAACTCAAAACAAGCACCACGAGTCACGAGAAGTTCAGAGTAATAAGATATTACAGCCTAGAAAACAAGAAGTGCAATTAGATAAGTTTTGGAATAGGAGGGGACGAAAGATCGGGGGAAAAATATGTCTGGTTTTCATTCCCCTTGCTTATGATGATTATTAGTTCATCTAGTCAGAAAGCTAGCTTGGCAAGTGATTTGATACAAGAAAAATAACCGCGATCAATACATAATGTCAATGAAAAAAAATTCTCACATATGGTATAAGAGCTGATACCTTCACTCAAATCATAGAAGCTATGGGCACTATAGTGTAGAGTTGCGTAGTTGTAATATTGTAATACAGTAACATGTTAAAATTAAGATATATATAAGTATAGAAGTTCAGTACAAAATATATTCACCCTGAATCCAAATTTCATTGGACCTTGTGATTTGTCAATTGTTCATGCACTCAACATGAACGATTCACCCCGGTACCAAAAATTTATTGGACCGAGCCTGTTCATAGACAAGCCGGATCATTCTCAAATTTTCCAACCCAATTGCCTGGCCGTTGGCCCCGATTCTATTGTCGTTGGAGATTCACTAGCCGGAGAGTGGACAGACTCTGCCTCCCAGATGCAACTTACCTTGGCTGACGGAATTAGTAGATGAACACATTGTCAATTGGTGAGGTGCCTCTGATAGAATTACTGGGCACGGCACGGAGAGTGGAGTTTCTCGTGGAGATCCCACATGTTGACCCATTTCACATATTCTGGAGAGTTATGGTGACTCCACAATATGTGATGGTTTGGTTTCACGCCATTTGACACTGATCTGTTAGATTTTTTCTTGACAGTAACGGAGCCACTTTACTGTTACATAGCAGAACATATATAGGACAAGCGAAACAATCAAGGAAACGATTGCACTCCTGCTAGCATTCTTTTATTCATCAGTTTAATGTACGCAACACTTCTCACTACCTGGTGTCTCTTGAATCATTTTTCATGTTGCAAATTAACACAATATTTGTAACTAACTACATGTTTCTTTTGTTTTCTATTTTCTTTACAAAACATAGTACAAACATAGACACTCACATACATTGGACACACTCAGCTTATGAACTTACACACGCGCACCCTACTCCTATGAGCACCCTCCGAGAGACTAAACTGGTGGGCGAGTCTTGAGATTGACGAAATCACCACACGCGTCTCTCCTTCGATGAGAACGTCGCCTTCCACTGAACAATATTCCGCCTAAATAAAAGACACGAGTGTCAAACCTGGGTTTAAACTCTGGGGGGCTAGGGGTACAACCACCCTCCTAACTATCCTACCACGAGCAGGATCTCTTTCTTTTCGAGCTCTACTAATATGCAAAGTCAACTATTAATACTCCACTTCGCGGACTCGAAATATTTTTCTAAACTCATATATATTTTGTTCTGAAATATTTGTTCTGACTAAAAACAAACATAATAACAATAAATATTTCACAATCCACAATGTTATTACATAGTTCATTGCCGAGTTGTAGCTAGCATCAAACAAAACAACATAGTGCAACCTGATGTCTACTACATACTTTTATTCTTATACAATCTGTTGGTACTCAGAGCGTAGAAGTTTGTTGCACCGCGGTTGTATGACCCACGGTTTATCAGGTTTAGGTTGAAAGTAAACTCTCTCGAATAATATTATTGCACTTAAGATACATAAAAGTCTATTGTATTCCCAACACACTTAATACAATGGTTAATTGTATAGATGCACTAGTTCATCGAAGAGATGATAAAAGACAAGTAATGTTAATGGTAAAATCAAGTATTTGTAATCTAAAATAAAAATGACAGCAAGGTAACAAATAGCAAAAGTGACTAAAAACATTGTATCCATGATTGGAAACAAGGTATATGATCCATACTTTCACTAGTGACGACTCTCAACGTCATTTACATAATTAAACATAGCTATCCCTTCTAAACATGCATGGCATTGGTAACTCTGAGTTCACTCTTTTTATGGATCAAAACAGGATGACATTTACATTGGGCTAGAAAAGTACACCTTAAAGTTTGTCTTTCTGATCTTTGGACAGCCTCAGCTGTCACTATGAGCATCCAAAGATCTTACTAAACAAACATCTCATGAATTATGTCTTCCTAATATTTTCATTCGGTACACTCGCTGTCATTTCAGTACTAATGAAATTACACTAAACATGCATCGAGTAATCTCTTGATTTCATTATTTGATCCAACATAAAACAATATCATGATCATTGTCGTTCTAATCTATTATCCATAAATTATGTGGATATATAGAGGACACATACTTCATGTTATATCAATGATGGCAAATCGATCCTATTATGGAAGGAAAAATGGAACAATTATACAAGAGAGGATAAATACCCACATATGCACCCATTTGCTAAAATGAAGACGTATTTGTGGAGATGGCACTTAACATTATGGCATCGGATAATAATGATGTTTTCCAATTACCACTCTCAAGTATTGCGCATAAGAAGTTGCTTACTCCCATATATGAAATGGACTCTGCAAATCAGAATGATGATCATGATATATGGAAAATTAATGGTACAACCTCAACATACTCCACAAAGAAAATGTATAGCGCTTTGATTCGGCAATATGAGACATCATAGTCTATTCTTGATTTATGGAATACTTGCAATATTGCAAACACAACTTTTTTGCCTGGCTGCTCCAACACGGCAGACTCAACACCAAAGATATGATGGAGAAAAAACATTTTTATGTGGAGTTCTCTGACTGCATCTTGTGTGATACCTGCCCTAAAGAAACCTTGTTTCACCTTTTGTTCAATTGTAGCTTCAGTAAAAGTTTTTGGTGTGCAATTGGATTTGAATGGAATTCAAACTATGACATCAACTCTATGATCCAAGATGCAAAGAGAAGATATTCTATCAATTTTCTTATGGAAGTCTTGATCACATGGTGCCGGAGCATATGTGACCAAAGAAATGATGCTATATTTAATGGAAATGCTCCTTTTATCCAATGATGCATTATAAAATTTAAAACTTATTTATCTTTATCTATGCATAGGGCTAAACCTAGTATAATGGTTAGATACTCTATGAAACTCTGATGATGTAATCAGCATGTACCATGTAAGTATTTTCCCCATTTTATGAAATAGAAAATAACATAGTAGGGAGCATTTCCCTACTTGTGTCAAAAGAAAAATTAACATGATATTCAGTTTTTCCAGTGGGAAGTCTTTTAGGTTTTGTAGAAATCTATGTAACAATATTTTTATATTTTACTCCGTGCAACACTTTTTTCATAAACTAACAAGAGACTTGTATAGAAAAGATTATAACAAGCAGTTTGCATAAGATATTATCAAAGTATAAAATTTACATATCCAAACATATTATAATCTACGACATTATGTGTTCATTGGTGGTTACTCTTACAGATGTTGTTCCAATAACTAGTACAAAACTTGCACACTTTGCTAAATTTTGACTGGCTAACAATTTTGACCATGAAAAAGGAATAAGATATAGGAGTATATGTCGTTGGTTTAGTTTGTAGTCTGTAAAGTTTTATAAATATATTAATTTAATCGCATGCTAGAAACCGCTATGAGATATTTATTAGATCATACTCTTGCAAGATCGTTATAAATTAGGTATATTATGCATTGTAGAAAATATATATTTGTAGAATAGCCTTTTGTAAAAAATACAGTTTAATATTTCAATTATATTCAGTACAAACGAAAATGCACCAACTCGTTGTCAAACTATGTCAACAAAGAAGTAATATACTTGTAGTACTTTAATATGCTAGTAAGATATATATATATATATATATATAGTGTAAAAATTTAGTATAAATTGTATTTATTTTGATCCACTTGGACTAAGTTTTTATTGAACCAGCCTTAGGATTTGCCAGTAGTTGATGAACTCATCATAAACGATTCACTTTAGGACCAAATTATAAATGGATCGGGCCTGGTCGTAGACAAGGCGGATCATTCTCAATTTTGTTGAAATCAACTATCCAATGTACACAATATAACTGTACCGTGAGTCTGGCCATCAGCCTGATTCACCTATGGCTGCACGTTCGCCCGCCGTAGAGTCGGCATTCTCTACCTCCTACATAGCTAGTGCCCCGAAACTTTGTACAACTGTTGCGACCCAAGTGGCAGGTCTACCGTTACGTTCCAGGCCCAAATCACGTGATAATATGCTTTCACGACACACCACCGACCGATCCTAGGAGTTAGTTCAACTCTAGACTCACCCTACAGGAGGGAGGGGGAACCGCTACGCCTTGAGGGTGGTGTTCCTAGTGGAGATCCCACCTGTGTACCCACTTCACATCTTCTGGAAAGTTGTGATAGCTAGTTGCACACTATGCTAATTGATTAGCTTCACATCGCATTTTACACTCTCAACAGTTAGATTTTTTGTTGACAGTAATGGAGGCCTTAAACTGTTACATAGTAACTCATGCTAATATTCATTCATTCATGAGTTTGTGGTGCGCAACACTTCTCACAACCTGTTGTCTCTTGACTCATTTGTCATACTGCAAATTAACGCAATATTTGTAACAAACTACGGTGTTCTTTTGTTTTCGAGCTCTACTAATATATAAAGTCAATTATTAATAGTCTGTTGCATTTTGTTGTTAAAATATTGGTGACTCTTATTGAACTCATATATGTATTTGTTACATCCATTACTTTTCTTTTCTTTTGCGTTATATAAGGTTTGGTTCGCTTGATTGCTCGCTGATTGACTTTATTCGATGGCATTCTGGCAGAACCTGACTGCCACCTTTTACAATAAATCTAGGAGTGAACTTTGATGTTTTGTCCAGCACGAATCACAATAAATCGCCTTGAAAAAAAAGAATTGCAATAAATCGCAGAAAATGTTTGAACAGAACACATGATATCTAAAGGAATATTTCTACCAGGCACCGGCTAGCATTCATGGCAATGCATACATGGCTTCAGGATCGTGTACTAACAGCCGAGGGAACCCTTCCCGCAATGTATCTGCTGGCAGCCTCCGCAGCTCTCTCAGCCTTCGCTAGATCTGTGGTACTCATTGGCCCGCATTGTTGAACTAACACAAATTCAATGACAAACACAAATTCTCGGATGCAGCAGCCTAAGCACAATTGTTGCATCACTACCCTTGCCACAATACTGCTCGTGCCATGCTTTCGGTCAGTTTTTCCATGTCCAATGCATACAATCAATACTACCTAGCATGCCCGGCCAACCATGAACCTCATTTTATGCCATCAACCTCACCGTGTCTTCTTCATTCAATTCTCTAAGATAAACATGACCGAAGAGACGGATTATCACTTTGGCAAAAATGCGCACTGACTCGATTTATTATCCTCGCCAATGCGAAGATACTCATCAGCGTAGTCAGCCGGAATGCCGTAGGAATGCACGCTCATCGCTGCGGATATTTTCTATGGACTAAACCCCATCAAACCCACAACATTCTTCCGGCGAGTAAAGTACGGACAATTGGTCTCGCAAGCTTCTACAATATTCACGAAGAGGGATCGACGCATTCAGTACCTACGATGGAAGATGTGAGCGAGATAGGTGGGTATCTCGGCGAAGTAGTCTCGCATGAGCAGCTCGTTGTCGTAGAAGCAGTTCCGGGGAATGTAAAGGTGACCGACGGTTGGATCCTTGCCTCTTCTTCTTCCGATCCTCGAGCTCCTTCACGGCAGGACCACCACCACCATTGCCGCTGGTTGGCGAGCAACATCTCCACATCCGTGTCGTCGGACAAGGACAAGTCCTCGAGAAAAATGCCTCGCACATGCTCAAATCCATCTAAAAATGCACACAGAAAGACTAATAAACACCAAATCGACCGAAAACGAGCGGAAAATCACTCACCGACGGATCCAGGGTGACGGCAAGATTGAGTTGGCGATGGTGCTGGTGGGGCTGGCGGCTCCCGAAACGGCGGGGCGAGGTGGATCCTTGGCGGCGGCGACTCGGTGGCGGCTTTTTGTTGGCAGATGTGGCTAGGAAACGGCCGGAATCGGGGGCGGCGGGCTGTGACGGCGACTTGGTTGGAAAAGCGGAACGAACTCACGCGGGTATGAAATGTTCCTTCAGCCAACTGCCTCCTAACTTTTCAAGGCACCCTCGATTCGGCCATGGAAACCCAGAACCTTCAGTTTTGAGGGGAATTTGTCGGGCGCCAGTAATTTCTTTTTTTGGTTCAGCCAGTTTTACTGTCACTGTTTTTACTCATTTTTCGTCACGCAACCGAAAGCAGCCGTTATTTTTTCGGTTCAACAACTTTTTCAGTCACTGCTAGAAATGCTCTTAGACAGTTATCTAGTTTAATTAGGCTGAGGTTCACCGAGTTTAACCTCTACTGCTGCCGTCTTCGCTTCAAGTAAAAGAAAAAGATTATTCATGTCAAAATAATAATAATTACCGGGTAGGGACGAAGGCCCCGCCAGTTGATTCCAGATATTTTCTGAGTACAAACAAAAAATTCCCCACCTCCTCCTGCTTTCCTGCTCAACTCCGGCCATCTCCGGCGAGCAATAGCCATGAATCCTCCTGAGCGCACCTACTATTGGCCGAGGAAGGATCTCTTCTTTATCCCCGCCTTCCCCTCTGCCCGGATCGTCGTCTCCGGAATCGACCACCTCTTCGAATCGAAGGACACGCCCATCGAGCTGAAAAAAGGCGTCGAGAACCACGGCATAGTTGCTCTGAACCTGGATCAGGTAGATGATGCGACGGAGATAGACTACTGCCTCCGCGCCTTGGAGCAGTCGCTGGAGGTGCTCGTCGTGGACGAGGAGGAGCTCGGGGTGGAGGAGGAGGAGCTGGAGACCCTGGAGTTCTTCATCGACCGGTTCTCGGCTGAGAGGTCCATCTGCAACGAGGAGTGCGTCCGCGCGGTCGTCGCAGAGGTGCGCGGCGTCGTCCGCGCCGCCCGCTCGCCGCGCGTCGAGGGCGACGACGCCGCGGTCAAGGGGGCGTTCGGCGTCGCCCGCGCGGTCTTCTTCGCCATCGTCCGCGCAGCCCGCTCGCTGCACGCCGCCGTGGCCGAGCTCGCGCGCGCAGGGCGCTCGCCAGGCGTCGAAGGCGAAGACACCACGGCTGGCCTCGCCCGCGCCGCCCTTGGTGAGGTACGGGCTGCGAGGGAGCGCCCCGTCGTACTCAACATCGACCAGCCCCACCTTCAGGTGGCTTCAGCCGATGGTGTCTCTGAGCTCTTCCGCGCCACGCCGCCGCGCCCCCAGGGCGTCTGGAGCACGGTGCGGGTGCTCACTGTCGGTGGTGTTGCCCGTCTTGCCGACGCCGTCAAAGTGCACTATGAGGTTCAGCGATGCTGTGCTGAGGGCTGGCGCGCTCCACAGCTGAAGAAGCTTGTGCATGCCAGGAGCCTCGATTCGCATCTGATCTTGCTGAACCAAACGCTCAAATCAGCGTTCAGTCAAGGAATTATCCATGAAGATGGGTCAATGGATTTCTCTCGGCTGAAGACCGTCGGGGAGCAAGGAATGAAGATTGTATGCCTGTGCAACGATGAGATCCACATGTTCCAGTCAGAAGTTGCAACGCTGCCGGATATTCTTTGTGAGATTGTTGCTGTCGCTGATGAGCGCTTGTCCCCTGCACAAGCTAAGGAGCTCCGTCGACTGGCCAACAGTGCAATGGTGATCATTCACAACATACACACTCAACAAGTCCGGTTTTAGGCGTCAAGGAAGCAGCGGCTGGTTCATTAGAATGACTGGTTCATGAATATGGCAGATTTCTTTTGTTCATTCCTTTCACAGGAACCTACCTTGTCTTCTTCTTTACCGTACAAGCTCTCTTAGTGTTACCTGTCTCAGCTGCAATTCATTCTGATTAGCAGAGTTGCAACTATGTGAGGTACTCTTGCAAAGCGTAAGCAGGATTGGCTTATTTTGCTGCATTAGCTTAAATCGTCAATGAAGACTATGTATTTCTTGTCTCGACCTCGTAGCGGTGTTGGTTAGTCTTCTAGGTGGTGCTTGTCTAGCTGTTTTGTCCCCTCGGCTCATGTGCAAAACTTGTCCATCTTTTTTAGTTGATGTCGGGCTGCGGCCTGGAGTTTGGTGGTCTCGAATAAGTTTGCTTTGCATTTTGAAACTGGTATCCCAGTGTACTCTGTTTGAACCTTGCGTTCAATATAAATCAGGGGCCCTGGTCCTTTTCTCTAGAAAAATATGTGGGTTTCCATTCTCATCAAGCTGACTACGCGGCAAGCGTTTGGTTGAATGATTATTTGAAAGACAAGATAGCACTATTTGTGTCAGAATTTATGTTCTCAAAAAGTACAATTGCAGGTTGCATTGCTCTCCTGAACATAACTCAAAGTATGCTTAGGACTCTTTGGTTTGGAAAATGCATGGGTCTGGGATATATACTAGTTATGTTTCTGCTCTTGAAAGTTATCGTGTGTATAAATGTTTCTGTTCTTGAACTTGGATGTTTCTGTTCTTGAAAGCTGATAATGTGTATAACTTGCTGGTCGGATGATGTGAAACGTGTTCTCTTCTTTGTTGCTTGATCGCCAGCTTAATTGTAGACTCTAGTTCCTGCTTTCTTGTACATAAATATTTGTCAAGTCCTTTTCAGCCTTGTAAATGTTCCCCTATTTATGTGCCATAGTAAATTTTAGGGCCGTAACCCCTGTTTCCTTCCAACATAGAAATATTTTCGTTTCCTTCAACATAGAAAAATACTATTGCAGGTTGCATTGCTCTGACTCAATTATGATGCCAGTTCCTAAACAGAGCAGATAAGCTATTCCTTGCTCTTACCCATCCTGCTTGGCTGCTCCTAGCTTCTAATACAATTTGTTGATGAATCCGCCGTTCCCATGGACTCGCCTGCAACGTCGGCTGGTGTGGTGCCTCTGCTCATCTCCCAGCGAACTTCACTTACTGCGCGTTTGATACGAATTGGTAGTACCCAAATCCAGCCGCTCTTCTCCTATGGCGGTTTTGTCCTCGGCAAAGATGTTGAGGGTGCGGTTGGCGTCGATGCCGAAGCAGACAGTGATCTGGGGCACGCCGCGGGGAGATGCCCGAACTTGCCCAGAAAAATTGAAAAAAAATCGCGTTAACATACCAACATTTTATGCTCACACAAAAAAAAATGAAGAAAGGCACTTTATTATGGGCTGTGTCAAAAAGATATAAAAAATGTCAGATGATAAGTCGTCTTGTAGCAACAATTTTTTTCTTTCTTACACAAGCCTCAAAAAATGTCTTTTTTCGCGGAACTTTGTCCGTGAAAATGAAATGCCCACATGTATGTCTGACTTTTTTGCTGGATTTTTTTTGACATTTTAAATTTCTTTTTCATAATGGGATTATCTAGTCATACAAGCCAAAACACCCACTTCAGGCTCTGAACTATTACATAGTTGTAGAACATAGGACAAGCGAAACAATTGCGCTCTAGCTAGCATTAGTTTATTCATAAATTTGTTGTGCGCAAATGGGCATCCACTATATAGTTCATAAGCTTGTACATAAGAAAAAAGTGACGCTTATAGACAATTTTGTACATAGTGGCACCTATCAATAAGCTTGCCACAAAGAAAAAGCTTGTGGAGACAACCCACATGTTTATAGACAACCCACAGGGAATATAATAATGTTGCATTATGGCTATAGTGTACAAAGTAATAACAATGCAATATTTTTGCAAAGCTAATGTTACTTTCATGGCATTAGCTGAATTTTCTCTAACAGGTGGGACCCAGCTTATGGTGTGCTTTTGTAACATACATTGTGGTGTTATGTATATGCTTATGGTGTAGTAAGTGTCTCCCATCTTATTGATAGGTTTTGCCGATACATAGTTGATGCCCCTACTCATTTCTCGTGCCGCATATTAACGCAACATTTGTAACAAACTACGGTTTTCTTTTGTTTTCAAGCTTTACTAAGATGCGAAGTCAACAATTCATACTTTGCTGCATTTTGATGTTAAAATATTGCTGACTCGAATTATTCGTTCTGATCTCATATATGTTTTTGTTACATCCATTTAGCTGGACTGATTTTCTTTTCTTCTGCGTTATATAAGGTTTGATTCGCTTAGTTGCTGGCTGATTGACTTCACTCGATGGCATTCTGGTAGAACCTGTCTGCCACCTTGTTAGCTTTGGGATAGATACATGAAGCCAGAAGTGAACCTGATGTTTTGTCCAGCACGAATCACAAATAGCAGACGACGTTTGAACAGAACACAAGATATTAAAAGGAATATTTCCACCGGTCACCGGCTAGCATTCATGGCAATGAATACATGGCTTCAGGATCGTGTACTCAACAGCCGAGGGAACCCTTCCCGCGATGTATCTGCTGGCAGCCTCCGCAGCTCTCTCAGCCTTCGCTAGATCTGTGGTACTCATTGGCCCGCATTGTTGAACTAACACTGCTGAGGCGGGGTATTTTTCAATCACAGGCCAGGTCTGGAGCCTCCTACAACAGGAGATGGTTGTGTCCAACGTAAGGCGCTCGAGTGAAGGTGTGCTCTCGAGAATGTGCCTCGTAAACTCAACCATGCTTTTAGTTGAGCAAAAACCCTTGATCATCACCCGCCTGAGACGGTGATACCGGCACTCCGGCTTCCGCCTCAATTCTTCGTCTCCAACGGCAACAACAGAGTCATGCTCTTCGCCGGCTAGATCTACCTGCACATATGCATGAAGGTTTGATGTCATTGTTCTTAAATAACCAGGTCCGCAAAAAAAATGCCATTGCGACAGGACTGATGTCATTGTTTATAAATAACCTGGTGCGTGCAATAATGCCGTTGCACAAGATACTCAAGGGTTTAGTATAACTCTTATTCCGAGAGAATGACTTACACGTAAGATGAAAGATTCCAAGGCAGGAGCCGCGTCGAGATAGGGAATCAGAGAAAAGAAATCACAGCTGGGCCATAATGCTAATACTGATCCGCGGAGCTGTATTTCCATTTTCTTGAGGTGAAGGAGCTTGACAGGAAGCACAGGAGTGCTGAAATTCTGTAAAAGAACGCAAGTCCCTGGATCAATTATGCTTTTTCCAATATGCAAGTGTAATATCAGTGTTCGCTAGACTATTGGTCCTTATAATATCTGATTATAAAATGTATGTAAAACCAGAACATACCTCGTTACGAGAAAGCAGGGTAAGGTTCCCAACGTTTGGCGCAATAGATGGGAGCTTGGCATAAACATAAGAGAGAATGCCAAATGGTTTGGTATGCAACAACTCTACATCCTTAAGTTGTGCGGAGTCTATGACATTGATCTCTGCCTGGGTCCCTCCATACTGAAACGAGGAGAGATTTGGAGCATTGATCTCTACCAACTGGATCATTTCGCAGCGTGCAACTCTAAGGGACTTGAGGTGCTGCAGCTTGCAAGGCATCTTCAAGCAAGTTATCTCGTCGCAATAACCGATTTCTAGCTGTTCCAAGGCGAAAGATTTCGAAAGCAAGTGCCCTAATCCCTCATCAGTAATTTTGAGAAAATACAGCTCTAAAATTGTCAATCTTGCCAACCAGCCAAGTGTTTCTGTGGGTCGAAAAGCGCAGCCATAGAGGTGAAGGGACTGAATTGATCTCGCAGCTGTGTCATCAGACAAAATTGAACAGGGGAAATTGTAGTCTTGCTCCATGAAAGTTGACACCACCAAGCTTAGTTCATTGATCCCAGATTTAACAGATGTTTGGAGCCACCTGTCCAGGTAGGAGGCACTAATACTGTCACAAGGGAAAATATCAAGTTTAAGAGTCTTGAGCACAATGCCACGATGGTTGTTAAGTATGTGGTCAACTTTGTCAATGAGACAGATTTCTATTTCCTTATCCGAACCGAATTTCTCGCGAGTCAACCCAAGTGTTTGCGTGTTGAGTATGAGGGTTGAATAGCATCTCCAGGAATTCAAAATCCTGTGAGATACACAGGCGGCACGAGCAGCATCTTGCAGCGGCAGGAGGGAATGTATATGATTTAAGATGTCCTGCAGAAGCATCGTGGACAAGTTTAGCTAGTACTAATGCTGACTTCACTTGGAATAAACAGGAAAAATAGATGAGGTAATGAGTGTGTCAATCAGTTACTGTGTTTGCATGAAGACTTGCACTGTATATGAAGGAAGTGATTTGGGTTAAGTTTATGCAACTGTTGGTTTGCGGATTTACCATGCATGAGTTTTTTTTTTCCACAACAAACAGGGTGTATTTAAATCATAGGCCAAAATGCGTTCAGTGCTACAAATGCATACCTCTGGAAGTTTGTCAAGAACAAGTTCTTGTGTCATGCTTTGGGCACCTCTAGAATTATCACTCTGGCGCTGCAAGAGTTGTTGAAAGTTGAAACCCTTGATCCACTGTATGCAATGGGGCAAGGCTGGTAAGTACTCCATCCGTTCACAATTACCCTGCAATTGGGGTTTAATCCAAGTCACACATTGTAAAATTTGGCCAAATATATAGGATTAAATATCAACACATACAATAAAAATTTAATCTTATTAGAACAATCATAAAATATATTTTCATATTAAATGCATTTGATATTATAGATGTTGATATTTTTGTATATATACTTGTTTAAACATTCAAAGGTTTGACTTTGAAAAACCTAGAACACGAGGTGAATAAAACCAGAGGGAGTATGTATCAGTTCTGCTGGTGGGATAACAAAATCTGCTAGCGATTCTCAAGAGTTCGAGATAGAAGAGATGAAATCTTAGTGCGTGCATGACCACAAAAAGTCAATCAGCTTCTCTAGTGGTGATAATCTAGAATCATTCTCGAGTGGGGAGAACTGACTTTGGTGTATTTCATAGAATTTCCGAACTGAATCGGGACCTCTTGATTCTGGCACCGTAGCTCCTCTAACGAGCTAAGTATAAAGATTGGCTCGGTTTGTTATATGTTCACGAGAATGCATTAAGAATCATGTTGCCATGCGTACATACATGCACACGTCTTCCTCTTCCATCCATTGCACCGACAAGCAGGGAGACACGGATGCAGGACGCGGCCATGCGGGTCGATACCTAGGCGCTGCCGCCGTGTGTATTTTAGTCTGACGATAAGAGGAATAGAGGAGACGAAGCGACAAGGATGACAAGTGAGGAGGAGTAATTGGGAATCTCTCAAACGCTTACTATTTTCTGTCAGGTGGTTCGACCTTATACCTCAGCGGCTCAGCTACGCTATGAGCTAGTTGCCTAGTTGGGCTGTCAGTTCGATGGCCTCCAAATTAACGAGCTGCTCGTGAGGCTCACTAGTTCTCGTTTACGAGAACAAGCTAAAATCAATGTTTCGCCCTGTTCGTTAGTATAACGAGCCGAGCTAAACGAGTCAAGCAAATGAGCGCTCATTAAGCGCGCCGTGCTTCGAGCCCTACCTACTGCTGTGATTGCTGTCTGGTGCTCGGCTCCTCGCCATGCTGATAGCTGGAAGTTAATGTAGCTTTGCTCATGGGATGGAAGTGGTCAACCGGTCATGGTAGATGTCTGTCTGTTGTAATATTTTGAACCTTCCTATGTTTTCGCGGTTTCGCCCCGTAGATGCACTCGAGATCTGAGTGTTCTCAGCGGGTTTACTACTAGTGCCCCACCTCGCTATCCCCCTTTTTTTGTTTTCTGTCTATATCTTGTAGAAATGACTTTGTATTCCGTTATCTTTAATGAAAAAAATGGGGCTAGCACTGTTGGTGAAAAAAATGGGGCTAGATCTGAAGTTTTTTCCTTGCAAAATAAAAATCTAGAAAAGTGGCTGATAGAGGGGTTGGCGGGGGAAGATGGTCGTCGATATGGGGAACAGAGGTTTCGATTGCAGGTTGGGATAACGGACCTCATCAATCAATCAGGAGCTAAGCGCTCCCAAATCGTTGCGCTGAGATCGAACTTTAGCTGAAAACACAAGGGCATACATACTTGCAGGGGGCAGTGAGTTCCGGCAGCCGTGCGCAAACGAGAAGATTTTGCCGACGACGATGGCTTGAGTCAGAGTCGCCGTATCCTCGTACTTCCTTGGCTCAATCAACATGTATTGGATTCTGTGAATAGTTGGATAGAAGAAGAGACGAGGAGATCTCATCAAGGGAACAAACTGAGCAAGAACAGGGGAACACAACACAGGATTCGAGTCGAACTCCAAAACCGTAAAAGTTCCGAGTCAATCCAACACAGGATTAGAGGAACACGATACAGGATTGATTTAGCGGCTTTGCGATGCTCCGCCGCGGACGTGCTGCCAGCTGCTCTGTTCTTGCTCTGAAGATTTTGCATGCAGCTCGTTGCCAGTTCTTACTTAATCTGACCGAATCAGCCAATTTCAGACAAAACAATAGATTTGACTCACCTCGTTGCTCGACCTGGGACTGTTCACGCAGCAAGCCGGAGGATGGCCGGCGGCCAGACACTGGGCAGCGGTGGCGACGGCGAGACGGGAGCCGGGCGATGGCGTCGGCCAGGGGCCAGGGGCTGCTCCGATTAGCGGGCTAAACGGGGAAAGGTTAGCCGGACGTGGCCGTTCCACCGTTTCGATTGAAGCGGCGCGGACAAAGCGGACTCACGGACGTCCCGATTCCCGAACGACACCACCGGATAGATCATCATGTTGCATATATTTATTCTATTATTACTACGTACTCCGTATTTTTGAGTCGAGAATCATCATGTTGCAGAGCAGAGGTGGACTGTTGACTTGAGACACGCAGCGCGCAGAAGAACACATTCAAACGCGGGCAGGAGAAAGCCCACGTCGCGAAAAAGTATTGAACCGATGGTCGCAGCAAGATTTCCCTCGAATTTTGTTCCTTTTCTCGTCTAATAATTGTGTCCATCTCTCATTTATGTTTTCAGATCGTTTTATAAATTGCCAATTTTATTCGTGCTAGCCAGACGTTATGTTTACCGTGACCACTATCTTCTCAATAGAAATGTGAATAACTAGTGCTTGGCTCACGAATAATACTCAGCCGTATACCGCGCGCCAATGCACGGACTTCCGACTCTATGGATATTCACCCAACAACACCATCGCCGCCGGTTACGAAGTAGAGATCGCCAAGCCCTCAATTCCCAGCGGAAAAGCAAACTTGACCTTGATCTCTCACTAACCCTCGTATGAGCTGTGGAAAAGAGGAACAAGCAACTTTGCAATGTTTCAATCACTAGATTAAACCTAATCTGGGGCAAAATAGTGTATGAGTACAGATATTTATAGTGCACCTAGCCGCCCGAGCAATGCGATCTGTATCGGCGCCGAGTCCGCAGCCATGTCCCCTCTCGCCAGGTCGCCTTCTGTTTCTCGAGCGAGGTCGCGAGGAGGGCAACATTTTGTGAGGTAGCTCGCTCGCTCGTTTTTCGTGTGTTTCCCAGGCTGCAGGCTCGAAAAGTTTGGGCCAAGTAAGACATAAGCGGGGCTGCCCTCGGAATAGGCTTGAGTTTCCAGGCCTCAATTCTGTAGCCAATCCAAACGGTGGAATTTGTTGTCCAATTCCAGATGCCCTAATTCCGAGCCCCCATTCGTACATCCAAACACAGTGTAAGTGATCTTTAGTCCACCTAATGATATGGCAGGGAGCCACTGGTCTTGATTGGCTCCAATTTCCTTGGTGATCAGTTTCCTATTACGACTTGTCCTAGCAAGCTTCAGGTTTCAAACTTCATGTAGGACTTATCCGAGGTCCGCACATAAGGATGACTCTAACGGGGCGACGCAAACGGACGCGCGTTTGGTCCGTTTGCGTCGGGGAACGGACGCGCGTCCGGCCCATGTCCGCCTGACATGGGTATGCCTATCGGGTACCTTACCATGAGGGTACCTGGTGCACGTATCGACTAGGCCCAACTATCAGAGCCTAGATGAAGCCCATAAATGAAGGTCCAAGAAGATGGAGTATCCTCCAAGTTGGTGAAGCCATAGTCGGTTTAGACTTTCCTTACATGTAAGTCGAGTCGGTTACGAACACCCGAGACCCAGCCTATGATTTAAAGGCTGGGAGGGCCGTTGAACCAGACAACAAAACACCAGAGCCACAAAACCCTTGCGAGATTGACATCTCGCCGGGATCCCTTGTAACCACCATATTCGCAAATCAATAACAGACATGCAGGACGTAGGGGTGTTACCTCCACACGAGGGTCCTGAACCTGGGTAAAATCTTTGCCCTGCTTGTCAGCCGACGATACTACCAGCTCTACCACGTTCTCTCCCCATATTCATAACCCAGGGACCTTAACCATGGGTCATGAGTCTACCCCTCGTCAAGTGGCACCGTCTGTGGAAAAGAATAGCGCTGGACTCGAAGTTTCGCCGGTTCCATCAGCAAACGGTAACTCGCCGATCTCATCAGCAAACGGCAACTCGCCGGCCACGTCAGCAAACCACAACTCGCCGACTCAGACGACGCATGGCAACTCACCGAACCACTCGAAAAGCGGCAGCCCGCCCGCTTCACCCGCAAAAAGCGCATCTGCTCATCCGATGAACTTCAGTCCGCACTCGCCAGAGCTTCAGGAGGCGTTTTCCGGTCTCGAGTCAGGTTTGGATTTAACTGTTGGAGCATTCAGTTTTTTCGTAAACAATCTTAGCACGCAGGACTTGACAGATCCGCAACAACTCGCGCGGGGCGCACCCGAGGCCCCGTCGACTGCGTTCGCCTCATCATCGATCCTCGAGGCATGTTCACCCGCAACAACCATGTCGACTGACGAGATCGACAAATACGTGATGAAGGAACTCCAAGGCGAGGAAGCCGAATCAGCATACCACACAAGCGACTTCAACTTCGACCTCCCGCTCGACGAGAGCTTCGACTGCGGGATCTCCCTTGATGACTTCTACGAGCCCGCGACTCATAACGACAGCAACGTCGACTCTGAGGTCTACACCAATACCAACCTCGACTCGGAGATCCATAATGGCTTCGCCAATACCGGGATGAGCATAGGCGATGAGCACATCGACAACGAGATTCGCCTAGAAGATCTACTCGACGAGCATACTGGCTCCGACATGAGCTTGGACGACGACGTCGAGTCCATGACTGGAATCGACAGCACATACACGTGCCCATGGGTCACGCCCCACCAGGTGTATGTTGCCTTCTCTGCAGAATCATCCGCAGCCGCAGCCATGCGCAGGCCTACACAATTCCCATGCACGGTAACCATGCCGGATGGGGTCACAACCCTGACGATCACTGCGGAGATGGCAACAAAAACAGATGAAGTCATAAAGGAGTGCACAATGATGCCACCAGATTCCACTCCGGAGGAGATGTTGACCTTCCAGTACTTCAACTGGCAAGAGTAAATTCGACTGCAAAACTACCGGGCGACACTCGAAGAACGCAAAAGGCAGGCCAGCATCTCGAGTGCACGAAGGAGACAGCTGTCCCTTAGCTCCACAGGGCAAGCAGCCCCAAGACAGAGGTCAAGGCTGACAGGCCTCCCAGAAAATGAGAGAGCAGAAATCACCCGCAACCTGTTGTTCATGACGGAGGACGCTGACAGAATCCCAGTACCCAAAATAGCTGCGGGTGCATTATTCTCTGTAGGTGCTTACCTCAAGGCAATGCAGCCTCCGGCGGATGACCCTAACGCAGCCCTGCATCGCCAACAACTCAAATCGCTAGCTCTAGCGGCAAAGGCTATACAGCCAGAAGACAAAACTCCAGGAAGGAGTCGCGATCGCGACATAGTCGACTCACGACACGCATCACATAATCGCAGTGGTCGCAGCCACCACTCGGATGAAGGAAGGAGAAGCACGCGCCGGCACAGGTCCAGCAGAAGCAGATCTCGAAGATCCTACAGCAGCGATTCATACTCTGATCGTGAACCAGAGCCATGCGGAGCATTGTGCTTCACTCGACGCATCCGTGACACGGATGCCCAAAGGGTTCAAGTTGACATCGAACAACCCAAGTACAACGGTCGCCAAGAACCTTCCGGGTGGCTAGAAGATTACAGACTCGCCGTGGCATGCCAGCGTGGCACGAACACCACGGCATGCAGTACATACGACTCATGCTCGAAGGAACTGCCCGCGACTGGCTCAAGGCGCTCCCTCCATCATCATACGACTCGTGGGATGATTTCCGCAGAGACTTCATCAAAAACTTCGAGCCTCTTGTGAGCGCCCGAAGACATTCGAAGAATTAAGAGCATGCACTCAACGATCAGACGAGTCGTTGAGATCATACATACGGCGGTGGACCGAAATACGCAATTCGGTTGGCAAATGTCAGAAGATAGAGCCATGGATGCCTTCATACAGGTCTAGCCAGGAAGGACTTCAAAGAGGCACTTGGTCGAAAAGCCAACCTCCCTGGCTGACCTCATCAAAGTTGCGACTGAGTGGGCAGATGGGAGGATTCTGTGCGCGATCCCGTGCTTCCCACCACGCGACAACCATGAAAGCGGCAGTCGAGGCCGCAGAGACTCATACAGAGAAGATCGCAGGCGCAAACGTTCCAAACGTCCTTACGACGACGACAGACCCGAGTTCATGGCGGCTGGATACACACAACCCCGGAGACCAAGATAGAAGCAATCGACGCTCGGATGATCGACGGACAGTCGAGATCGCGAGCAGCGGAGCGACAGCTACAAAAGGCAAGAATGGCGCAAACGCAGCGACAAAACCCGAGCGGTCATTCGAGGAAAAGATGGACGACTGGTGCAGATTCCACCTCTTCAAGGGGGACGACGGAAAACTACGCTCCAATCACACCCTAAGGAACTGCAGGGAATTCGACCAAATGGCGACTGACTACATGATACGACTCAAAAGGTACGGCCCAGCACCTGCTCAGCCCACGCCTGCACCCGTACCACAGCCGAACGCTGTGCCCGCTCTCATGGCGCCACAGCCGCCACCGCAACCACCACCACAGCCTGCTCCAGGCGCAAATCGCAGGTGCCATACAACCCGTACTACGGGCGGAAGATGATCAATATCCACAGCCCCACGGGCAGATGTACATGATACAAAAGGGTCGCCCCTCCAACAGGCAGCAAAAGCTAATCACTCGACAGGTGAACATGGCTGTCATGGCACCTCCTGTGTGCCCGAATTTCTGAAGGGATCGGAAACCATCATAAGCTTCAGTCGAGAGGATCATCCCCAGCTGTAGTTCGACCAGGGCACGCGCTCTGGTACTCGACGCGCAAATAGGAGGCTACGCCATGACCAAGGTCTTCATGGATGGAGGCAGCGGCATAAACATCATCTTCGCGGACACGCTCCGCAAAATGAACAGGTCAGTCGAAAACCTCCCAAAATCTTCAAATACCTTCCACGGTATCGTTCCTGGCAAAGCAATTAGCCCAGAAGGCACCATACAACTCGACGTTACGTTCGGGGACAAAAGCCACTTCAGGACAGAGTCGATTGAGTTCGAGGTCGTCGACTGGAAATCACAATACCATGCTATCTTGGTCGCCCGACGTTTGCTCGATTCATGGCGGTGCCACACTACGCGTACCTCACGCTGAAGATGCCAGGACCAAAGGGAGTCATCACTGTCCGTGGAAACTTTCAAAGGTCCGATGCTTGCGACCGCGAGTTCAGCAAAATCTCCGAGATTTCGGTGGAAGAATCACTCGCCGACTGGCGATTTCCAACGACCGCACACTCCTTCCGGAGCATAAAAGTTGGCAGTCGACAGATCCTTCAATGCTACAAATGACACAAGGTCGCATCAGGTGCACCCGACCGATCCGTCCAAGACAGTCAACGTATCTTCGAGCCTGCCTATCGCATAGGAAGGCGCGCTCGTCGAATTCCTCCGTGAGAACTGGGAAATATTTGCGTGGTGTCCAGCCGACATGCCAGGTATTCCCAGGGAATTCGCCGAGCACTCTCTCCAATTGTTTCCAGATGCAAAGCCAGTCAAGCAAACGATGCGTCGAATCTCCGGCCCAAAGCGAACCGCAGTCGAATCTGAAGTCGACCGGTTACTCGCAGCAGGATTCATTAGGGAAATCAAGAAATCACAATGGGTGGCCAACCCCGTACTCGTAGAGAAGAAGCATACAGACATCCTTCGGATGTGCGTGGACTTCACAGCGCTGAACAAGTGCTGTCCAAAGGATCACTTCCCGCTACCCCGAATCGACCAGATCGTCGACTCCACCGCCGGATGCGCACGACTCTCCTTTCTGGATGCTTACTCAGGTTATCACCAGATAAGGATGAAGCAAGAAGACGAAGAAAAAACGGCGTTCATAACCCCACTCGGGGTCTACTGCTACACAACTATGCCCTTTGGGCTCAAAAACGCGGGTGCAACATACCAGCGCATGATGCAGGACTGCCTCAAAAAGCAAATCGGACGCAACGTCCAGGTCTACGTGGATGACATTGTCATTACCACAAGGGAAGAACACACACTACTCGACGATTTGAGGGAGACGTTCGCAAACCTCAAACGCTTCCATATCAAGCTCAATCCTAAGAAGTGCACGTTCGGCGTTCCAGCCGGGCAGCTCTAGGGTACCTAGTCTCTGCCGTGGAATCGAAGCAGACCCGGAGAAAATACAGGCCATCCTCACAATGCAAAGGCCTTCAAAACTTCACGATGTGCAGAAACTAGCAGGGCGAGTGGCAGCGCTCAGTCGATTCATCAGCAAACTGGGTGAAAAGGCACTATCATTCTATCGACTGATGAAGAAGGCGGACAAGTTCGAGTGGACGCCAGAAGCTGAAGCAGCTTTCACAGATCTCAAGCGGATCCTCACAAGCCCTCCGATCCTCGTCGCACCTAAGGAACGGGAACCACTATACCTGTATGTCTCGGCTACAAACAGGGTGGTGAGCACCGTGTGGTAGTCGAACGCATGGAGGAGGGGCACGCCCAAAGCATACAACGTCCAGTCTACTACCTGAGCGAGGTTCTCTCCATATCAAAGCAGCGTTACCCGCACTATCAAAAGCTGGCATACGCCGTGTTCATGTCCTCAAGGAAGTTGACGCACTACTTCACAGAGCACCCGATCACCGTGGTAAGTAACTCAGCAATCGGCGATATCCTCACAAACCCCAATGCAACGGGCGAGTCGCAAAATGGCTCATCGAGCTGGCTCCAAGAGACATCAAGTACGAGCACCCGAAGGCCATCAAAGCACAAGTCCTACCCGACTTCACAACCGAGTGGATAGAAGCCCAATTACCTGGAGCACTAGATGTGTCCAACTCATAGACCATGTACTTCGATGGGTCAAAGAAACACGAAGGCGCGGGAGCAGGCGTCATCCTCATATCACCAAAAGGAGACAAGCTCTGCTATGTCCTGCAAATGGGATTCAAATTACCCTCTAACAACGAGGCTGAGTACGAGCCTTGATCCATGGCATGCGGATGGCCAAAGCACTTGGGTGCACTCGATTGATGATCTACGGCGACTCGAATCTTGTGGTGCAGCAAACAATGAAGGCCCGCGACGCCATAGCAGACAACATGATCGCTTACCGCGACCTGTACAACACACTGGAGGGCAGCTTCGACGGCTGCGAGTTGTGGCACATAGGAAGAGCAATCAACGAAGAAGCAGACATGCTAGCCAATCTTGGCTCTACTGGTGCACAAGTTCCAACTGGTGTCTTTCTCGAGCGCATTGAGCACAGGTCCATCAAGGAAAAACAGGCACCTCCTACATTGACTACACCAGCCAAGAACAAAGCACCTAGCACAGAGGACCTCCCAGTCGAGGTACTCCTCATCGAGCCAACTTGGACTCAACCTTTTCTGGCATACATACTCCGCAGCGAGCTACCAGATGACATAACCGAGTCTCGGCGCGTCATTCGGCGATCCAAGGCATACACCGTCATCAACGACGAGTTATACAAGCGCAGCATATCAGGTATGTTCCAAAGATGCATAGCATTCGAAGATGGCCAAGCCATACTTTGGGATATTCATGTAGGTACCTGCGGGCATCACGCCAGCAGTCGATCACTTGCATCGGCTGCCAAAAATTCGCAACAAAGCCGCACGCACCCGCATCGGCGTTGAAGACAATACCATTGGCCTGGCCTTTCGCCCAGTGGGGGCTTGATATGGTTGGGCCACTCAAAAAATCTTCGCATGGCGGGCATACACACCTCCTGGTGGCAGTCGACAAATTCACAAAGTGGATCGAGGCGGTCCCCATCACAAATTTGACTGCTACTACGGCAGTCAACTTCATAAAGAGCAGCATCTATCACTTTGGTGTCCCAAACAGTATCATCACTGATAATGGCACAAACTTCACGACTGAGGAGTTCCGAAACTTCTGCAAAGAGCAAGACATCACGCTCAACTATGCATCCGTGGCACATCCACAATCCAATGGCCAAGTCGAAAAGGCCAATGGGCTTGTGACGAGCGGAATCAAGAAGCACCTCCTGGTACCACTCAAAAGGGCCGCGAGTGCTTGGGTTGAAGAACTCCCATCTGTGTTATGGAGCCTACGCACAACTCCCAACGCTTCAACACAGTTCACACCATTTTTCATGGTCTACGGCGCAGAGGAAATCCTGCCATCAGACGTAAGGTTCAATGCACCACGAGTTGAAGCATACAATGAAGACGACGCGGAAGAAGCACTCGAAGACGCAGTCGACTTGCTCGATGAAGCGCGCGACCCGGCCCTGGCTCGCACAGCTGTTTACCAGCAGGATCTCCGAACCTACCACAACCGTCGACTGCGCACCAGGTCCTTCGTTGTTGGTGACCTGGTTCTTCGACTGAAGCAAAAGAAGGTGCACAAACTCGCCTCCCCATGGGAGGGTCCCTTCATCATCACTGAGGTCCTTGGTGGTGGCACATATAGACTGAAGCACGCGAAGACAGGCGAACTTTCACATAATCCTTGGAACGTTGCGCACCTGCGCCGTTTCTATGCATAAGTGATCAAAAGCCACACAATGTAATAGGCGATATGTCGGATGGCTGCAGGTTTCAGACGCGCTCTTTTCCTTACCAGGGTACCTAAGGGGGCTGGAAGGTTTTTAATGAGGCGGCCTGCAGCCTAACATTCAAAAGTGGAATATAATCAATGTTCCTCCTATCTCTCTGTGTTTACTACTCGCATAATTCATAACTTAACCGCACCCGAACACTCGGGGGTTGCGTTATCAATCGCACGAGCTCTCGCTCCTACAAAGCATAAACACCTTAGCCGCACCCGAACACTCGGGGGCTGCGTCATAAAGGTTCAAGCAAAAACGCAAACTTTGCAGTCGCACTCGAATACTCGGGGATGCACAATCATTGCTTCACAATCAACATATATTTCATAAACCCCACTCGATCGACTCGGGGGCTGGGCAAGTACAAAAATGCTCAATTCATATACAAAGAGTCAAAATTTACACTCGGGGGCTGCCCCTATACAAAAATTGCACTCGCATGCCACTCTAATCCTCTGGCTCGTCTTTGATGGGCAGCACAGGACCACAAAGTTGTTCATGAGTACGCTCGATCAGCGTCTCCGCAGCACGAATAGTGTCATCCAGATCTCCTTGTTCCAGAATCGCTCCGGGTGCGGGTGGCGGCAGCACCAAAGTTGGTTTTCGACTCCGCACATACGCCATCGCCGCGTTGGCTCCAACCACAAGTTTTTGAGTCAGCAACTCTCGAATAGGAGCTGCATGGCGAAAAAATCCAGCAAAGCGTGGATCCCTTGTGGTTGCGGCCCTGAAGGAAAAAGAGTCTCATTGAGATGAATAAACGCCATCCGACACAACTCGAGCAATTGGGCACTCCGCCAGGCACGATCCTTCAAGGTGGCTAGTATGCGCGCATGGTATCTATGAAGCCAAAAGTGTTGACGCCCAGTCGTGGGGTTGTCAACCACACTATCCAAATGCTCCTCCACGCGAGTTTGCTTTGCCTGGAAGTTGTCAACAAAGCCTGCAAAATAGGCACACCAGTCAAACCAAAAAGGACAAGGCTATGCAAAAAGTTTGTAAGCAGAGCAAGACTCGAACTCACAATCGAGCTGCCTGTTCACAAGCTCCATCTCTCCGAGCACATAATCTTCGCGTTGGGTGGCCAACACGGGTCTCATCCTCAGCACATTCAGCTCGTCCTGGGCACTCTTCAGGTCTTGCTCCATTTTCACAAATTTTGTTTTCATAAATTCCATCACCTTGGCATCATTTGCCACCTGAGCCTGTGGTCAAAGCAGCGGGTTCCCGTGACTGTTGCAAGAGCATAATCACAATACAAAATTTGTGTCAGAAGCAGAAACTCAAGGCATAAGTTGAGGGCAAATAGCATATAGCTCTTCGAGCACAGACACATTAACAAAAGAACCATTGGCATAAACAAGTAGCAAAACCAGGCGCATACTCGCGCAGTTCAAAGGTATCATTACATGGCATAAAAAAGGGGTGCAGCTACCCTAAACCTAGGAAGTCGATTCCGACCTAGTCCTAAGCAAATGAGCAGCAGCCTCAGCTGCCCGGCACTCCATGGTGGCCATAAAAACTTCGGCCAGTCGTGCAGCTGGCCCGCTAACTCCCTTCAGAGACACGGGTTTCCCGTCTGGTCTCCGAGGGAACTCAGAAAGAGCTTTCTCATAGTCACCCTCTTATCCATGACCCAAAAGGAGCTTGAGGGTGGACTCCGAGCCGCGTACCGTGAGGGCGCGAGCGAAATCCACCATGGTGGACGTCCCCAGGCCAAAAACATCGGCGAAGCCATCCGCAGTCGACGGCACTTCGCAACTTGGGAGCACAGCCTTGTACATTTGCGCCGAGTGTACTCGCTGACATGGCGAGTGCATCCTTCGCGTGGGTGCAAACGGCGCCGAGGTTGCCCACAACACGGTCGAGTGATAGATAGCCACTCGCCGTGCCTACAGAGGCCGGTGCGCCAGCAGCTTCTTCACAAATCAAAAAGAGCAAAAGTCATTACATGACACTCGACAGCTGCACCATAACGTCAAAGAGAAGGAAATACTCACCTCCCACGACCTGCGCGAGTTCCGCCAGCTGTTCAGCATATCCTCGCTCGTGTGCGGCAGCTGAGTTGGTGGCAGCATCTAGCTCCTTCTTCGACTCAGCCCGCTGCGCGGCGAGTGCCTCCTCCAGCTCCTTCACGCGAGACTCAGCCATTGTCTTTTCGCCTGTTGCAGTAGATCACATGGAGTTCATACTCAACAAAGTCAAGCATTGCATAAAAGAAGACACAGAAAACAACAACATGGAGACTCACGACTGAGCCGCTCCAGGTCGTTGCGCAGGCCATCCCTCTCCTGCTCCACTTGGACATATGCCTTGACAGACTCTGCCAGGGTGCAGTAGAAGGGCTGCAAATACACGCAGTTAGCGTAAGCACACAACCCCAAAGTATGCGGGCTAGGCAAAAGATACTCACATGGTTCGTCCACGGTTCAGGGGTCGTGGCGGATGTCCCGGCTTCTGGAGTCGTCACACTCGTCACCTTGGTCGCCTCAACGACAGCAGCGGTGGCCATCGGCTGGGCGACCTCTGGCGCAGCCGGAGAGACATCCGAGTGTTCCGGGGTCGGAACTTTCTCGGCTGGCGGAGTCGCAGGCTGATCGGTCTCAGCACTGCAAATGGCACAAAGGGAAGGACAATAAGCATAAACATGCAACAGCAGAAACTCTCATATCATAAGCACAGACACATACCTGTGCTCCTCCTCTTCCTCGTCGTCGAGGTTTTCAAAATTTGGGCCTCCAAAAGGAAGGACTCTACTCGACTTGGGAGGAGGGGTCGAGCTCCGCAAAGGAGCAGTCATGGTAACGGGTGGTGAGCCCGAATCTTCGTCATCTTCCAACCCCTGCTCCTTCGCGTGTGAGCTCACAGATGAAGGTGCCTTTTTGGCCAGTCGACGACGCTTCGGAGGCACGGCATCGGTTTCGTGGTCAGAGGCGGCCACTTCTTCAGTATGTACCTCCTCTGCTGCTTCCTCTTCAATCTCCACCATATGCGAAGTGTTGGCGGAAGGAACCGGTGACTGATCCCCCTTCGCTTCCACCTCCTGCACCTGAGTTTCCTCAGTCGGGCCATTCTCTGGCAGAGGAGGAAGAGAGGCAGCAGTCGAGTGATCCTGCGTAGCACATATCATCACAGCAAAGTTAAAGGCTATGAAGCATACGAGTGGCAACTCCTAAATGCAAACAGATCATAAAGTACACATACCTCAAGCAAAGGATTTTCCATCCCATACGGAGTGACGGGGCAGTCGACGTTGCACGGGTCGGCTGCCGTGAGGCTGGTGATGGATCGCACATGCGCCACCAGCCCATTCCTTGACAGCTCCTCTGGGCTCATCCGACTAGAGTCGTGCGCGCCCTCATACTGCCACATGGGGTGTGCTCGGGCGCGGAGCGGCCACACCCGCCTCTTCACAAATGTGGCAATTAGATGGATGCCAGTAACCTTGTCCAGCAGGCCTCCAATCCGGGTCAGCAAAGGGCCTGCTTCCGCCAATTCTTCGGCTGAGAGCTGGTGATCCCAGGCCTTGGTCTTTGCAAAAGCAGCAGTCGAGAAAGCGGCGGCTGCGCCCTGCTCGACACTCGCATAAAACCATCCTTTCCTCCAGCCTTGGGCGGAGTCGACAGTCTTCAGGCGAAAGTATCGGGTGTCGCCGCGCACCTGGATCCTGCAGCCGCCCATAGGGTAGGTGCGGCCGCCTCCCCTGTTCGGTCGCACCATAAAAATGGCCTTCCACAACGCCTAGCTGGGGGCGACTCCGAGGAAGCACTCGCACAGCGTGATGAAGCACACAATATGCAGAACACTATTTGGGGTGAGATCATGGATCTGCACCCCATAGGCATAAAGCAATCCACGAACAAAATCCTGGAGCGGAAGGGAAAAACCCCTGGGCAGAAACTCCGCAAAGCAAACGCGCTCGTTGGCGCGTGGTTCAGGGAGTACCTCCTTGGGCGACGGCGCACGGGTGGCCAGTTGATCTGCAGGAGGCAGCAGACCTTGCTCGCGGAACTTGGCGAGCTGGGCGTCCTTGATCATGGATTTCGACCAGTCCCCGCTGCTTTTCTTCAGGGCGGCGGTGGCCACAAACCCGCTCGCCACGCTCTTCTTGCCCTTTGCGGCCGCATCAGTCACGATAGCGGATGCCGCACCTCGCTTGGCACCTCCACCCTTTGCCATTGCTAGCGTGGATGTGCGGAGTGCAAAGAACTTGGGTGCAAGAACAATGGAGCAGCGGCGCAAGGAAGAAGAGGAGGAAACAGGGGCGGCGCAGGGAGCAAATGGCAAGTAAAAAACTCTACCAGCGCCGCTCTTCCTATTTACCACAAGTCAAAGACGATCCTCTCCGTTAATCCATAAGCATACGCTCTGCGCGATATCTTACCGTACATGTGGCGGCCATGGAGAGCAACCGTCGCCAGCCACTCCGCCCACTACGCACGGGAATCCAGGAACCATCATCACGCGCCATGAAAATCGCGCCAGAGCGGTCAAATCACGTCCAAGCGGCATCGTCCTTGGTCAGCTCTGCATAATGGGCCCACAAGCAGGGTCGCGTCCCATCAGTCTTACTAGGCACGCCACCGCTTGTCAGAGATGGCCGTCGCAAAATGCGTCATTGCTGGCGTTTCTTCATATTGCACAACTGGCACAAAAAAGTCACTCGATGCCTTCTTCGATTGATATCACACAAGAATTTCGATTGGCCTTCCAGCAGAGGTCAGAGATGCCAGTCGAAGGACATTCGACTGAAGCATAATACTCCCATCGGGAGCGTATCAAAAAATTCTTTGACTAATATGTGCAGGATAAAAAGATTTTGAGATTATCCTCCATTGCAAGCAATAAAGCACAATCTCGGGGGCTACTCCCATCGGGAGCGCTGTCACGCACCCGATAGAATAACGGCAAAGTATCAGTCGACAAATTACTCGACTCAGTTCATAAGCAAAATCATACTCGAAATATTCCCGAATTGTATCTGACGATCCTCGGATGCTGCATGCATAGTGCAAAGGTAAGACCCACCGATCAGTCGAGCTGGGCTAGGGACCGCTCCAGCAGTGTTATCCTTGAACTTTCCGTGTCAGCAGACATGATGAAAATCCCGACGGACGCGTTGGGTAAATTCAAATTATACTGCAGTTCGGATCAGTAAGACCTCAACGGCCTGATTCGAATCTGACCAGTTTGTTCCAAATTCGAGTCCGAGGACTCGAGTTTGATTGAAAGCTAGTATGGTTTTGCCCGAATGGTAGTTAACTGGCCCGATCCGTCGTGTGTGCCGGGCCTGCTAAGCTATTATCCCTTGATTATCACAAGCAAAAAGTCATAGTCGATGAAACACTCGACATAGCCAACATGTGCTATTTCATACAGGAATTCCAAATTATAAACACAGATGCAAAGAATATAACGTGCATGGATGTATGAGTCCATGCCCGACTCTTCGAATCAAACAAGTACTCGGGGGCTACTGACATGGGTATGCCTATCGGGTACCCTACCATGAGGGTACCTGGTGCACGTATCGACTAGGCCCAACTATCAGAGCCTAGATGAAGCCCATAAACGAAGGCCCAAGAAGACGGAGTATCCTCCAAGTTGGCGAAGCCATAGTCGGTTTAGACTTTCCTTACATGTAAATCGAGTCGGTTACGAACACTCGAGACCCAGCCTATTATTTAAAGGCTGGGAGGGCCGTCGAACCAGACAACAAAACACTAGAGCCACAAAACCCTTGCGAGATTGACATCTCGCCGGGATCCCTTGTAACCACCATATTCGCAAATCAATAACAGACATGCAGGACGTAGGGGTGTTACCTCCACACGAGGGCCCTGAACCTGGATAAAATCTTTGCCCTGCTTGTCAGCCGACGATACTACCAGCTCTACCACGTTCTCTCCCCCATATTCATAACCCAGGGACCTTAACCATGAGTCTTGATGAGTCTACCCCTCGTCACCGCCCCTTTTCGGCCACTGGACCCAACGGGCCGACCCATTGAGTCCGCCCGGCCAGGGTTTTTATCATTTTGATCATTTTCGGGCAGGGTTTTTGATCGATCACATTGCAAGCAAAATAATACATTACAACAAAACATATAGCAATACAAATAATACATTACAAATAATACAATCCAAATAGTTCATCAAATAGTTATTACAATCCAAATAGTTCGGTAAATAATACAAATTGTCACAAATTGTTTCACAAATGCATAGTCTTACAAACCAAATAAATATAAAGACCAATAGTTTATCAAATGGAACTACTGGTTACCGTAGTGCTGCCAGACATGCTCCACCAAATCATTTTGGAGACGAAGATGAGACAACTTCTCACGAACATCACGGTGGAAGTCGAGGAACTGAGCAAATGTGGACGGTCCCTAGGGCTCAACCAACTGACCCTGAAACTGCCATGCCTGATCATGCATGCCCTCGTCGCGTTCATCCTCCACGATCATGTTGTGCATGATCACACAAGCAGTCATCACCTCCCATAGTTGGTCCTTGTCCCATGTCCTAGCAGGGTGGCGAACAATAGCCCATCGTGACTGGAGGGCACCGAATGCACGCACCACATCCTTTCTAGCACTCTCTTGTTCCTTGGCGAACCTCTTCTTCTTCTCATCATCGGGATTGGAGATGGTCTTGACAAATGTAGTCCACGTAGGGTAAATCCCATCAGCAAGATAGTAAGGCTTGTCATACTCATGACCATTGATCTCATAGGTCACCTGGGGTGCCAGGCCATTGGAGAGCCTGTTGAACACCGGAGACCGCTGCAGCACATTGAGGTCATTGTGCGAGCCGGTCATGCCAAAAAGTGCCAAATCCACAAATTTTGTGATGCCACGACCCGTGCACGCCCCAACATGGCCCTTGTACTGCCCCTGCCAAGAAAATGGGCAGCTCCTCCACTCCCAGTGCATATAATCTATGCTGCCAATCATCCCAGAGAAGCCTCTGACCTCGTTGATGGCCAAGAGCCGGGTCATGTCCGCGGCATTGGGCTTCCTCAAGTACTCCGTGCCGAACACCTATACCACGGCCCTGCAAAACTTGTACATTGCTTCTAGGCACGTGGACTCACTCATCCGCACGTACTCGTCTACAAGTTCACCGGCAATTCCATATGCAAGCATGCGAACGGCGGCGGTGCACTTCTGGGACGACGAGAAGCCGAGGGTACCACATGCATCGGGCTTGCATAAGAAATAGTCATCAAAATGCATCACCACCAACCGGATACGGTTGAACAAAGATCTTCTCATCTGGAAACGGCGCCGGAAAATCTTGGGAGGATACGTGGGTTTATGGGGACGAAAGTAGTCCCCATACAGCTGGATTTGGCCAGCTCTCCGGTTCTGGTCCAGATCAGGAGAACGGCCCGGCAATGACCCTCGGAACACCGGCCGCATCCTCTCTATGTACTCGTTGACGATGAGGGTGGCAACCAGGCCATCACTCTCATCGTCGGAGGAATCGTCCGATGATGACGGGTTGTACAGGATGTAGTTCTTGTAGTACCACTCATCCGAGCTATCCATGGCCGAGTTCGTACCTGAGTTCTTGTCGGGGCGAACGGCCGAACACCTTGTGGGCGCCGTATGTGTCGCGGGCGCTGCGAGAGAGATGGCCGCAAGATTCACCGGCCGTCGCGGGGAGAAAGCTTCTCCGGTGATGGCGGGGAAGAGGAGCAGCAGACGGCGTCTCTGGAATGGCCTGTAGTGCCAAATCGAGGGAGCCACGGCACGGTGGCGGCGAGAGGGCCGACAGAGGAGGAGGAGGTTGGGGTGGGGAACGGTCTAATTTGCGTGCCAGGGGCGGACTAGGGCAGGACACAAAAGCGCTCCGCTCGCGTCCGTGGCCGACGCATCGGTGGCCCAAATTTGGGCCAAGAATGGGTCGCGGCGGACTGAAAAACGGACCGCAGTCCGTTTGCGTCGCCCCGTTGGGCCATGTTTTTGGCCTCCACGGACAGGAACGGAGGCGCGCGGACTCGATGCGTCGCCCTGTTGGAGTCATCCTAACACAGATTCCACGCCTCCCTCTATCTGCTTCCTTTGTACGTGCGCCGGGCCTTGTGTCGCCTCCATGCATATGGTAGCTGCTAGCATCACGGCCTCCCGTAGTCGACGTAGCACACAAAGCCTCCGCTAGTAACTCGTCTCCAACGTGAACGCCAACATATCTAAGTACAAATAATACAGAAGATTTAGGCAGTATAAAAATCTCCAAAAATTAATTGGTGTGCTCGTTAAGGATTAAATTGACTTGTTTTTGTAGTTGTTTTTCTCGAGCTCGCGTGATCGGACCAGTCGACATCTCGATGTGAATATCTTGTGTTTTGGCTTCTGGCTCTTGAAACGGCGGGGCGAGGTGGATCCTTAGCGGCGGCGACTCAATGACGGCTTTTTCTGGCAGATGTGGCTAGGAAACTGCCGAAACCAAGGGCGGCGGGCTGCGGTGGCAACTCGGTGCGGAAAGAGGAACAAACTCGTGCGGGCCTGAAATGTCCCTCCTAGCTTTTCAGGGCACCCTCGGTTCGGCCACGGAAATACGTTCGAGGAGGAAATTGTCGGGCGTCTATAATTTTTTCGGTTCGACCAGATTTACGGTCGTTGTTCTGGCTCGTTTTTCGTTGCACAACCAAAAGTTACAGTTATTTTTCGGTTTGACGGTTTTTTTGATCACTGAGAGATGCTCTTAGGCAGTTATCTTTTTTTTAAACTGCTCTTAGGCAGTTATCTAGTTTTTTTTGAAGGGTAAACACTATATTAAGTCAGCAAGCCGCCTCATTAAAAACCTTCCAGTCCCCGTGGGTACCCTGGTAAGGAAAAGAGCGCGTCTGAAACTTGCCGCTTTAACCAGTTTAGGTTACATCCGGGTTACAATCAGCACTGAGGCTGTCAACTAGAAACTCTGGCACCGCGCCCAGCCATTCTTGTGACACACCTCCGAGACACGCCGCACGCGTGCACAGGTGTGCCACAATATTTGCTGATCGACAGGCAAAAACTAGAGAAAAAACCTGAAAGAAACCTAACAGATCACTCACATCCTGTAGCACAGTAGCAATCACCGACAGGTCTGTTGCCCTTGCTTCCCAACATCTCACAAGCTCTGTGTTGTCCGTCTCGAACAAAACTGAGCGTAGGCCTTGAGCTTGTGCATAAAAGACTGCGTCTCGGAACGCCAAAGCTTCCGCGCAGAGGGATCACCAATTCCTTTGTAGACTTTGCTCCATGCACCCTTGAAGCCTCCAGCATCTCGTGCAACACCGCCACTGCCCGCTGAACCCTCCTGTGCACATATTGCTCCATCAAAATTCAGCTTCACTACTCCATCCGGAGGTCCATGCCAAACACACACAGGGCGTGCCGTCACAGTCCTCTTTGCCACGCTTGGTAGTTCGAGGTCTAGGATGGTTCGTCTTACATGCTCAATTGCACCATCCGGTTCATAGCCTCTGCCACCATGTGTCCAATTGTTTCGCGATGACCATATAGTATACATCACCGTTGTCACAATCGCCCTCTCCCTCAAGCAAAATGTCTGCTGCCCATGTTACAGGATAGAGTCTAGGTAACTTAACCTTAAACACATCCTTTGCTGCTGTCCAAAACAATTGAGCGTGTGGACATTCAGTCAACGCATGTAACAAGGTCTCACTTGTTGCTTTGCATATCCCACAGGTGCTTTCTTCTTTGACATGCCGCCTGGAGAGAGTCGAATAGTCAGGCAGTATGCCTTTTAGAACTCTCCACCAAAAAACTTGCACCTTGGGTACGACCTCTAATTTCCAATTTTGCTTCCACACTTCCTTCTTTGCGGTACTGGAAGATGGAACACCAGCTGCCAGCGCCACCACTTGATTTGCTTCAGAATCAACTAGAGCACGGTACGCAAAACTGTCCAGTTTTTTCTAATGCCCATGCCATCCAATCATCACCACCCTGGAATCGCAATGGTATCTGCATAATTAGCTCAACGTCTGGAGCCATAAAATTCTCTCGCAGATTTGGGATAATCCACTGATGTGTGATAGGATCAATTGGCTCGCTAACCATCTCACAATTTGATGATTGCAGCCTGCCCATCGGTCGCAATGATCGTGCTCCCGGTATCCAACTATCTTCCCAAATAGATACTGAATGCCCCGAGCCAATCCGTCGAATTAACCCCTTGTTCAACGCTTCTCTTCCTGCTATAATAGCCCGCCAAGTCTTGGACACAGTCCGAGGAACAGTAGCCTCCATAAACCCTGCGTTTGGGTAATATCTGCTCCTGAGCACACGAGCACATAAAGAGTTTGGGGAGGAAATCAGCCGCCAGCCTTGTTTCCCTAAAAGAGCAATATTAAACGCATGCATGTCTCGGAAACCCATCCCTCCCTTCCCTTTTGGTGTCGCCATACGATCCCATGCAAGCCAATGCATGGATCGTTTATCCAAATTGCCACTCCACCAGAAATTTGCCATTATCGAAATCAGCTTTTTACATGTCGCTTTGGACAGCTGAAAACAGCTCATACTGAAGGTCGACATTGCCTGGATCACTGCTTTGATCAATGTTTCCTTGGCTGAATAGGACATCATCTTTTCGCCCACCCATTCACCTTAGCACGAGCTCGCTCAAGTATGTAATTGAACGCCTCATCAGTTAACCGGCCTGCTGCCGTAGGAAGACCCAAATATTTCTCACTAAAGGCTTCCATCTCGATATCTAAAACAGCCTTAACAGCTACTCTAACCGTCTCTTGGACACAAGGACCGAAGAACACTGAGCTCTTTGATATGTTTACCTGCTGCCCTGACGCTGCATTAAAGATACTCAGAATTTCATTCAGCCTTCTTGCAATCGATTCAGTTGCATTGATGAAAATCAAACTATCATCAGCAAATAATAAATGTGTGATCCAGGGCGCTCTATTGCACACCCTAATACCATGATCAACTACACCTCCTCCATACTGATTTAGAAGTATTGAGAAACCCTCTGCACAAATCAAGAATAGATACGGCGACATTGGGTCACCCTGCCTAATCCCCCTTGATGGTAAAAATTGTGACAAGAGCTCACCATTAATTTTCACTGAGAAACTTGCCGACGATATACACTGCATAATCAACGTCACCATTCTCAACGGAAAACCCATCTTCAGAAGCATAGCACGAAGAAGGGCCACTCCACACGATCGTACGCTTTCATCATATCAAGCTTGACTGCACACAAGCCCTTCTTCCCCTTCTTATTTCGTTTAAGCGTATGAACGCATTCAAATGCCACTAGAGCGTTATCCGTAATCAGTCGCCCTGGGACAAACGCGCTTTGCTCAACACTTATGAGGTCCTCCAACAGAGGACGCATTCTGTTAGCAATAGCCTTTGTACAAATCTTATAAAGTACTGTACAAAGTGAGATAGGTCGAAATTGAGTAATTGACTGAGGGTTCCGTACCTTTGGGATTAAAACTATAGCAGTCTCGTTTAGTCCAGGGAACCATCCTCCACAATTCAACACACTAAGCATTGCCGGAACCAGCTCCCCTCTAACCAGCTCCCAATGTCGCTGAAAAAACCCCGCCGTGAATCCATCCACTCCAGGGGCTTTGGACGGATGCATTTGGATTAAAGCTGTCTTAATTTCCTCCTCAGTAAATTCTTTATCCAAGTTTTCACGGGTGTTGTTGTCTATCTTTTCTTGTAGATAATAGTTCAGCCATCACCGGCTCTCCTTGTGAGCTATACAACTCTTTGTAAAATCCCTGCACTTCCTCCTGTATCTCCTCCTTACTCTCACACAAGGAGCCATCACTACGTTGCAGTGTTGTAATGTTGTTCGTACGTCTCCTTTGTGCTACCTGGGCATGGAAGTAAGCCGAGTTTCGGTCTCCTGCCTTGAGCCAATTAATCCTCGACCTCTGCTTAATCCATATCTCTTCTTGTAACATCATCTCACTAATCTTCTCCATGGTTTTCTTCTCTGCATAAGATGGTCCCTTACCAATGGACTGTGCACGGTGACGCTCCAAATCAGTTCTAAGTCTGGCTAATTTCCTTTTAAAATTACCAAAAGTAGCAGTACCCTAGCTCGACAAGCCCAACTGCAGTCCACTAAGCGTACCAGCCAGCCCGCCAGTGCTCGCACCCTGCTGTCCTTGTTGCCAGAACTGTTTGACGACTTTGTCATAGTCAGCATGGGTTTGCCACATGTTTTCGTATCTGAAACTCCTCTTCGGTCGCTGTGGCGTTTCCCTCTGTCGGAGCTCAGCAAACACTAAGCAATGATCTGACTCCACAGTACTTAAGTGACGAACCTTAATTACCGGAAATATGTTTGTCAGTGCCATGTTTCCAAAGGCCCTATCAAGCCTAGCCTTCACATGTGCGCGACCTGGTTGTCGGTTATCCCAAGTAAACGGCACACCCACGTACCCCAAGTCCATAAACTCACAATCTTCCACAACCTCACGAAATGGCCTCATCTGCCACTCCATCTTCTCGTTCTCACTAAAGTGTTCCGTTGCGTGCAGGGTTTCGTTGAAGTCTCCCATACATAACCACGGATAGCTTCGGAGAGCATGCAAATGTCTCAACAAAGTCCAGCTTTGATGTCTATTCTCCCTTCTTGCTTCACCATAGAAACCAGTGAAACGCCAAGGAGGGACTGCACCATCTCTTTGTGTCACGATCGCGTCTATATGGTAGAGATTGAAGCTCTTCACCTCCACTGACACCGCAGCGGACCAGAAAAGGCCAATGCCTCCACTCAGACCGTCACTATCAACAGCAAATCCCCCGTTAAAACCGAGGGTGCTAACTAGTTTCTCGACCCTCTTCCCCGCAATCTTTGTTTCCATCACGAAGAGGAGGGCGGGCTCTTGCTGCTTTACAAACGTACGCAGCTCCCGAACTGTCGGCTGGTTCCCAAGCCCCCGACAGTTCAATCCAGCACAATTCATTGCTCCTGGCCCGGCTGATCTGCAGCCGGCGCCATATTTGAAGAATTAGCATCCCCTTCTAGTACAACCTTCGTTTTCTTGGCATCAGGAGACGGAGCAGCTGACTGAGAGCCAGCCTCCGGTCTATCATCTCTTTTTGCACCCAACACCGGAGGCGCAAACTGCACCAGCTGATTTTCAACTTGCATGGCACTCGATGGATCATTAAGTTCAAACCGCCTATAGGTTTCAGTATTACCACGTGCACCAGCAAAACGACCTCTTCCACGGTACCCACCACGTCCACGGCCTCTCAGGCCCTGAGTAGGTGGTGCTTCCCTAGTATCCTTCCCTTCCTTGGTGCCATCAGATTCGCCCTGAGCCGTCGGGGAGCAAGGAATGAAGATTGTACAGCCTCTACTTCGAGCTCGCACGCCAACCTTTGCAATGCCAGAACCTTTCATCAATATTGCGGACTGGAACACTCGCGGCCTAAATGATCAAGCTAGGAAAGACACCGTGCATGCCTTGTTTGCCAGCACACCTTGC
Organism: Poa pratensis; assembly: GCA_947311845.1. Lineage (NCBI taxonomy): Eukaryota > Viridiplantae > Streptophyta > Magnoliopsida > Poales > Poaceae > Poa > Poa pratensis. The sequence goes on from CAMZMU010000052.1 coordinate 48,554,692, forward strand.
CACATTGCCTGCCTTCAAGAAACTAAGCTCGACTTCATCGACCACGCTACGGCTGCTTATATTGGGGGTTATCGGCTTCGCTCCTTCGCCCACAGGCCGGCTATCGGCACCAGAGGAGGGATCCTTTTCCTGTGGGATGATGACCATGTTTCCTTGACAAACATCCACATTGGGACTCACCTGATCTCTGCCGACGTCTGCATCCGGGCATGCGGCACTACATTCAAGCTGACCAATGTGTATGGGCTGGCTATCGATGCCGAGAAAAGAGCTTTTCTTGATGAGGCTATTGCTTGTACCCCCGCAAATGGTGAAAAATGGCTCATTATTGGTGATTTCAACCTCATCTATCAGCCGTCGGACAAGAACAACTCCAACTTGAATTTCCGTCTTATGGGCCAATTCCGCCAGGCTCTAAATACTTGTCAGCTGAAGGAGATCAAGTTGCAGAATAGGAAATTTACCTGGAGCAATGAAAGAAACGACCCAACTTTGGTCAAACTGGACAGAGCCTTCTGCAATCCTAGTTGGGATCTCGCCTTCGGGCATCACGTGCTCATGGCCCTCTCATCGTCGCTTTCAGATCATTGTCCACTAATGCTATCCAGTCAACGTGGTCCTTGGCGACCGCCCTCTTTTCGTTTTGAGCATTTCTGGACAAAAATGCCGGGTTTCCTCGACGTCGTTCAAGAGGCATGGGCTGAACCTACAACGCATACTCAACCAGTCCACGTCTTTAACCACAAGCTCAGGCATACTGCTGGAAAACTTCGCGCCTGGAGCAAGAGTTTGTTCTCTGACCACAAGCTGCAGTTAATTATGGCTCTTGATGTTATCCTTCAGTTGGATATTGCTCAGGAGTCTAGAACCCTCTCGGGTGATGAGCGAAATCTACGGGCGGCGCTGAAAAAAAGGGTAATGGGTTTGGCTGTGCTGGAACGCACTAGGAAGAGACAGGCTTCTAGGATTAGAAACCTGAAGGAAGGTGATGCTAACACTAAGTACTTTCACATTCGTGTCAACTCCAGAAGAAGGAAAATGCACATTCAGAGGCTTCAGCACAATGGAGGCTGGGTAACTAGCCATGATGACAAGGCTGCTGTGATCCTTGAGCATTTCACTAGCGCTATGGGACAGCCACCTCCACGACAGATCGACCTTAATTGGGAAGAGCTTCACCCTGGCGCCGCTGAATTGGAGGTTTTGGCCTTACCTTTCTCCGAAGACGAGATCAAGCTTGCTATTGATGATATGCCGAAGGACAAGGCCCCTGGCCCGGATGGCTTCACCACTGCTTTCTTTTCATCATGCTGGGCGATTATTCAGCCTGACCTCATGCGGGTCATTGATGCCTTCTCAGAGCTGTCGGTTCAAAACTTCCAGGTGATCAACTCAGCCAACGTTGTGCTTCTGCCAAAGAAAGATGGTGCCGACTCGGCCGCTGATTTCCGACCCATAAGCCTAATCCACATCATTCCGAAGATCATCGCCAAGGCTATGGCTCGTCGGTTAGGTCCAAAGATGAACATCTTAGTATCCCACTGTCAGAGCGCCTTCATTAAAAACAGAAGTATCCATGACAACTTCATGTACGTCAGAAACACTGCTAGAAGCCTCCACCGCGCCCACAAGCCTATGTTGCTCATCAAGCTCGACATCGCCAAGGCTTTTGATTCTATGCGCTGGGACTATCTGTTGGACGTCATGCGGCGCCGGGGCTTCCCTCCGCGGTGGAGGGCTTGGGTGTCCATCCTCTTCTCTACTGCCACATCTCGTGTTCTGCTGAACGGGATCCCTGGCCTCGAGATTATCCATGGAAGGGGGCTGAGGCAGGGAGACCCTCTCTCCTCCGCTTTTCGACATTGGCATTGATCCCCTCAACAGAACTCTTCAGATGGCCACTGAGCACGGTCTCCTCCACCCCCTGCCTGACCGGCTGGCAAACTTGCGGCTCTCTCTTTATGCGGATGATGCGGCTATTTTTATAACTCCTACTGCGCATGATATCACAAACCTCGCCACTATTCTGCAAAGTTTTGGGGAGGCGACGGGGCTAGTTACAAACATTGCTAAGAGTTCCATCTCGCCGATCCGCTGTGAAGAAATCGACCTTGCCGCCATCTTGGAGGGCTTTCCGGCTGCCGTGGCGCAGTTCCCTATCAAGTACCTGGGGCTGCCTTTGTCTCTGGGCAGGCTAAGACGAGCAGATATTCAGCCCTACATTGACAAGTTGGCGTCTCGTCTGCAACCTTGGAAGGGAAGATTCCTCAACCGCGCGGGATGCAATGCTCTAGTCAAATCTGTGCTCTCCTCAATGCCGATTTTTCTGCTCACTGCCATCAAAGCCGACAAAGCCATGCTTAAGGCTTTCGACAGAATAAGGAGAGGGATGCTTTGGAACTGCAGCGAAATAGTCAGTGGTGGAAAATGCAAGGTCAGCTGGGACAAGGTCTGTCGGCCGAAAACCCTCGGAGGGTTGGGAATCCTCAACTTGGAGAAGTTCTCAAGGGCGCTTCGTCTAAGATGGCTATGGCATGAGTGGGCCTCTCCTGATAAGCCGTGGGTCGGTTCTGAAAAGCCAAACGATGACACCGACAGGAATCTCTTCAATGCCGCTACCAGAGTCACTGTGGGAAATGGTCTCAAAGCCTCTTTCTGGGGATCCTCTTGGATTGATGGACTTCCTGCTAAAGTTATCGCCCCTGACCTCTTTCTGGCATACAAACGCAAGAACCGAAAGGTGCATGACGCTCTCACGGACTTCAAATGGATTATGGATCTCGATGTGTCCAACTTCACGGTCAACCACATCTCCCAGTTCGTGCAATTATGGGAGCTAACTCAAGACACTACGCTCACCCCTGGCGCCGAGGACACAATCACCTGGACCCTATCCACCTCGGGCGTTTATTCGGCTAAGTCCGCTTACAAGGCGCAGTTCTTCGGTGCCTCTGCTTGCCCTTTCATGGCCGTCGTCTGGAACGCTTGGGCTCCTCCAAAGTGCTCTTTCTTTGCTTGGTTAGCCGTCCAAAACCGGTTGTGGACCTCAGACCGCCTCGCCATCAGAGGGTGGCCTCACCATGCCGTCTGTCAACTCTGCAGAAATCAGCCAGAGACGGGAAGACACCTATTGTTCGAATGTAGATACTCCAAGAGGATTTGGACCGAAGCGTCTTCGTGGCTAAAATGCCCTTCGCTAATTCAGGGCCTTGGGGTCTCCAAGCCCACTATTTTCGACTACTGGAAAGACTTGGCTGCCACTCCTTCACCTTCCCGCGAGGGTCTCAAGACGGCGATCATCCTAATCACCTGGGAAATTTGGAAGGAGCGAAACGCGAGGGTTTTCAACAACACCTTCACAATGCCCTCTGTTCTTTTCCAGCGCATCAGAAGTGAAAGCAGCAACTGGATCCTGGCGGGCGCCAAGAAGTTGGCGGAGATTTGTGAGTAGTAGGTTTTGTGCACCCGGTGCTGCCGGTGTGGCTCTGTGCCTTTTTATTTTTGGTCTCGGCTGAACCTTTGTCTTTGCTCCTTCTATATCAATATAAAAGGCAAAGCTTTTGCCTTGTTTCCAAAAAAATAAGCCTGTGCAACGATGAAATTCACATGTTCCAATCAGAAGTTGCAACGCTGCCGGATATTCTTTGCGAGATTGTGGCTGTCGCCGACGAACGCACGTCCCCTGCACAGGCTAAGGAGCTCCGTGGGCTGGCAATGCTCATCATTCGCAGCATACGAGCTCAACGTGTCCGGTTTTAGGCGTCAGTGGAGCAGCGGCTGGTTCATAAATATGGCAGATTTCTTTTGTTCATTCCTTTCATAGGAACCAAGATTGTCTTCTTCTTTACAGTACAAGCTCTCTTAGTGCCACCTGTCTCAGCTGCAATTCAGTCTGATCAGCAGAGTTGCAATTATGTGAGCTACTCTTGCAAAGCGTAAGCAGGACTGACTTATTTTGCTGCATTGGCTTAAATCGTCAATGAAGAGTATGCATTTCTTGTCTCGACTCGTAGCGTAGCGGTGTTGGTTAGTCTTCTAGGTGGTGTTTGTCTAACAGTTTTGTGCCCCTCGGCTCATGTGGGAAACTTGTCCATTTTTTTTAGTTGATGTCGGGCTGCGGCCTGGAGTTTGGTGGTCTCTAATAAGTTTGCTTTGCAATTTGAACTGGTATCCCAGTGTACTCTGTTTGAACCTTGCGTCCAATATAAATCAGGTGCCCTGGTCCATCTCTCTAGAAAAATATGTGGGTTTCCATTCTCATCAAGCTGATTACGCAGCAAGCGTCTGGTTGAATGATTATTTGAACGACAATACCACTATTTGTGTCAGGATTTATGTTCTCAAAACGTACAATTGCAGGTTATATTGCTCTGCTGAATAAGAACTCAACTATGATGCCAGTTTCTGAACAGAACTCAAAGTATGCTTAGGACTCCGTTGGTTTGGCAAATGCATGGATCTGGGATATATACTAGTTATGTTTCTGCTCTTGAAGTTATATGCGTATACAAGTTATGTTTATGTTCTTGAACTTGGTCTGTGCTTTGAATTTTAGGGCCTGGTTCATCTTGCAGAGTTATGTGTCTATACTGGTTATGTTTCTGTTCTTGAAAGTTGATAATGTATATAACTTGCTGGTCGTATGATGTGAAACTTGCTCTGTCCTTTTGTTGCTTGATAGCTAGCTAAATTGTAGACTGTAGAGCGTGCTTTCTTGTACAGAAATATTTGTCAAGTCCTTTTCAGCCTTGAGCATATCTCGTTGGTTCTTCCAGCAAGATGTTTTTTAGTTGTTTCTTTGTATGCCCGTGTACAAAATTGTTAAGAGATTTACTGTTCAGTTTTCTCTTCTGCTATCCTGATTGCGTTGTGTATGGATGCAACTTATCCATTTGATTAGTGGTTGTTGACCATGTTCAGCTTGTCCTTCCCTGCTTTTAGCATGCCCTTGATTATTGTTTAAGATATGTATCCTTTGTTGTTTGTGTAAGAAACCTGCATCCAATTATGAGATGGTATGCATGTTGTTCTTTTTAAGTTTTGCCCTGTTGAAGAAGCATGTCTTATAATCATACATGCAGTATGCTTGCAGTCTTATAATCATGTCAATATAATTGTATCAACCATCTTAATCTAATTAATATTCGTGTTTCCTTCCAACATATATGCCATAGTAAATTTTAGCGGCGTAAACCCTGTTAATGTGTCATCTGTGTGGAATTTGAACATTCCACCATCAGTGCAAGTGTTTTTGTGGCTGTGTTTCATAATAAAATCCTCACTAGAGACAATCTGTTAAAAAGACCAAAAGTTAATGATGTTTCATGTCTTCTCTGCAACGAGGCTGAAAACTGTAGTAATTTGTTCTTCGGCTGTGCTGTGGGTAAAAATGCTTGGGAATTTGTTAATACTAGTATTTTTGGAGATACACGTTTTACGGATTACGAATCAGTGGTGAAAAAATGGATTAGCAATGACAGAAATTGTGTTATTGCTTCTGCACTGGTGTTTGCAACTTATGGAAGAACAAGCTGTGGCGGCTCCCGGCTCAGTAGGCAATAAAGAAGCGTATTCTGCTGACTGCCGGGCCTGGAGGGCAAGAGGGCAATCAATTTCCAGAATGTGCATCTCCAGCGGCGCATAGATCGTTTGGTGGTGTTGAGAGAGGATAAACTCTGTTTCTGCTGTAGGTTCTGCGTAGCTGGATGTCTGCGGCGTGGAGTTTGGTCGTCTGTAATAAGGTTTTGCTTTGTGTTTTGAACTGGTATCCCCAGTGTACTCTGTTTGAAACTTGCTTTCAATATAAAGCAGGACCCCTGGTCCTTTCTCTAAGAAAATGTGTGAGCTTCCATTTTCATTAAGCTGATTACCCAGCAAGCGTCCGCCATATTAAGTCCTCTGCCTACCAATGAATTGAATGATCATTTGAAAGACAAATACACTATTTGTGTCAGGATTCATGTTCTAAAAAAAGTACTATTGCATTTGCAGGTTGCATTGCTCTGTTGAATAAAAACTCAACTATAATGCCAGTTCCTGAACGGAGCAGATAAGCTATTTCCCTGCTCTTACCCATCCTGCTTGGCTGCTCCTAGCTTCTGATACGATTTGTCGATGAATCCGCCGTTCCCGTTTCTTCCTGCGGCAAATACCAGTGAATTGAACGATTATTTGAACGACAAATACACTATTTGTGTCAGGATTCATGTTCTGAAATAAGTACTATTGCAGGTTGCATTCCTAAACAGAGCAGATATAAGCTATTCTTCTTACCCATCATGCTTGGCTGCTCCTAGCTTCTGATACAATTTGTCGATGAATCCGTCGTTCCCGTGTCTTCCTGCGGCAGTTCCCAAATCCAGCCGCTCTTCTCCTATGGCTGTTTTGTCCTCGGCAAAGATGTTGAGGGTGCAGTTGGCGTCGATGTTGAAGCAGACGGGCACGCCGCGGGGAGATGCCCGAACTTGCCCACAGATTGTTAGCTTTGGTCCAGGCGCGCTCGCCCTCGAACACCTGGAACAGGACGCCGGGCCGGTTATCAGAGTAGGTGGAGAAGACCTGCTCCTTTCTTGGTCGGGATGGTGGCGTTGCGCGGAATAAGACTGACGCCAACGGCGGTCTCCATGCCGATTGCCGAGGGACACAGGCGTGACATCGAGCAGAAGGAGGTCCTGCACCTTCTCGTTGCCCTCGCCGCGCGCTGAGAATGGCGGCATGGACGGAGGCGCCGTACTTGGCCACGGCCTCGTCGGGGTTGATGCTCTTGCACAGCTCCTTGGCACTGAAAAGTCCTGAAGCAGTTGCTGCTCGCATGCCGTGCGCAGCCGCGAGGGTTGCCGCTGATGTCCTTCTTGTGCGCACGCTTGAACTCCTGGATGAAGTGGTAGTCGAAGTCCTCGCCACCGAGATGGTGTCGCCGACGGTGGCCTTCACCTCGAAGATGCCCTCCTCAATGGTGAGGAGCGACACATCGAACGTGCCGCAACTAAGGTCGAAGATGAGCACGTTCTTCTCGCCAGAGCTGCTGGCCTGCTTGTCAAGGCCGTAGGCAACGGCAGCAGCAGTGGGCTCGTTGATGATGCGCGTCTGCGAAACTTCCTTTTGATTTTTGACTCAACAAAGCTTGACCAAACAGGGAGGAAACAGAGTTGTCTGATCTGAAAATACAGGGACGAAACAGAATTGTGTAATCTGAATTTTACCCACACCGGTTCTCCTGCTTGCAAGGGCACACGGACGAATCAGGGCATCACGCATTAACGCCGGACATGGCGCGCCCACCACCGGTATACGGGGAGCAGGTTGGACGAGACAATGCGACGCGTGTTCGACGAGCTGACAGGCGCCGCGGCGGAGCTCATGGAGCGCGGTCACCTCGAGCGTGCGGTCTGGGTCTACGAGATACGCCGCCGCCTCGATCTTGACTCTGCTTCCGTTCCGCCGCGCCGGAGGTCCAAGAAGAATACGAAGCCAGCAGAGTCCGGTGAGCAGTCTCCGTCGGCCGCCGTGATGGCTACCACCCGGACTTGGCGTCGTCCAACACGACGTCCAGATTCCCCTCCTGCGCGCGGCCTTGTTCTCCCATTCTTGACCGGCCGATCTCCTCGGTGATCCGCCCAACCTCCATGGAGGCACTGGCTCTCTCCTTCGATGAACTCGGTACCATGTCCAGCTCGGCCTACGCTGCCTGCAGCGCTGTCGTTCTCCTTGTGTCCGATGGATTTGGCCAAGGCACGTGTAAAGGTCACAGGGATTCTGCTTTCTATTTTATAATGGGATGACGTCAGCCTTCTCTTAGCATTAACACGTAGGATATTTATCTAATTGACGGAGAGAATGAAGAAAGGGTAGACTGTCTTCACTTAGCTAAGAAATGATCTCTTACGAAATAAGAGAAGACTAATTTCACCATTGTACAATTTACCTTCCCTTAGAAATACAATTACGTACTAAAATATACTTAATTCTCATTGATTGCTAGGATGACAATAAGAGATAATACATTGTACAACTTATAATTTTGTCTTCTCTAAATGATGTGGATAGCTAAGAGAAGGCACGCCTTTTCTACCATTGTACATGCCCTAAAGTATTCTGCCCAAAATGTTTAAGTTTTTTTTGGCCTACGTGTTTCAGCCGGGACAGGAATACAGGGCACTTTAGTCTGGCGGATATAATCCGGACTACAAATAAAAAAAAACCTGGAGTAAAAGTTCTAAAAACAGAGTAAATAAACTCCTCGGCCGAACTGTGGCAGGTCGTCCCACCTCCGCAAAAGTCAACGTGTGCTGCCACCTCAGCTTTACTGGTGGGTCCCACCTGCCAGCACAAGCGTCAATTTGCTTTCAATTCGTTTTTAGTATACATTGTAAAAACCCTATCAATCAAAACGTGGTACCTATTTAGCCTGAAATGTGGTAGTTTTCCAGAATTTAGTCCGAAATGTGGTAGTTCTATGCAATTAACTACTACAATGTGGGAGAGGAACGACGTCCATGCGTTGTTGGGCGGTGTGGCGGTCGGAAGCTCGGAGCACAGGTCTGTAAAAGATGGCAAGCAGCAGGGTAGAGAAAAGGCCTCCCCTGCTCCTCTCTCTAAGCTCCTCCGTTCCTCTCTCGCTCGAGGGCGCCTCCCGCTGCTTCCAGCTCCTCACCTCTGATTCACTCTCGTGCGGGAAGCAGCGACGACGACGAGGCGAGGGACGACGGCGTTGCTGCCAATGCGGAGGCGCGATATTACCAGTGCACGGCCGCGTTGCTGCCAGCATGGGGGTGTGGTGCTTACTGGTCACGGCAGCGCTTCTGCCAGCGTGGTGCTACCGGGGCACGGCGGTGTCGTGGTGGGATCACGCAGATGCCTAGGGGTAGGCTTATTCTGGGGCCGAACGTATGCTTGAGGATTCAGGGAGGGATTATGCGATGGAGTCGCACACGAAGAACACTTCAAACACAAAGATCTACCCTGTTTCGGGGCCCTCGTGAGGAGGTAAAACCCCTACTGCAGCATCTAGCCTATTTGGTGTATTTCTCTCCTCTGCATATGATCTGTACAAATGCTCCTTGAGCATGGCTGCATGAAGCTCTCATGGAGATGGACACTAGCAAGGAGCTACGGGGGGAAATTAGCACAAGCCCGGTCCTCGTGAACTCTCCCCCTGGTGCCCTTTATATAGGGAGAGCCCAGAGGACAAGGAGGGGACGAGGTGACAAAGAACACTGTACACTGTACATACACTATAGCCGAATTGACTACTGGGGTCTTGTCGCACTGTACACACGTCAGGGAAGTGTACTATAGTCACATCAATGGCACTGTAGCCACGCTGCCTGTGTCATCGTCTTTGTCCTCTAGCGTCTGTCTCCTGGAGATGGCAGAGCATCTGTACGTGACGAGGTAGCAGCTGGGACGTCGGAGGTGTGGAGATGTCGGTCGTAGCAGTGTTGAAGAAGAAGCAGCAGACGTAGAGGTAGCAGCTCTCCTGATGGTCGCTGCCGAGGCGCCGTGGCCGAGGTAGCAATCCCGGTCGAGGCTCCCTCGATCGATGAAGTAGAACTTGGGCCGCTGAGATATCTCGGTACAGACCGAGGCTTGGAGATGACGCGAAGTGGAGATGATGGTCTGCCCGGCACGGGATGCAGCCCGAGGCATCGATGCCGGCCTGCTGGTGAAGCTAGCCCCATCCGAGGTCCGACGGGAGGCAGCCCGATGCGAGCTGAGGCTTGGCCCAAGCGAGGCTGGGGGGAATGTCGGTCCAGTCCGGGAGACGGGGGCCCAGTCGAGATAACTGCTGGGAATCTCGGCCTAACACGAGGTCCAAACCGAGGTCCATCCGAGATTTATCTGAGGTCCAGCCGGGGAGAGGGAACCTCGGCCCAGTCCGAGCTGCTGCGAGGTTGGCCCACCTGGGGTGCTGCAAGGTCGGCCCAATCCGAGGTGGAGATCTCCGTCCGCCCACGGAGCTCGGGACACCTCGGCCTGGATTGCTTTTCTCTGCCTTCTCCTTTATTTTTTGTATCTTTTACTTATCTCTTTATTGCCTCTTCTAACAACTCAGTAAAATCATCAACTCTGGGGTACCCGGGGTTACATCCCCGACATTAGTCCCCAAAGCTGGTGCGGTCCTACGACCTCGGATGGAGGGCCGTAGCAGGTTCAAAAATAAACAAGGCACCACCTCTAAATCCGACTTCCTGCGTGTATGGGCGCCCTAGCAATTCGGTCGTCTTTGCTATGCCTTCCAGACCAATTGCGACATCCGGTTGACCGAGCTCACCCGAATCAACAACGAGATGGACAGTTTGTACTGGAAATGCGTTGCCTGCATGGTCACCATGATATGTCGGCTCTTAACCCTCCTAGCTTTTTACCGAATTGAGATGCTGCCAGCGTCGGTTAGCCCTCCTGGCTTTTACCGAATTGAGATGCTGCCAGCATCGGTTAGCCCTCCTGGCTTTTACCGAATTGAGATGCTGCTAGCGTCGGTTAGCCCTCCTGGCTTTTACCGAACTGAGATGCTGCCAGCGTCGGTTAGCCCTCCTAGCTTTTACCGAACTGAGATGCTGCCAGCGTCGGTTAGCCCTCCTGGCTTTTACCGAACTGAGATGCTGCCAGCGTCGGTTAGCCCTCCTGGCTTTTACCGAACTGAGATGCTGCCAGCGTCGGTTAGCCCTCCTGGCTTTTACCGAACTGAGATGCTGCCAGCGTCGGTTAGCCCTCCTGGCTTTTACCGAATTGGGATGCCGCCAGCGTCAGTTAGCCCTCCTGGCTTTTACCAAACTTGGATGCCGCCAGCGTCGGTTAGCCTCCTGGCTTTTACCGAATTGAGATGCCGCCAACGTCGGTTAGCCCTCCTGGCTTTCACCAAACTCGGATGTCGCCAGCGTAAGCTGGACCGACATAAACCTGCAAGTATGTATCTCATATGTCTCGGTATCTCGGCCTTTCTAGGCAGATCACACATGTCTCGGTACCTCGGCCTCTTTGGGCACATCACACATCTCGATACCTCGGCCCCTCTAGGCATATCACATATCTCGATACCTCGGCCACTCTAGGCATATCACATATCTCGATACCTCGGCCACTCTGGTCAGATCACACATGTCTCGGTATCTCGGATGTCCGGCAGCCACTCTGGGCGCTTACCGACATAGATGTCTCCAACCACTGCTGGTTTGACATAAGCATAGCTCGAATGCCGGTTTTAGCCACTCTGGGCGTTTACCCACATAGATGTCTCCAGCCACTGCTGGACCGACATATAACCTGCAAAAATATATCTCAAAGGTTGCCTCTGATTAACCAACATAGACACTGATCTGGTACACAGATGACGCCATGATGATACGTTGGCAAACATGATAAACAGTGATCTGGTAAACAGATGGTGCCATGATACGTTGGCAAACAGAATGAACAGTGATCTGGTAAACAGATGATGCCATGATACGTTGGCAAACAGAATGAACAGTGATCTGGTAAACAGATGATGCCATGATACGTTGGCAAACAGAATGAACAGTGATCTAGAGAATACCGATAATGCCAGGGTACCTTGGGTAATTTGAGATAACCAACATAACCATGTTACCTCGGATTTCCACTATAACCCGGATTTCCAATATGACCCGGATTTCCAATATACCTCGGATTACCAATATGACCCGGATTTCCAATATGACCCGGATTTCCAATATACCTCGGATTACCAATATACCTTCGTAACGAACATTCTCAACAAAACCGATGTCACCTTTCAACGTTAGTCCAACATACAGATCACGAAGAATTTTTGACGAGAATAACCACTATACTAACCGAGGCAAACTAGCTATAGCACTTGATAGAAAACGAATCTAACAACATATACTATGCACAAAAAGCTAGACTCGGTTTCAACCGAGTCCCCGAGTCACTTTTCTTATCTAGGAGGAGGTGTAAAACAGACTGGCTATCCAGTCCCCGGGTCAAGACATCTTGTCCCGGGTAGAACAACTATACAAAGCAAGGTAGAAACGAGGGGCCAGTCCCCGAGTATAGTTTGATACTATCTAGAAGCATGGGCAGACATATAAATGATACTTACAAAGCCAGGTTGTTGGAGAAGTCTTAACTCGGATTCTCCCAGGATACCTCGGACTTCAGAACATCTCGGATTCAAAACACCTCGGACTCCAGAACAGCTCGGATTCCAGAACACCTCGGATTCCAGAACACCTCGGATTCCAGAACATCTCGGATTCCAGAACACCTCGGATTCCAGAACAGCTCGGATTCCAGAACACCTCGGATTACCAATACAGCTCGGATTCCAGAACAGCTCGGATTCCAGAACACCTCGGATTACCAATACAGCTCGGATTCCAGAACACCTCGGATTCCAGAACACCTCGGATTCCAGAAGAGCTCGGACTTCAGAACACCTCGGATTCCAGAAGAGCTCGGATTCCAGAACACCTCGGATTCGCACTATAGCCAACTCGAAAATGAGTCAACACGCGGGACGATGTCGAAGTTGAGTCCCTGAGTTGATGATGAAGGTCCCATCCGAACTAACCCAGCAAGCGCCACTATCAGCCCCACGGTGGGCGCCAACTGTCGTGGTGGGATCACACAGATGCCTAGGGGTAGGCTTATTCTGGGGTCGAACGTATGCTTGAGGATTCGGGGAGGGATTGTGCGATGGAGTCGCACACGAAGAACACTGCAAACACAAAGATCTACCCTGCTTCGGGGCCCTCGTGAGGAGGTAAAACCCCTACTGCAGCATCTAGCCTATTTGGTGTATTTCTCTCCTCTGCATATGATCTGTACAAATGCTCCTTGAGCATGGCTGCATGAAGCTCTCATGGAGATGGACACTAGCAAGGAGCTACGGGGGGAAATGAGCACACGCCCGGTCCTCGTGAACTCTCCCCCTGGTGCCCTTTATATAGGGAGAGCCCAGGGGACAAGGAGGGGACGAGGTGACAAAGAACACTGTACACTGTACATACACTGTAGCCGAATTGACTACTGGGGTCTTGTCGCACTGTACACACGTCAGGGAAGTGTACTATAGTCACATCAGTGGCACTGTAGCCACGCTGCCTGTGTCATCGTCTTTGTCCTCTAGCGTCTGTCTCCTGGAGATGGCAGAGCATCTGTACGTGACGAGGTAGCAGCTGGGACGTCGGAGGTGTGGAGATGTCGGTCGTAGCAGTGTTGAAGAAGAAGCAGCAGACGTAGAGGTAGCAGCTCTCCTGATGGTCACTGCCGAGGCACCGTGGCCGAGGTAGCAATCCCGGTCGAGGCTCCCTCGATCGATGACGTAGAACCTGGGCCGCTGAGATATCTCGGTACAAACCGAGGCTTGGAGATGACGCGAAGTGGAGATGATGGTCTGCCCGGCACGGGATGCAGCCCGAGGCATCGATGCCGGCCTGCTGGTGAAGCTAGCCCCATCCGAGGTCCGACGGGAGGCAGCCCGAGGCGAGCTGAGGCTTGGCCCAAGCGAGGCTGGGGGGAATGTCGGTCCAGTCCGGGAGATGGGGGCCCAGTCGAGATAACTGCTGGGAATCTCGGCCTATCACGAGGTCCAAACCGAGGTCCATCCGAGATTTATCTTAGGTCTAGCCGGGGAGAGGGAACCTCGGCCCAGTCCGAGCTGCTGCGAGGTCGGCCCACCCGGGGTGCTGCAAGGTCGGCCCAATCCGAGGTGGAGATCTCCGTCCGCCCAGGGAGCTCGGGACACCTCGGCCTGGATTGCTTTTCTCTGCCTTCTCCTTTATTTTTTGTATCTTTTACTTATCTCTTTATTGCCTCTTCTAACAACTCAGTAAAATCATCAACTCTGGGGTACCCGGGGTTACATCCCCGACAGGCGGCGCTGCTGCGGAGGCACGGCGGTGCTGCTGCCATGGTTCCACGGTGGTGCTACTAGTCGTCGGCGACGCTGCTTCCAGTGTGGTGGCGTGGTGCTGCCAGCGCATAGCGGCATTGCTGCCAAGGCACATCGGTCCTGCTGCCAGGCTAGAACTGCGGTGCTTCTAGGGCATGGCAGTCCTGCTACCATGGTTGCACGACAGTGCTACTAGCCGCCGCCGGCGACGCTGCCAACTGGAAGGGAGGATGCTGCAAGCGACAGGCGGAGAAGCTGCTCGTGGTGGTCTGCGGTGCTCCTAGACAAAGCTTGGATGGTGCAAAGCAGTTCAGGCGAGGTGCCAGCGGTGGTCGGTGTTGTGCCAGTGGAGGCCTCGTCGGAGTTAAAAGCGATGGGGTGGGGTGGGCAGGCGCGTGTTGGATGTATGCCCAAAAGGCAATGTATTTATACATCTGATTCATCGATTATGATTTATATTCTCTATGCTATAACTACGGTGGTTTCTGGATACGTGATTCAGGGGAAAGCCCACTCGTACGTGTAGAGAATATGAACACGTAAAATATACCCTAGTTCTTTTATGGACTAATTTGATTATTGCTTGATGACACTGCTTTCCTAGTCATGGACATTGTATATGTCAGCATCAGTGAGTGGCATATTATTGGATAATAATATGGCTGGGTAAACCGAAGTTTTTGTATGCTAAGAGATTCCGTTAAGTCGTCTTTTTGTTCTTAGCTTTATCACAGTAAGGTTATTATATAACATGTCCTATAACCATGAGGTTATTAGGGTTATGCATACTGGAAGAGTTACTTTGGTACTGTCAACAGCACGGCCGTAACTGGGTGTTAAAATGGCAGTCACTAGGTGGCTTCAAGGTGTGTGTATATCCTAATGTTCTAAGATGGGAAATTACTCCTCGGTAATTAGAGAGATACGCCCTGGGCCCCCTCGGTATTATAAAGGTATCCAATATGTTCTGCAGACAATGCATTGTGAAGTTACACCGTGTCGGATATCATAATACGGAAACGAGTAAAGAGAACTTGCCGGTAACGAGATACACAAAGATGTTGTGAATCAATTTATTGATTCATGGTAACATCCACGGATCTATATCTCGGGTGAAGTTTTGGTATCGCGAGTAATGGAAATGATATATTAAATGACCGACAGGTTCAACAGAGTGTCTTCGCATAACGGTAGCAGATATTCAGCTCGTCCACGATCTGACAATGACCGCTGATTGGTTATCCAATTATAGCTACACGTTATCGAACCTGTAGGGTGGCCACGCTTAAACTAGGATTGGTTAGTTGTGTATTTTGGTTGGTCTGGAACAATGGAGAGAGTATCACCGACATAGTGTCTGCGTGATAGATATGTTTTTATCAGAGAGATTGTATTGGGATAGAAGTTGCTATCACATGTCGGAATTTATTCCGGACGTTTATATATTGATGGAGATATTTATCTAGAGTATTTTTTCAGCGTTCACTGGGTGTCCCGGATCATATAAAGGTGTTTTATATGATAGGTAATTAATTCGGTGAAATATTATGTAAAAGTAAATATTCAAATGAGAATTAATGGGACAAAATATTATTTAATTATGAGTTCATTAAATATTGATTTATTTAATTAAAAAATAATTATGGAAAATATTATATTAAATTGGAGCCCACCATGGGGCTACCAAGATGGGCCCTGGGGCCCACCAAGGTAGCCGCACCACCAATTGGTGGTGGTGGGCTAGGGCGCCGAAAGGGGGAGGCTCCCCCCGGTCGAACCCTAGTGGGCCCCGGCCCACGGCGGGGCGAGGCGACGGCGGCCAAGGCGGCCGGTGTTGGGGAATCATAACCCGGTATGCCCGGCTGGGTTACACTTGGGCCAACAGTTTCATTCAGACCCGGCCAAGGAGATGACCCGGCCAGGAGGCAGACCCGGTTTCAGGAGTCATACCCGGTCAGGAGGCAGACCCGGTTTCTGGATAGCCTGGCATCAGGAGGGGTCTCGAAAGATGCCATAGAAGGGAGATTCTGGAAGACCTGGAATCCTTGTACAAGTTGGAGACTCAAAACTTGGAGATCACGAAGGACCTAGATTAGGGCTCTTATTTCGGGTATAACCCAGTTTTTACCTTGTACGACTAGGAGACCTGGCTATCTATATAAGTAGGCTCCTAGGTCTCAAGTCTCAGCCCGAATAAGATAGACAAAATAGAGAGAGCTCCGGAGATAGAGCTCCCACGCCGGAGTCATCCAAACCCGGTGTAACATCCCAAGTTTCTCAAAAAGTTGAAAAATCAGAAAAATTTAAAACTTTTTAAAACTATTATGTATTTTGCTTTGAAAAGAAAATTCATGCATGCATTCATCATCATATAGCATTGTTTGCTTTTGGTTATTTCAAAAGTGGGAAATAAATTTCCACTTGAAAACATATTTAAGAAACTATATTAGTACAACATTTATGCCCCATACTTCTTTTAACTTTAAGTATTGTTCTGTTGATGTTTGCTTCTGATTTGTTTGTATCTGTTGAAATATTTATCTTTGCAAATATATATCTTGTGGTATTTAAACTTTACTTAAGCCACATTTGATTGCTTTAAAAACCTATTTTAAATTTGACTTTAAGTGCCATATTGTTTATTAAAAACCTAGTTTGGAAATCAAAATGATTTCTATTTGAAAAAGTGTGTTGATTGTGAATAGTTTGGAGGTATTAAGAAATATTCTATTATTTACCTAATCTCTATTCTCAGGTTTTATAGTTTTACTTTTGAACGAAAATATTTATTTGGATTTCTAAAATGAGTTTGAAATCATTTTGATTTATCAAAACCCTTTTTAAAACTACTTATGTTTTATACAAAATTATTCTATTGAGTGAGATAAATCACATTACTTATATTTGACCTTGGGTTAAATTTTTATTTCAAAAGGAATTCATAAAAACCCTATAGATTTAAAATGGCATTATCATGTCCAAAATTCATTTAAACTCATTTCAAAATTTAGATAATAAAATGTTTTGGAAAATGATATTTAAAGGCTGCAGATCAAAGAGTTTGTTTTTACAAAATTATTGAAAGTAGTTTGATTTGATTTGGATTTATAATTCAAAAGTTATTTGGTTTTGAAATAAAACAGAAAAGAAAAACGATTTCTGGAAAAAAAAAATACGAAGCCTAGCTAAATGGGCCAAGCCCAACTACTAACTACCGCGCACGCGCAGTGCCTAACCCAGCTTCTCTGTCTCCCTCTCACTGACGGGTGGGACCCACCAGTCAGCGTTCCCTTCAGCGCATCCTGGCCGTCCTCGACGTCCGTGCTCGACACGGAGCTCTCCGCCGCCGCTACGACCTAACCCCTCCCCCACGAAACGAGCCCTATATAAGCGCCTCGACGTCCGCACCTCGCCCCCTCAAAAACCCTAGCCCCTACGCCCCCAGGCTGCCGCAAAAACGTCGCCGTCTTCCGCCACTGCCGCCGCCGTTTTCTTCGAACTCCGGTGAACCTCGGCAACCCCGAGCCCTCTATCCACTTCCATTATCTTTGTTTTGATCTTGCGCATCGTCCTGACTTGGCCGCGTGTTTTTATTGTGTGCTAGATCGACGGGAGCTTGATCGACAGTAGCTTGCCGCCGCTTCCGCAACTCCGGCGAGCGATCCACGATCACCAGGAGCGCCCGCGCCACCATTTTCTATCCATCAAGTTCGTCCTCATCTCCTGCAGCCGTAGGTATGATTTTCCCCTTCGAATCCGCGCTGTAGCGTTAGATCGATAATTCCGGCCATGGCGCCGCCACAGGAGCACGGCCACCGGAGTTACTCCGGCCAGCGCGCCGCTAGTTTTAGGTCATTGGATCTGACCGTTAGATCTTGATCGTACGGTGTAGAATAGATGTCAGCGCGAAGAGGTACCAGCCAATCAGGAGACGCCACGTCGACGCCGGGTCAGCATCTCCGTCAGCATCTCCGTCAGCATCTCCGTCAGCAGCCCAGTCAGCGCCCCGTCAGCGGCCAAAGCCACGTCAGCGCCAGCGGAGAGAAGGATTTATCTGTTTTCTTTTTAATTGGCGGTTTTGCAGATAGGTCCCTGTAGATTAGATCTATCACTACTTTTTATTGGCTCGGCCAATTTTTGCAAACTTTATATTTCTGGAAAGCTTATGACACGTAGAAACTTTTGGCATAATTAGTTTAATGATTTGTCAAACTTATTTTGGTTCAATTTTAAATATGGTTGTTTAAGTAAATTTGACTTAACTTAAATTTAAAATTGATTTTTGGGCAAATCCAATTGCTTTAACTTTGTTTAATTAATACTTGGCCGTAGGAATATTCTACCAATTTTGTAAAAGTATTTTCTATGTTTTTGTAATTAATATTGATTAATTGCTTTTTAGGTGTTATTTTAATAATTAAAATTGATTAAAATTATTTTTCTTCATATATTCGGCTAATAAAATGGCTTAGTCATATTTTGATCACTTTAGTTACAAAAAGTACTTAGAAATATTTTGCCTTTCCAAACAAAGTATTTTCTTCCTTAGAAAATATTTGATAATTATTTTGACATCACTATTTCCCTTAGAAAATTTCAACATCTTAAAAGTGTTAAATATTTTCCTTAGAAAAATTTAGCATCTTGAAAACTTAGTGGTTTTAGAATATTTTCCTAAGTGTTATTTTTGACAAGTGTTTGTCCTTATAAATTTTATCAACTATGGTTTTAAAAGTATTTTTTTTCCTTAGAAAATTACCAACACCTTATTTTATGAACTTTTACTTAGAAATTATTTTGACTTATTGTTTGACCTCTTTGGTCCTTAGTTATTTTTGGAACATCTTGTTTGCTTGCATTTCCTTAGAGCATTTACATAAACATGGCATGCATAATTAAGCCTTAGTATTGTTTTATAATTTCACATGGCTATCCTCCTTAGAAGTTTTGGAGGATGCATGTTGGCTCTTTTGACTCTCCTAATCAAAACCACTAAGTTAGAAATTAGTGGAAATCAAAGAAGGACTTAGCATGAAAACAAGGCTCCAGAAGCATCTCCAAGAAGAAAGGACTTAGAAGAAATCAAGAGGAAGTTCATGAAGACCAACCAGCTACAATTTCTAAGTCTTTCTTCCCATTCTCTTTTTACTTCTTCTTCTCTTAGACTTCATAGTGACTAAGTTATATTCAAGACCAACCTTGATGCTACCAACAATCAAGTCTGCAGAACCATCAAGTCCACATTTCCAATGGAGTCAACACACTAAGGAGAAAGTTACAAAGAAATTGAAGATGCTTGGAAGAACTACTACTCCATTCTTTCTATCTTTTCTTCTTTCTATTTTCTATCTTTCACCTTGGACATAGATCAATGAAGATCATTAAAGATCAATGAAGCTACAAAGGAGTTGAAGATTAATTGAAGACCAAACTTGTGAAGACTTGAAGTAGCCTTACAACTTTTCAAGTTGTCGTTTTATCAAGTTTATTTTTGCTCAATCTGGACCTTGCCTTAGCTAAATGGGATATTGTTATTTATGTCTTTCCCTTATTTTGTTTGCATGTCTTTCATACCATAATTATTGTGTCATCCTGCACCACATGCATATCATATTTTTCTAAGTGTTGCATTTATGATTGTATGTTTATTTGTGATTTGTTTGACTTGTTAGAAATTCCGGAGAGAGACGAAGGTGGTTGCAACTGCTACACCTGTTCTTCTGTTTGCCAAGGCAAGTGGCACACCCCCATAAATTTCCTAATTACTTTTATATGCATTACCTAGTGTATTTCTTTAAATGCATGTGTTGGATAGTATTATTGCTATATGCTCAACCCACCATACCTTTACACTAGATGTGTCTAGAACTCCTATGATAACTTAGTAGATTATTTGATGCTATGCAAATGTGTTTTCTTTAAAGTTTAATTCTACTAAGTAATTTATCACCTGGGTGGACTTGGTTATGAAAAGATGATGGAAAGGTTGAGTGTCATCTCTTAGGGGTGACCTCTAAGGGATGGTCACTTGTGGTTGCCACCCAGGGTATTAAGGGGCCAAGGTTATCTCTAAGTGAAGTTGCTTACCGTGCAACCATTAGTCATATGGGCTCTGACTTGATGGATTAAGTTGCGTGGACTCGTCCCGTCTTGACAGGTGGTGGTAGATGGTTAGAATGGGAACGGGTCAAGGCGGCATGGGATGAGGAAATGCTTCTGAAAAATCTCGTCTCAACTCTCTCCTTTTCCTTAGCACAAACTGAGTGTTTGAGGATAGTTTGGGTTTGTTGGGTCTAATGGTGAAAGTGCACAACCTCTGCAGAGTTAAAAACTAAGTACTTAGCCGTGTCCCCGGTTACGGACAATTTGAGCATCTGATCAAGGATTCAACGGAGGCTTCATCATTCCAATTTCGAAAGTAAAACTTGATGGTGAACAAGGGTAGATGAGACTATGGTCTTATACCATATCGTCTCCAACCTTTGAAGAAAATGTTTTACAAAGTGTTAGGCAAAATTGGCATTTGCAAAATAGCCTTGAACTCCACCAGCCAAATATGCATATAGGCTATAGAGTTATTCCAATAAGTGTCCACATAGTGTCACTTGCCAGATCCATTTTTAATGGTATCTGACCCACTCTGTTGCAAAATTTTATTTTGTTGCAGATTGTTCCGACGACGAGTGAGTTTCGTTAAGGTTTCGAGTCTGCAACCAACATGTTTTCGCCTGTGGCACATGCAAAGGATGAGGACTCCATGAAGATTATTATTTCCGCTGCTTTACTCTTTCAAGCTAGCTATATGCTATGCAAGTTGTAACGAATATTTTACCAAGTCTGGATCATTCGATGTAATAATGATACTTTGTTGTGATACTACATCTTAAACTGTGTGTGCAAATGAAACGATCCAGGGGTTTGCACTATACACAGGTACCTTGCCAATTTCTAAGTGCAGGTACGTTACACCCGGCGATCGCCATTGGCGCACCATGTAATCTGTTATCATATAGTTATTTATAGCAGGACGTAGGGATCATCCACCGAGGGGACCTGAACCTGGGTAAAAAATACTCTCCCTTGTAGAACTAGACCATCTCCTGAACACCAGAGTCGCCTTGCCCTCAATCTCAAGTTACCCCCGTGTAACATCTGCCGTGTTATCTACCCCACGACAGTTGGCGCCCACCGTGGGGTCTGCGTCCAAAGGTGTCCTCATTAAGGGAGAAGCGCTGCGAAGGATGGAGTATCACCAATCAGCAAGAAGATTACATCGTCATGATTCTGGCTAGAAACCGGAAGCAGATTCACTGGAAAAAGAAAAGTCGGCCATACAAGAGTCGGCCATGGAGGAACCAAGACCCGGCGATTGCCAGGAATTACGAGGCGTGCATAGGTTAAAGAGAAATCAGGATGGCACAGGCGCGTGGTTCACGAAGTAAAGGGAAGAAAGATCAAGGATGGAATAAAGCAAGTTGATTCACATCACGTAGAAAAAAAAGGGCGAAAGAGATCGAGAGAATCGGATTGCAACTCGCCGAGCCAATGCCGATCGAGGTTGTGGACTTCGTCCCGTCCAGCTTTCGCGCGTCGAGTTCAACATAGACCCGGACAATGCGTTTGTCGTGTTCCAATCCGCAGGGGACACGAAGCAACGTGTCGAGCGTGGCTGAGAGCAAGCAGTTCTGCGTTTGTGTGCGTATCGTGAAGCAGCAAGAAAAGAAAGCAGTCAATAGTCAATTAATGCCAAAGGAAAGTCATGCACGGAAAATGAAAGAGTGCAAATCGAGTGCAACTAGCACTCAAACGTGGATAAAACAATCCCTGTGAGACACGGTTTCCCATGCGATGGAAGAATATTAAAAAAAAAAGAAAAGGAGCACGCCGTCGGCCGGGTTACAATCGATCGGAGATTCGCTTCCTGGATGATTTGAGTTAAGAGCCGGTTTTGGCAGCGTAAAGAAAATCAGCGTAAAAAATATACCATCACAACGGATCAAGTCCCAAAGAAAAATTACAGCGACCGGAGAGTGGTCCTTGAGTGCTCCTCATGTGTACTGCTGCTTGTTTTGAAAAAAGGAAAAGACAAAAAACAATACAGGGATCACGTATCCAAACATTGAAGAAAACATAATGCGATCCGGAGAGTTGCCCTTTGAGTGCTACTCACGAGAATTTGCTCACTTCTTGGAAAGGAAAGAAAAGAGAAATACACGGGTTAGCTCCGTCCAAACATCCATGTCGCGGCCGGCTCCGCCAACTATCGCGACTATCGAGGAAACCCGGCTGCGGCCGGCTTGAAGCGACAATTGACGACCCAGCCACGAGCCGGCTTCTCCAACAACGCAAGCGTCTCCCACATCGCCGCATCCGATCGCGATTGTCAGCGAGCTCATACCGCATCATCAACGCGGGAGTACAAAACAAACTAAGTTATTTTATGATTAAGTTTCATATTTTATTATTCAGTCGATTTAATAAGGTTGAGTGAAGACATGGATCCCACCACTTAATGGACACACGTGAAGACGTTCAGGTTACAAACACTGAACCACACGTGGAACCAATCGAAGGAAAATCCATGAAACATCTCTTAGCTTCGCCTGTATTACATATAGTGCTTCTTTTATGTCTAGTACCATTTATCTTGTTACAAAAAATTAGCATGGCCCAGGAGTGCTACGCAACTTCGGTTAGCGATGCCCAAGAGTGCTTTGCAACAACAAATTAGCTTAGCCCAAGAGTGCTACGCAATTTCGGTTAGCGATGACCAGGAGTGCTTTGCAAGAAATTATATCAGCTTGGCCAAAGAGCGTTTCGCAACTTCGGGTAGCGTGCCCAAGAGTGCTTTGCAATAGTATGTGGATCAATGGGGTAATGTTGCATAGTTAAGCCATTACTTTATAAACATTGATCCAGGTCTTGGGTGCTCTTAATTGAATAGTTTGTAGCTGCAATCCCAAGACCCGGCTTTTATGCCACTAGTATAATTGTTGGTTATCTTACTGTTGAGCTCGATGTGACTCGTACTTATATGGCCTGATTGCTCACATGTAAATTCAATCATTCATGAGGCCCATTGGGACTTGCCTGACCCTGTTTTTATCAGAGAAGTTGCGACAGGGTATCCATGCGAAAGCCGGCTCATAGTTAAAGAAACCAAAAGGGTCATCTAAACCAAAGGATTTGCAGAACGACAGATCACGTTCATTGAAAACGCAAATCCTCAGGGCGCACGTACACCAGCAGCATAAGTGTCATAAGTTACTAATTTATTACAAGTCTATCATGCTGTATAATGTTATTTTGTGCCTAAGGGAATTTTTTACAGGATCAATCTATAACCCGGAAGTAAAAGCTGGGTCATCAAGTTTGGTATTTGGGAAGTCAGAAAAGTTTCATGCTAAAAGCAATAAGGCCATGTGTTATTGTCTCCAACAAAAGAAAGTAAGAGGAATTTCTTGCCTGTATGTGACGATGTGTGTAGCAGCTGGTGACACAAGGCAAAAGATATTATGGAGAGTGCTACTAGTAATTCACGTGGATATCAAGGCATCACTCCAGTAAAGGCCAAAATTATTTGAGTTCCTAGCTTGCTACAGCGCTGGATGAGTTTCACGTGAGCAGCTAGCTATGGGAGAAAGTCAAGTCTAGTTTTTCTTTCAAGTACGTTCATACAACAAGTAAACGAGAGTTGAGGAGGTGATCAGTTCAATCTATCAGCAAACGCAGTCCTATTATAATCATCATTGCCGGCTCCCATGATTTGGGCCATGTAGCAGGGTAAGTTAAGTGAACGATTCGCCAATCTGGTCCAGAGGTTTCAGAATTGGCCGACTTGTGTACCGAAGGCAGCAATTGGTTGTGCTTGCCGGCTCGTCATTTAAATGTTCAAAAGTTTGAAAAGTTTCTTCTGAAGTACAAGGGGTAAGAGCAACGTGTCCTGGCCTGCAGCACGAGGAGAAAATATGAGTTCCCTTAGTCTCGTGCAATTTAATCAAAAGACAGAAGAAGTGAAAGAGCAGCCGGCTTCTGAAGGTTGTGCATGTCCGGCTTTGCAATCATCAAGTGAATCAAGCGAGTCAAGAGGAAACAATAAAAAAGCCGGATTTCAAGTATTTGTGTGAGTTGTTCGAAACTGTGCTGGAGAAAAAAGAAGCTAAAAAGCTGATCGTCAATATTGGTGCATGCAAGTTCGTTTGAAGCAAGTTCAAAGTCTAAGAGAAAAACAGTTGTTGCCTGGTCACGTGAACAGGCATGCATGCATGTCACGCGAGAATTAAAGAATAGAGAGAGAGAAATATAAGCCGGCTGGTTGCTCAATTGATTATGTCTCAGTGCAAATAAAGGGAGAGCAGACATCATGGCTGGCTCTTATTTCTACGGGCCGGTTTTGCGACATTCAGCACTGCCATCACAGATGAATTTCACATGATCGTTTTCAACATTGCTGCGCTTGATCTGGGTGTCACTTGATTTGAAGGAAAAAATAATCCTGAGTCGTTGCAGGTGAAAGAACTGACGCTTGGGGCTATAAGAGTTGAAATATTCTAAGATGATGCAAATATTGAAGAACAAGCTCCGAGCTGTTGCAGGCATACACCTCGACGCTTGGGGGCTACAGTACTTCAAAATTTTACAAGGTTACAAAAGGAAAAGTGTGAGTCCAGGGTGGTTGCAGGCACGCAACCCGGCACTTGGGGCTACACTAGTCAAAAGTTTATCTAAGGCAAATTATCAATGTAGGTGGCTGTGGACAGCTAACCCGGCACTTGGGGGCTACTCAGTTTGAAGCTAAAATTTTCAATGTAATGCAGAAGTCCCAGGTTGCTGCCGGCATGCAACCCGACACTTGGGGGCTACACAGTTTGAAGTTTTATATTTATTCATCAAGCACCAAGTTATCGCGAGGTGATAAACTCGGGCTTGGGGGACAGCAGGTTATATACGTGAGAAAAATCGAGGTTAATGTTCTTGAGAGCCGGTAAAGCTGGAGGTATTTGCGCCGGGTCTTCAAAAGCCGGGTCTTGAAAGACAGCCTCCATGAGAGTAGGCTCCATCAAGTCCGGATCATAGGAACCTGGAGCATCCTTCAGCACAGCCTCTCTAAGAGTAGGCTCTATCAAAAAACCGGGTCAAAGGATTCATAAAAGAAAGTGTGGGAATATTCCTGGCAGAATTTGCGGGATGTTCTTGAGATAAAACTTGGAGCCATATGAACCCAGGACGAAAAAGTTTGCTTATAAAATGGACCTCTGATACCCACAAGTATAGGGGATCGTTGAAATCTTCAATGTGTAAGTATTAGTATCGATCCCACGAGGAGTAGAAGGTATAAGTATTCATCCTCTCAAATAAGAGTGTCACTTCTCTTATTATCTATGCACTAGACAAACTAAATGATGCAAGTGTTTTTGGGTTTTTTGGTTGTATAGATGCAAGAGAGTAAAAAGCTGAAAATAAATGGTAGCAAGTGAAAGCTCTCAAAGAGAGAAAGCCCAATCCTCCATGCAACAAGAGGACAAGCTCAAGTGTGTGCTTCTTATAAGTGGAGAACGTTCCCAAGGGCTACATGGATTTCATTGCATAGATATTTCTAGAACAACAAGGTAAACATTTTGTCAAGTTTTAATCTTCTTTGGACGGAGCCATAATTAGGTGTAGCTAAATAAATAAACTAAACCCCTTAGGATGGATCTCATGGCCAAGTAAATGACTGCACAAGAGTTTTTAAGACATAGCGTCCCACCATAGTCTTAAACTCTAAGGTCCCCGATACTAATACCCTCATAATGTAACTTCATGACTCGGTCAAGGGTTTACGTGTCCTCCCAAGTCTCCCTCAATTCATTGCACTACGGTGCTCTCCTATGAGCCCATATAGGTGAAGTGATGTGCAGTCGACGTTCGCACAACACCATCATAGAATTACATAAAAGATAAAAACTAGACAAAATACCAACACATGTCATTTATAAATCATTGCCAATTCATCCTATGCCCCCAGGAACATGAGAGAACTACTCACAACGTCAAGACATGATATGATTCAATGGTATAAGTGGTACAACACAATATGAAAATATAATCTCACCCCCAGACAATGACAAGTAGCCAATCATACACAGGTAGAATAGCACTTAAACAATAGCTAGGGTTCGAACAATCTCAAACTGTGAGGGGGATGAAGTGGATCACGAAGATGGTGATGGAGATGGTGCTGGTCTTGACCGTGGTGTTGATGGAGACTCCGGAGGGGGGATGGAGGAGCCTTCCGGAGGTGATTTCGGCGGTGTTTCCCCCTCCGATCTTCTCCGGCGGCAGCCTTCTGTCTCATGTTTCTTGGTTTTGTGTTTCTCCGCCGCCTCCTCGCGAAACTCCTCGGGGGACCATTTTTATAGTCGGTTTTAGGTCGAGACGAACCCACGGAGACGAAAACGGATGGCATCGGAGCCACGAGGATTAAAAGGGGTGGTCCCACACGGCCTATGTACCTGGCCACGTGGGACTATCCAATTTCTTCCTCGGACTTTCTTTTTCGTGGATTCTTGGCTGGTACGTCTTCTTATTTCCAAATATTGAGCCCCGTAAAATATTAGGTCATTTGGACGTCGTTTGGTCCCTGAAAGTCAAAAACATGGAAAAATGGGTTTTCTGCCTGTGCAGGGTTAATTCCATAAAAAAGGAAACATATCAAATATTCCCTAAATCATTATAAAACAGTGATATAACCCTTATATGATGCAAATATGATTGGAGTATAAGTAAAATAATGCAAAGTTCATGTATGCATTTTACATGCATCAGCATCCCCAAGCTTAACCCATGCTCGTCCTCGAGTATGAAGGTGGTAAAACTAACATGGGCTTTGCAATTTAATACTATCAAATGATATCAAAGATGATTATTATTGCTACATAGAGTCAAATGGTTCATTCTTATAAAGGAAATAGCAATATGCAAGATAGTTTATGAAGTGATATCAAATATTCAATGCAAGGATGTTCAATGATAATTCACGAAGTGTAACATAAATTAAAAAGTACTATGGACCACAAGTATGCATAATGATAAGTAAGAACATCCTACAATGGTCATAGAGTGTAGATGAAAATTTGAATATAAAAGGTGGACACTTTGGAAAGATATATATTTGAGTAGAGGTAAAGCATGAATAAGTTTCATCTAACTTCCAAATGCTTCTACTTAAGTTAATGACTGCAATGTGGTATTCCTTGGTGTCAAGCTCTCATTGCCCCTATCATAGCATCTTGAATGACTAAGTTTAAAGTGAAAGCAAATATGAGTAATGTGCTTGACAAAGTATGGGTTGAAAGTCTCATGCCCCTTGAATACGAGTACCTACTCCATGTGTTACTCAACTCGGGAAACAAAGCAAGTTCAATTTAAATATCATTGTAAGTAAAATAGTATCATCAAGAGCGTCAACTGGGGTACCTCTTGTCCCAAGATATGGAACAAGCCCATATCAAAATGACAAGACAAACAAACATAATGAACAGTCTCAACACCTCTTTTATTTACTATTGGTATAGCTTTTTTATTGTGGGGTGCATCACTGAAGGTTCACCATAGCATGTAAGCCCAGACGTCTCTCTAACCATTTATACAAACTCATTTAAACCTACTTCATTTCCTCATTTATTTCACCCATGGTAAGCATCCATAAACAAAAGTACATGACATCAACTAAATGAAATGAAGTGCAATGTTGAAAGCGTTCCACGTGACAGCACATTTCTGCTAACTCCCAACCAAGACTCTTGTCAAGCTCATAACATCATAATTTTAATCACAATGGTTCATGTTCATTAAATGCAATAAAAGTAAAGTGTGCATCAAGTTCGTGAGAGCTCTTTAACCAACTTTTCTCATGACAATCAACAACATAAGCATTTTAATTCAGAGGTATAGGTAATACAAAATAACATGGTAAACATACTCGGAATAGCATAAAGCTAATAGGTAGATATGGTGGACTCACTGGAAAAACTTTGGTTGAAGGTGTTGGAAACAAGTTTTTACTTGTTGGAATTTTTGGGCTAGCAAGAGGGAGAAAGTTGACGATCTAAATACATGCATGAGTGTCCATAGAACTAACCAATCTATGTTAAACAAAGTAAAGTAACATTCAGCATCAAAACATGAATAAAAGATAGCTCTTGATAAAACACTTGCAAGTTATTACTCATTAACAAGCTCATGAATCATGCAACTATATGTATCATTTAAAATCAACTCAAACATCCCTTTCCCAATCATTTTAATAGCATCCAACATATTTCAACCCGAATTTCCAGTAGCTCTCTCATATGATAATGTGGTGGTCTCTAAAAATAAAAATCAAACCAATATAAACAAAAAGACGCTCCAAGTTTATGCGATAAATTGCTTTGATCGAAAAACAGAAGTTAGACGTGTGCAAACCGAGAGTGTGTAGGTCCAGTGGGTTGTATTCACATCCCCAAGCTTATGGTTTTCACCATCCTTAGATAGCTCTTGGTGCATCTCCTCTAATCCCTGTGAAAAAACTTCAAAACACTGTTTCTCCCATTTCTTTTCTGTGGGGTGACATTAGTAGTGATAAACAAATAGATTTCTTGCTGCATATAATCCTTAGACAAAAATTCATATGGATTTCCAGTAAGTGTATAATGTTGTATGCCTACTCATAAACTCAATTGGATCTGAAAGATTCAAGTTAAAAGTTCTAAGCATGCATCAAACAAAATGGGACAGAATCTGTCCAGAAAAACATCAGCAGCAAAACATATTTTTCTACCCTACTTAATTGGTCTAAAAATTCTGAAAAAATTCATGCATACAGAGGATGAAAATTTTCTACTACAGTTAAAATATCAGCTCATTCAGAGTTACAGAATAGGGATTAAAAATCATACCGTGCACAGATTCGTGCTGGAATAAAATCTCCGAATACAAATAGCAACTTTTTCAAACCAAAATAAGTAAAACTTGGCACTTTATTTAAAATTCCAGAAACAAAACTATAAACCTAGTATCTTGTTACAGCAAGAGGACACAAAGAAAATCAAAAGTAAAAACAACCGGGTTGCCTCCCGTTGAACGCTTTCTTTATAGCCATATAGCTAGGCTTAATTACCTGGTATCAAGATGGTTGGAGTGAGGTGGCTTGGCATCCCCAATCTTAAATTCTTGTACTTATTTGAAATATGTAGGTGAGCCTAGGGGTAACATCCCCAAGCTTAAGTGTTTGTCCCTCTTGATCATTGTTCATCACACTCAACTCTTCCACTTGAAAATTTCTCTTTACACAAAACTCATCATAAAACTTGATTAGAGGGGTTAGTGTCTCCATAAATAAAATCCTCTTAGGTACAGAAAAGACATATCGTAAATTGATTCTACACATTAGCTAAATATTACTATGATTGTGTATTACTCTTTGATCAATGGAACCACACAAAACACAAGTAATGAGAGTAATGCAAAATAAAGACAGAATCTGTCAAAAACTGGACAGCCCGTAAAGAGTGAATTTTCAGAGGCACTTACGTTGCTCAAATCACGAAACTTTGAACTAATGAAATGTGTAAGTATTAGTATCGATCCCACGAGGAGTAGAAGATATAAGTATTTATCCTCTCAAATAAGAGTGTCACTTCTCTTATTATCTATGCACTAGACAAACTAAATGATGCAAGTGTTTTTGGGTTTTTTGGTTGTATAGATGCAAGAGAGTAAAAAGCAGAAAATAAATGGTAGCAAGTGAAAGCTCTCAAAGAGAGAAAGCCCAATCCTCTATGCAGCAAGAGGACAAGCTCAACTGTGTGCTTCTTATAAGTGGAGAACGTTCCCAAGGGCTACATGGATTTCATGGCATAGATATTTCTAGAACAACAAGGTAAACATTTTGTCAAGTTTTAAGCTTCTTTGGACGGAGCCATAATTAGGTGTAGCTAAATAAATAAACTAAACCCCTTATGATGGATCTCATGGCCAAGTAAATGACTGCACAAGAGTTTTTAAGACATAGAGTCCCACCATAGCCTTAAACTCTAAGGTCCCCGATACTAATACCCTCATAATGTAACTTCATGACTCGGTCAAGGGTTTACGTGTCCTCCCAAGTCTCCCTCAATTCATTACACTACGGTGCTCTCCTATGAGCCCATATAGGTGAAGTGATGTGCAGTCGACGTTCGCACAACACCATCATAGAATTACATAAAAGATAAAAACTAGACAAAATACCAACACATGTCATTTATAAATCA
Source organism: Poa pratensis (assembly GCA_947311845.1). Lineage (NCBI taxonomy): Eukaryota > Viridiplantae > Streptophyta > Magnoliopsida > Poales > Poaceae > Poa > Poa pratensis. The sequence goes on from CAMZMU010000052.1 coordinate 48,584,848, forward strand.
TTGCCAATTCATCCTATGCCCCCAGGAACATGAGAGAACTACTCACAACGTCAAGACATGATATGATTCAATGGTATAAGTGGTACAACACAATATGAAAATATAATCTCACCCCCAGACAATGACAAGTAGCCAATCATACACAGGTAGAATAGCACTTAAACAATAGCTAGGGTTCGAACAATCTCAAATTGTGAGGGGGATGAAGTGAATCACGAAGATGGTGATGGAGATGGTGCTGGTCTTGACGGTGGTGTTGATGGAGACTCCGGAGGGGGGATGGAGGAGCCTTCCGGAGGTGATTCTGGCGGCGTTTCCCCCCTCCGATCTTCTCCGGCGGCAGCCTTCTGTCTCCTGTTTCTTGGTTTGTGTTTCTCCGCCGCCTCCTCGCGAAACTCCTCGGGGGACAATTTTTATAGTCGGTTTTAGGTCAAGACGAAGCCACGGAGACGGAAACGGACGGTATCAGAGCCACGAGGATTAAAAGGGGTGGTCCCACATGGCCTATGTACCTGGCCACGTGGGACTATCCAATCTCTTCCTCGGACTTCCTTTTTCGCGGATTCTTGGCTGGTACGTCTTCTTATTTCCAAATATTGGGCCCCGTAAAATATTAGGTCATTTGGACATCGTTTGGTCCCTGAAAGTAAAAAACATGGAAAAAGGGGTTTTCTGCCTGTGCAGGGTTAATTCCATAAAAATAAGAAACATACCAAATATTCCCTAAATCATTATAAAACAGTGATATAACCCTTATATGATGCAAATATGATTGGAATATAAGTAAAATAATGCAATGTTCATGTATGCATTTTACATGCATCAACCTCCAAAATGAGATGGCCTACCAAGTGTAACACGGTTATTTTTCCCTTTATTCTATTTATCTTATTTTCAGAGTTTAACCTGGATGATCGCGTTGGCGGCTATACCAAGGTATGAAGAGCAGTGACAAAAACATCAAAGAGAGCAAGCCAAACCCGTATCCAAGTTAAACTTGGGGGCTACTGTTGGGGGAATCATAACCCGGTATGCCCGGCTGGGTTACACTTGGGCCAACAGGTTCATTCAGACCCGGCCAAGGAGTTGACCTGGCTAGGAGATGACCCGACCAGGAGGCAGACCCGGTTTCAGGAGTCAGACCCGACCAGGAGGCATACCCGGTTTCTGGATAGCCTAGCACCAGGAGGGGTCTCGAAAGATGCCATAGAAGGGAGATTCTGGAAGACCCGGAATCCTTGTACAAGTTGGAGACTCAAGACTTGGAGATCACGAAGGACCTAGATTAGGGCTCTTATTTTGGGTATAACCCAGTTTTTACCTCGTACGACTAGGAGACCTGGCCATCTATATAAGCAGGCTCCTAGGTCTCAAGTCTCAGGCCGAATAAGATAGACAAAATAGAGAGAGCTCCGGAGAAAAAGCTCCCACGCCGGAGTCATCCAAACCCGGCGATCGCCATTGGCGCACCATGTAATCTGTTATCATATAGTGATTTATAGCAGGACGTAGGGATCCTCCACCGAGGGGACCTGAACCTGGGTAAAAAATACTCTCCCTCGTAGAACTAGACCATCTCCTGAACACCAGACTCGCCTTGCCCTCAATCTCAAGTTACCCCCGTGTAACATCTGCTGTGTTATCTACCCCACGACAGCCGGCCTAGGTGGGCCCCACCCACCAAGTCGGTGCACCGGGGTGGGCCCCACCCACCTAGGTCTGTGCGGCCTAGGGTGGGCCCTGCTTGTTGGCGTGAAACACACGTTCGTTGGGAGACCCCAAGAGGAAGGTATGAAGAGTACAACATCAAGTTTTCCCTCAGAATGAAACCAAGGTTATCGAACCAGTAGGAGCAGTAGCACTTCAGAAGGTTGTTAGTGGCAGAATGTGATGCGGCGCAACACCAGGGAATCCGGCGCTGACGTGGAACCTGCACACAACACAATCAAACTACTTTGTCCCAACGAAACAGGAAGGTTGTCAATCTCCCCGGCTTGCTGAAAACAAAGGATTAAACGTATGGTGTGGGAAACAGTGTTTAATTGCCGAAAGTAAAAGAGAACAATGATTGCAGTTGGTGGTTTTATCGATGTAAAAGAATGGACCGGGGTCCATAGTTCACTAGTGGTGTCTCTCCATAAAGATAAAGGGCATGTTGGGTAAAAACAAATTACAGCTGGGCAATTGATAAAATATTGAGCGCATGACAATGCATACATATATGACAAGATGGCTACCATGATATTTAATTGGGCATTACGACAAATACATAGACCGTTATCCAACCGCATCTATGACTAATAATCCACCTTCAGGTTGACATCCGTGTTCCCCATTGGTATTAAGTTGCAAGCAACGGATAATCGCATTAAGCAATATGCGTAAAGTAAACAAGTACATATGACCGTGGACATAGCATTGTTATATTACCCCTAGTAGCAATAGCACATCCACAACCTTAGGCGTTGCTGTCACTCGCCCAGATTACTGGAGACTGAACCCACTATCTAGCATAAATACTCTCTCTTGGAGTTACAGGCATCTACTTGGCCAAAGCATCTACTAGTAATGGAAAGCATGCAAGATCATAAATAATATATATCATAAATTAATAATCAACTTGATCATAGTATTCAATATTCATCGGTGAAAGAGATATGCCCTAGAGGGACTTAATAAAGATAGTTTATTTGTCATATCTCAATTGTTCGTAATATGTTTTATACCATGTTGTAACTGTATTAAGCGGAAACATTAATACACGTGTAGTAGATAAACAACCAGGTCCCTTGTAGCCTCTATTTAACTAGTTCATTGTGCAATCGATGATCGAGGTTTCCCGATCATGTGACGTTGGTGTCAATTGAAAATGGAGTCATATCATTGGTAGAATGATGTGATGGACATAACCAATATTTGTAGGACGTAGTCATTACGCCTTTGACCATGAGATCAACTCTTATCGCTATTCCTGGAAGATGCTTTGATTGCATCAAACGTCACCGCTTATATAGTATGACAATAACGGTGTCCCTCTCGGGTATCGGAAGGGAGTATGTTGAGACGAGGGGTCAAGAGCGGGATTTGCCAATCCGCATAGCATGTGACTAGGTCACGAGGACATAATATCACGGACGAGTAAAGAATAGTATTGTCGGTAACGAGATCAAGCTAGGTATCATGATATCTATGAACGAGTCTCGGACACGTTAAGTATCTGTCGTGGTGGGATCACGGCAGATGCCATAGGTATGGCTAAGATGGGGCCGAATGGTCGTTGGGGGAATCCGGGGAGGGTTTATGCACTCAAGAAGTGCACAGGCAAGAACACACAAGAACACGAACGAGAAACCAAGAAACCAAGAACACAAAGCATGCCACGATGTACCCTGCTTCGGGGCCCTCTTGCGGAGGTAACACCCCTACTGCAGCACTATCCTACTCAGTGTATAGCTCAATGTGACAAGTACAAGCTGCTCCTCGAGCTGTATGATGATACAATGGTGAGAACTTGAGGTAAAAGATGGAGCTACGCGGGAGGAAGAAGGCACTCCGAGGTGTTTCCGGGGTGTTCCGAGGTTCCTTTCTCTCTTTCTCTTCCTGTTGATTGATCTCTCCCTCGGGGTCCTCAAGCAGGAGGGGGGTGAATCCCTCTATATAGGCCAACCAGGTTACTGTTGTGCCCCTCGCTGAACACTGTAGCCATGCCTCTGCACCGGTCACCACCGTACCTCTGTCAGGGACAAGACGTGGCCTGCCCATCTCCTGTTGCCTAACGGCAGAACTAGCATGTCTCCTCTGACAGAGATAGGACGTGGCCTGGCAGGGCTACCTCGTAGCCTTTTTCTAGATCCCGCGTGGTCAGCGGTCAGAGACGTGCAGCCCCGCCGAACCCGGGGCACGCCTCTGCCAGGCTCCGTGACAGACGCTCCCGCGTCAGGCGCTCTTGTACCCGGCTAGAAGTGACAGGAGCATTGACTCCTGCCCGACCTACGGCCTCCTGCCTTGGTTAGCTCGGGTCTTGCTCCCATTCCTTACCTCGGGTCTTGTACTTAAGATCCGACCACCTCGGGTATAACTTCCCTCACACAGCTTCTCCTGTAATCACCATATAAACCATAGCACCGAGGTATTAGGTCGGCTGACCATAGCTCAGACAGTGAACCTCGGCCTAGACTGACGGGATACCTCAGATCCCTCTGGGCCAAGATAGGTCGGCCTTTGTATCCTCTAGGTCAAGATGAAGCTCGGACACTCCCAGGCCCAAATAGGTCGGCCCTTTCCGTACCTCGGCATATCTTTAAACTCATCTTTATGCCAAGCCTTGACCCTACCCGGGGGTAGCCCCCGACATTAGTTCCCGAAGCTGGTGTGGTCCTACGACCTCGGATGGAGGGCCGTGGCAGGTTTAAAACAAGCAAGGCACCACCTCTAAAACCGACCTTAAAAATAGCCCCGCCGAGGTACTTCCCACAGACCATAATTTAATCCGAGGTTGATCTGCAATCGGAACTTTCCGAGCTGTTTGACTCAGCACAATCTTGCCCGAGATCTTCCAAGGCACGTGGCGAAGAATCTCTGTCCGGACCTCGAACCCCGGACCTCTGAAAGACAGGTCCTGACCATACGCCGCCCTTGTCAGCCGGACCCACCAAACAGCGCACCTGCGCACTCAAGTGCGAGACCAACCTGACCGCCCACAACTCCTCGATTCTCGCGCTGACCAGCACAGGGAATCCGAGGATGGCGGTTGCCACTCCGCGGCCCACGATGTGGCCGATCGTGCGGCCACCAACCGCGCAACCGTGCGCTCATCCGCACACGATCCCGCGCCTTCCCGATAACCGCGCGGTAGTGCGCTGTTAATGCACGCCGTAACCGTACGCGGCGTATAAATAGGGGCCCGGGGGTAACTTCATCGTCTTCCACTTCCCCACTTCACCGCTTCGTGCCTTCTGCCTCCAGCGCCGCCGTCGAGCGCCTCGCCGCACCGGAGTACGCGCCGCCGTTCTACAACACCGTTCCTCACCGCCGTCAAGCCCTCGCCGCACCGGAGCAGGCGCGCTACGCCTGGCGCCATCGACTCGCGCTGATCCCTCGCGTTCCTCCACGGTGAGTTCCTTGCTTCCCCTTCATTGCCGTGGATGAGTTCATCCTCCGATGAACTCGAGGATCCTGATGAACCCTAAGATTTTGATGAACTAGATGATCCCCTCGAGCCCTTTTAGCACATTTTAGATCTCGCTTAGATTTGCACCAGATGCCTCCGTAGCACTATCCTTTTAGTTTTGCCCCTGGATGAACTCGATTTTATTTCCCTTTTTAGCTCACCGGTAGATCTTTGGTAGCATCTCGCCACGGTAGAAACATGTTTCCCGCCTAAATCCTTTAGCTCGGCTGTTTTGACTGATCCGAGGTATTTTACCCCGGCTATCCTGAACTATCCGAGGTACTTACCCCGGTTGAACCTCCCTCTTCTGCAGGAAAGTGCCAACATGTCGGCAATTGCTACGTCAAACCGAGCCGAGGTTTCCGCCAGTGAGAGAGGTGGATGGGATGGCTCGGACGTCACCGACGATGATATCAAATGGCTCAAAGAAACTCATCGAATCCCAGCCGAACTGCTACATCGACTTCACACTGGGGACGGCGAACCGATCACCAACCCCGGCGAGAAAGTGGTGTTTGTCTCTCACTTCGAGCGCGGATTCGGACTTCCGGCCAGCAAGTTCTTTCGGGAATTTCTGAAGTTCTTCGGCTTGCAGCCGCACCATCTCCCCGCTAACTCCATGCTACAGCTGTCGTGCTATGCAGCTTTCTCTGAAGGATACCTCGGCCTCTGGCCGAGCGTTGAGGGCTGGGCCAAGTATTTCCAGCTGAAGAAACAAAGCATCCCCAACAAGGAGGTTGTGAACAAGGATATGACTGCCTGTGGTGCGGCCTCTATCTCACCCCGGCTGGGCTCCGAGTTCCCACGGATCAAAGGCCTGGAGAGCTGCAAGAAGTGGCAGCGATCCTTTTTCTATGTGAGGAACCCCGGTACTGTCGACCTCATCAACCTCCCGGACTTCCAGCTCGGCCCTCCCACTGCACAACTCAATTGGGATTTCAACCCGGAGGACGCCTACGCCGAGGTTCAAGAGATCCATGAATACATGCTGGATCTCAAGAAAAGAGGGTGGGGTTCCGATGACATCCTCCGGACTTTTGTGGATCGAAGAGTCAGCCCCCTCCAACAACGAGCCCATAAGATCTGCCATATGGAAGGTCTACTCGATCCTACTCGGATCAGCAGCAAGGCGCTCTCCAAGGCCTCAGTTTGGCGCCGGGTCAAAGCCATTGCTCAGACTGAGATGGACGAGGAGTGGACATGGGGCGTGGAGCCTCACCACAGAGAAAATCTTCCGGAGCAAGTGAGTACTTACTAACTTTCCGAGCTTACGCTCCGGTCTTGCACACCTCGGTTGCTTCTTAACTTAATTCTTTTTTGCCACTCCTGCAGCGGTTCGCCCGGCAGCTAATCGAGGACGGCCCGGAGCCGTCGAACTGGGCGCCTGCCCGCCTCGCCCTGGAAGGTCCAGAGACTGAAGACCCGGACAATGAGGATCACCTGCCGATCCCTAAGGCCGTTCCGAGGTCCGCCCAAAGACTAGCTCCTCCAACCCGGGTAAGAAACAAGTTCCCACTTCCATCAGAGACTGGTCTGACGACGATGATGACAATGACGATTGCCAAATTCTGGAACCTGTCAACGTTATTCCCATCTCATATGCTCCTCCACATATAAGAACTTTCATCCAGCGCCTGCAGCTTCCCGGAAGCGCTCAGGACCTGGTACCTCGGATGCCGAGGCTTCCAAGACCTCGGAGACTGCGGCGCCCAAAGCCAAGCGTGCCAAGAAGACCTCGGCGAGGCGCAAGAAACGAGGCCCCGTGGAGGAAGATGCGTAAGTCACCTTGCTCCTCCTTACTTCTCACGCTGCTCCGAGGTTAAGTTTTTACACTCTAACTTAATCTTTCTCCTTCGTCTAGCCCGGCTCGGCAGATCAAGCAGAGCCATAGCTCGATACACTCACCACTACCTCCAGTGGTTGAAGCTCAGACCACCGAGGTCGAGGTTAACCTCGGAAGCCCCGCCAGAGCCTCTCCTCCAGAACGGTCCATTGACCTCACCAGCCCGGAGAAGACCATCTCCTCCCCGGCGCGTGTCTCCTCCGCCGAACTTCCACCGCCGAGCTCTGACTCCGGCCTGGGGCACTCTGCTCCCCGCCGAGATCAGACTCCTCCGCCTCCTCAGAAGGATGCGGAGACAGATCGCGCCAAGACTCCGGTTAAAACCGTGCAGGAGCCTCGGCTCTCCCCCAAGTCTCAAGCTGCGCGCAACCAGCAGCAACAGCAGCAAAAGAAGAAACAACAACAACAACAACAGCAGAAGCAAAAGCTCCAGCAGCAGCAGAAAGATTCAGCTCAAGACGTTGAGCCCCCCAAACAGCCACAGCAAACTCCAATGCCGCCACCGCCACCGGGACCCAAGGCTGCGAGCACCCAACTGGTGCCGCACGTTCCTCCGCCGAAGTCCACCTCCACCAAGATTGCGCCCTCAAGCTCTCAGGTCGCCACCTCCCGAGCTCTTTTTGCTGCTACCACTCAGCCGGACATCAGCAGCTGGGAGGTCGGGCAACTCCGGACCAAGAGCGGGAACAGCTTAGGCTCGGAGAAGCACTATGACATAGACTGGAACTCGGCTGACACTGCCGAGGTCTCCTCTAACCCGAGCTCTGAGCATCCAGTTGGACCTAGCGCCGTGCTCCAATCTATCTACAACATGCAGACTGCGGTCCTCGACTGCAGCAAGAAGGCCTCGGTAAGTTTCTTTACGCAACTCTCTTTCTTCCTTTGAAACCAAATGACAAACATACACTCTCCCAGTCCCCGAGATTCGGGTTGAGCAATTGACACTCCACCGAGTTAAAATTGCTCGGCTTGAATCTCAAAAACTTGTCATTTCTCCCATGCTGAGTCCCCGAGGCCAATGCCAAGTCCCCGGGACTCAATTGGGCCTCGGGTGCTAGAAATACCTCGGATTTATCCGAACTGATCTCTCTATTTTTTCAGGAGTGCAACAATGCTCGGACAAGATCTTCAAGAACCTCCTGCTGGATCACAACAGATTGAAGAAGTCTCACCGGACTCTTCTATCCGCAAAGGAGCAGAGCGACAAAGATTACGCCTCCAAGTTGAAGACAGCCGAGGATGAAATAGCTCGGCTGCAACAAGAGCTGAACCGGGCTAACGAAGCCAAATCTGCTGTGGAGGACGCTATGAAGGTCAAGGACCAGGCCGCCGAACAGCAGCAAGAGCTTGCCAAGACCCTGGAGAGCCGCGCCACCTCGGCCGAAGCCGAACTTATCGCCCTCCGAGCTATATCGAAAAGCTGGTTGTCCGAGCTCGCTCGGATTAATCATCAAATGGACAGTAAGTTTCTTTTCCCTTTTCCTTATTTTCTGCCGACCTACACCCGTGCCACCGTATGCCTTATTTCAGCGACAGCCTTTTTGTCTTCTTCAGAGAACTTTGAGCACTCCAAGGACAAGGCTATCCGCGAAGTTCAAGCAGCTCGGGCAAAGAGGGCTGAGACAGAAACTCTCAGCGAAAGCTGGGATATCCAGGACCACCTTGTTGCCCTTAATGCTCGGATCAGGCCGCTCAGGGCCATTGGAACCAAGCTGGTTGATGCTGCCATCGAGGTCCACCGTGCCCTCTGGCCCAAGGTCAAGACTCCCACTTGCATCGACGAGCTCGCCACGAAGCTGAAAGGAGCCGAGGCTAGACTTCGGGAGTGGAGATGCTCATCAGCTCGGGCTGGAGCGGACAAGGCCCTGGTGTTCGTGCTGTCCTGGTATGAAGATGTTGAGATCCACACTGTTACCTCCCTGCGCAGGGGCTCTCCTTGGAACTCCCCCCTGATGGCATTGCGAAACGCCAAGCAGCAGCCGACCTCTTTGCTAGTTATGCAAACACCCGGACCTTTGATGACGGGCGCCTCTACTCTGAGGACGAAGAGAGCTCGGACGAGGAAGCAGAGTCCGGTGAAGAAGTTCTGAGGCGAGGAAATTGACTTTGACGAGCCTGAGAGCTCCAAGGGCAAGGCCGGCAAAACAACCGAGGTGGCTGAAGGCTCTGATGATGACTTCAGCTTCGACGAACCTCCGAACTCCAAGGGCAAGTCCGGCAAAGCTGTAGCCACCGAGGTGATCTCCCCCGACGTGACGGACACCCGGCATCCACTCCAACAACCGAGGTTGCTTCCGCGACCGAGGTGGTTCCTGCGCCCGAGGTTGTTCCTGCGCCCGAGGCTCCTGCCCCGAGGTTCCTGCCCCACTCCTGCGCCCGAGGTCTCTTCCGAGGCCTGAACTTGTCTCAACAAAACATTAAATCCCCGGTATGCCGGGTGCAGATGTAACAGACCTTAAGTAGTTTGCTTGCTACCAGTACTATTAACTTGCTATCCGAACCATGCTTTTCTAAGAATTTATGCCGAACCCTTTTGGAACGAGTCCCCGAGTTCACTTTCGTGTTTACTATATTGGCATTCTTTGCTCTTGTCTACCATTTAGGCGTTCGACAGTCGAGTCACAAGATTGTTGTTTATAGCATACAGTACTTAGCAAATCTCGAGTGTGTTTCAAAACATCCGACATAAACGAAAGGTAAAGACAGGGGTTAGTAAACGACACATGCCGAACTATATTTTTGGACCGAGTCCCCGAGTCCATTTTCATGTCCCACGTTTTTTCATCTTTGCTCTTGACTACCTTTTAGGCGATGTCAGTCGAGTCACAAGATTAGTTACAGCACACATTACTTGAAGTTTGAGACGAGGTTCAAAATAGTTCGGCATATGAACGAAACTGACAAACAGAAATAAAACACAAGCACAAGAGCGAGGCAGTCCCCGAGCTTCAACCTCGGAGTGCCGACATTTCATTAAGGATTAACCGAGGTACATACATTGCGCCTTCATGAGTAGAAAGGTCGGAGTAGAGCTATATTCCATGGTCGCCTGACCTCTGATCCGGGGTTGTCCAGCCCATCTTCCCTTGGTTCCTGCGCATCTATTAGATAGTAGGAATCATTGAGCAGAGCTCGGCTCACAATGAACGGTCCCTCCCATGGAGGTGACAACTTGTGCCGCCTTTCTTGCGCTGCACCAACCTCAGCACCAAATCTCCCTCGTGAAACACACGAGGGTTGACACTCCGGCTATGATAACGTCGGAGACCTTGCTGGTATATTGCTGACCGAGATGAGGCCAATTCTCTAGCTTCCTCAAGCAGATCTACTGCATCCTCCCGAGCCTCTTTTGCCTCGGCTTCAGTGTACATTGCCACTCTGGGCGCATCATATTCGATGTCAGTGGGTAGCATAGCTTCTGCCCCATAGACCATAAAAAATGGCGTATAGCCAGTTGATCGATTTGGCGTGGTCCTTAGACCCCACAGTACTGCTGGTATCTCATCTATCCAACACCCCGGCGTTTTCAGCAGTGGTTCAATGAGCCGAGCCTTGATGCCGGCCAACACTAGAGCATTTGATCTTTCCACTTGTCCATTAGACTCCGGGTGTGCCACCGAGGCTATGTCCAGCCGGATTCCCTTGTTCATGCAAAACCGAGCAAATTCTCCAACAGCAAAGTTCGTGCCGTTGTCCGAGATAATGCTATGGGGGTACCATATCGCAGAATGATCTCCTTCAAAAAGTCACTGCTGAATGACCATCCAACTTCCGGATTGGTTTCACCTCGATCCACTTGGTGAACTTGTCCACCATCACCAGTATGTGCGTCATGTTACCTCGGGCTGGTTTGAACTCTCCCACCATATCCAAACACCATACCGCAAACGGCCAAGTGATAGGAATTGTTTTGAGCGCCGAGGCTGGCATATGCGTTTGCTTGGCAAACCTTTGGCATCCTTCACATCTCCGGACTATGGCCTCTGCATCAGCAAGAGCAGTGGGCCAATAGAACCCATGCCTGAACACCTTGGCCACCAGAGCTCTTGTGCTGCAATGATGACCACACTCTCCTTGGTGGATCTCCAAAAGCATCTCCTTGCCTTCAGCTGGCTCGACACACCGTTGCAACACCTCGGTTACGCTTCTTTTATAGAGCTCCTTGTTGATGATGGTGTACGCCTTTGCCCTCCTTTGGATTCTCCTAGCCTCGGTTGTGTCACTTGGCAAGCTTCCCTCCGTTATGAACTTCATGATTTGCTCCGCCCACTCCGGCACTGGGTGCAAAGGAAAAAGTTCTCGTCCACCTCCATTGGTTCGGCCACCATAATCTCCTCCATTATTTCCTCCACCATCCTGCGACCAGTCCCCGAGTCTTGATGAGCAGTCCCCGAGGTTCGGTGCGCAGTCCCCGAGCTCTGCCACGCAGTCCCCGGGTCCGACCAAACGCACCCGACGTCTACCTCCATTGGAACAGGTCCGGGCTCTTGCTCCGCCGGGATGAAAATAGATTCGGATTCAGGAGAAGGTTTGATTGAAGGAGTTCTCAAGTGATTCAGGGCTACCCTGGTGGTACTGCCTCTTTCGATGAACCGAGCTTTGACAACACGTCGGCAGCATCATTTTCTGCCCGAGGTATATGCCTGTACTCACACCCTTCAAAGAACCCGGATATCTTTTGCACATGGAACCGATATAACGCCATGTTGGCATCCAGAGCATCCCAAGTTCCAGAAGATTGTTGCACCACCAGGTCGGAATCGCCGAAGCACTCTACACGCCGGATACCGATCTCCTTCGCCACATTGAGGCCATGGATTAAGGCCTCATACTCCGCCACATTGTTTGATGCTGAGAAATGAATCTGCAGCACGTATTTCAGCTGATCTCGCTTCGGCGAGGTGAGGACTATTCCAGCCCCCAGCCCGATCTTTGTCTTGGACCCATCAAAATGCATTTTCCAATAATTATAGTCCGGCCTGGGTGGCTCATACTGCATCTCGGCCCAATCACAAAAGAAGTCCGGCAACGCCTGGGATTTAATTGCATCTCTTCTCTCATAATGTGGTGCATATGGAGACACCTCAATCGCCCATTTGGCAACTCGGCCAGTTGCATCTTTGCACCCGATGATCTCCGAGATTGGAGCTTCGCACACCACCGTCATGGGATGCTCCTGGAAATAATGCTTCAACTTCTTGACCGCCAGGTAGACACCATACGTCATCTTCTGGTAGTGAGGGTAATTCTGCTTCGAGGTAGAGATCACCTCGCTCAAGTAATACACCGGTCTCTGCACCGACCTGCCACCTTCTTCGCGCTCCACCACCACTGCCACACTTACAACTCGGTTTGTGGCCGCAATGTAAAGTAACATCGGCTCATTGTGCAATGGTGACGCCAACACCGGGGCAGTGGACAACATCTTTTTCAGCTCATTGAACGCCACGTCGGCCTGCGGGGTCCATGTAAACCCGGTACTTTTCTTCATGAGCTGGTACAAAGGTAAGGCTTTTTCTCCCAGCCGACCTACAAATCGGCTCAACGAGGCTAGGCACCCTGTGAACTTCTGCACATCTTTCAAACACTTCGGTAACTTCATGTTCTCAATAGCTCGGATCTTGGCCGGGTTAACCTCGATACCTCGGCTAGACACCAGGAATCCGAGCAACTTTCCAGCCGGGACACCAAAGGTGCACTTGTCCGGGTTAAGCTTCAACCGATATTTTCTCAAATTCACAAATGTCTCCTCGAGATCCTCGAGGAGAGTACGTTTCTCCTTAGTTTTGATGACGATATCATCGACATACACTTGCACATTTTTGCCCATTTGAGAGTGCAGGCATTTCTGCATACACCTCTGATAAGTTGCCCCGGCATTTCTCAGACCAAAACACATGACACGATAGCAATACGCCCCATACGGGGTAATAAAAGCAGTCTTTATTTGATCCTTCGGGTTCAGTGGTATCTGGTGAAAACCAGAGTACGCATCGATAAAAGACAACAGTTCACAACCAGCAGTGGAATCAATCACTTGATCAATCCGAGGTAATGGAAATGGATCTTTCGGGCACGCCTTGTTGAGGTTAGTGAAGTCAATGCACATGCGCCACACCTTGACCACGGCTGGCTCGTCTTTCTTCTTTTCCACCAAGACCGGATTGGATATCCAGTCCGGATGCAGCACCTCCATAATGAACCCGGCTGCAAGCAACTTAGCCAGCTCGTCCAGCACCACTTGTCTTCGGTCGTCTGAGAGACGACGGGTCGGTTGCCTCACCGGTTTCACCTCTGGCCTGACAAATAAAGAGTGCTCTGCCAACTCCCTCGGAACACCAGGCAGGTCCTTAGCCGACCATGCAAAGATATCCCGATTCTCACGGAGGAAGTGACAGAGCTCGCTTCCTATTTCTCGCCCAGCCCGGTCCCAATGATGGCCATATGCTCTGGGTGCTCCGGGTCAATGGGGATCTTCTTGGTCTCCTTGGGCACCTCGAATGCTGCAGTTGAGTCCGGGCTCATCAGTCCGGACATGCCGAGCTGTGTTGACTGCGCCATTGCCACCACTTGATGCAGCTTCTTCTTCTCAGCTGCGATCACCAAAGACTCGGCCAGATTAGACCCCGCCGAGGCACACTGAATGGCTCGCTTGTAGTCACCCGAGATGGATATGATCCCATTAGGCCCTGGCATTTTCATCTTCAGGTATGCAACATGGGTGGAAATCATGAACTTGGCCAGAGCCGGCCTTCCAAGCAATGCATGGTATGCACTCTCCAAGTCCACCACCTCGAACTCGATACTCTCAACTCGGCAATTATCCTTGGTTCCAAATGCTACATCCACCCATATCTTGCCCATGGGTGCACAGGAAACGCCAGGCACAATCCCATGAAAAGTACAACTGCTTGGCATCAACTGATTTGGCGATATGCCCAATTTCACCATTGTGTCTCGGTACATGATGTTGATGGCACTGCCATTGTCCACCAGAACTCGGGTAACCTCACATTGTTGGTAGGCCCACACAACGTTGGATCTACCACCAGGGCATACTTTCCAGGGCTCGGCATGATCCGAGGTGTGTCTTTCCTGCTCCAAGTGATCTCCTGCTCAGACCAGTTCATATAGGTCGGCACCACCGGCATTACTGCATTCACCTCCATGGCACGCCTCTGCACGCTCTTCTTGTCAGTTGGCTCGGTCACAAAGACCACATAGCTCGCATGAGCCTCTCTATAGTCATTTCCGGGGTATTCATACTGCTGACTTGGTTGTTATTACCTCGGACATTCACAACATTCACGGGCCTTGCTGCTGCAGGCCTCGGAGGAGGTGCAGTGGTTATCGGGGTAACATTTGCTCCGGACAGATTTGGGTGGGACCTCGGCTGAAATCTCTGAGGTGGTCCTGCTCTGATTCCTCCGGCCTTCGCCCCTTCTTCCTGATTCTGCGGTTCCAGCTGCACTGCCGGGTTGAATGGTTGGCTGGCTTGCGCGGGTCGGTCGTATGGTAACAGCAAGGACCATCTATCATTGATTCATAAGTCAAGGGTGGCTCCGGGTTCGGACTAAATGCCGGACCATTGATTTTCGGCCTCTGGACACCTCCAGCTCCGGGCTGATCCGGGTTCACCGCTGCAACTTGGTTCGAGGTGTATGGGTAGTCCGGCTCCCTCCTTTTTGTCCGAACTCTTGGCGGTCATTACACCTTGGTCCGAGCCGGTTGTTTATTGGCTCCCTCCTTCTGTTACGTGCCACTGCCTCTGCTGCTGGCTGCATCGGATCACCCAGAGCATAAGAATCTGCAATCCGGATTGTTTCTGCTAGGGATTTCGGCATATCTCTTTGGAGCCTCTGCCACAGCATGCTGCCATGTCGACAACCATCTGCAAACCAGGAAATGGCCTGTGCCTCTACAACTCCTTCACAGGAATTCCGAACATTGCTCCACCGAGTTAAGAATTCTCGGTCAGTTTCATGATCATCTTGCTTACATGCTGCCAGGAGCTGAGGTCGGTTTGGCCTCTTGTATGTACTAGCAAAGTTGCTGTTAAACGCCAGCTCCAAGTCTATCCAGGAGTTGATACTATACTCCGGCAAATTATTCAGCCAGATCCGAGCTGGACCTTCCAACATGTGCGGGAGATACCGGACCGCCCATCGGCGATTGCCCCCCGCTATGTGCACCGAGGATACATAATCTGTCAGCCAATCTTGCGGCTTGGTGCTCCCGTTGTATGGCTTGGTGTTCCGACCTAACTGGAACTGAGATACTGGCGGTGGTGGCTCCTTCATGATCCGAGGTCCAAAACACGCCGGACCAGGAGGGCCTTCCTCCTCCAGTTGCTCGGACAAGTAGATTCTATCCAGCTTGTTACGAACATCGCCTGGAGCTAACATCCGACCTCCTATCCGAGGTCCCAACGCCCCATCCACTCTGTGGTATCCAGCTCGCGCCATGGCCGAGTCTCCATCATCATATCGGTCATCGCCTTGACCGACATTCTGAGGTTGCTGAACATACTCCGGCTCTCGCTGATATTGCCCCTGCGGCCGGGGTTGTTGCTGATACCTCGGGGGCGGAGGTGGTTTACCTCGGCCAGCCGACGCTGCTTGCCCGCCATTCTGATTTCCCTGACCGGAGTTACCCTTAGCTCGGCTTGCATTACCTGGGCCGGGGTTTCCCTTAGCTCGGCTAGCATTGCCCTGGCCCACCTTCTGCTTTGCTGCTAACACCGGATCATACATCTGCAGCTGCTTGTTCTGACCCGAGGTGACACTCCGGGCTCGATCGGCTCCTCCGACGAGTGGAGACGAGGCTTGCCCCTTGGACACCTGACTAACTGGCCTAGCTGAATAAACCATCTCTGAATCACCAGCCCCGGCATATGCTCTGCGGAGAGCCTCATTCTGCTGGTTAGCTACATACACTAATTCATTGACTCGCTTCTGCTGCGCACGCCATGCATCTCCAGTCAACCCGGATAGCTCGGCCCTGCCTGCCTCGGCAGCTCTGAGGTTCTTAGCAGGGGAACTATACACGGCCTTCCAGTCGACACGCGACTCTCACTCCTACCGAGGTGGTAGGTCGAGCCTCCCTGTTTATCTCATCATTGAGCCCCTTGCCTCTCTGCCGCACCTCGGCTCCCCTATGTGTATCAACTGCTACCGGGGTGAAGCCATTCGCTGCATTGTACTCACGCAGATCTCTATTGAACTCATCTCTAGCTGTCATCATTGCTACAGCCTCCTTTTGCAACAGGACACGCTTTGCCTCTAGGTCGGCCACAGTCACCACTACATCCACTCCTGGATTTACTGGGTCTGCCAGTGTCTCCACTATCTCTACCAGGGTCGCACCTCGGCCCTGCAGCTCGGGGGTACCAGGCAACTCTTTCTCTAGCCTGGGCTTTGCAGATCTCACCTTAGCAACCTCGGCCGCTTGGATTTGCTGGCATCTACTTTGCCAGCGGCATCAACCGGACCTGTCATCATCACCTCCACGCAGCTCTCGGGGCGAGTGATACGCCGACCTAAAGCCGCGAGGAGAGGAGTTTCGTCGTCCACGAGCACCTGCTCCGGGTACCGCGAACAACCTCGACAGCAACGTAGGTGACGAAGCTGCCGAGCATCATGGTGAAGCCATGCTCGGGGAAGGGCTTGCCGGCGAAACACCCCGCGTTGTCGCTGATGAAGGTGAACTCACCGATCTTGGCGATAAGCCCGGAAAGAACACGCTCGCCTGAGCCCGTCCGGATGTAAACTCCCTCCAACGCCTCAATCTGCCCCACGGTGGGCGCCAACTGTCGTGGTGGGATCACGGCAGATGCCATAGGTATGGCTAAGATGGGGCCGAATGGTCGTTGGGGGAATCCGGGGAGGGTTTATGCACTCAAGAAGTGCACACGCAAGAACACGCAAGAACACGAACGAGAAACCAAGAAACCAAGAACACAAAGCACACCACGATGTACCCTGCTTCGGGGCCCTCTTGTGGAGGTAACACCCCTACTGCAGCACTATCCTACTCAGTGTATAGCTCAAAGTGACAAGTACAAGCTGCTCCTCGAGCTGTATGATGATACAATGGTGAGAACTTGAGGTAAAAGATGGAGCTACGGGAGGAAGAAGGCACTCCGAGGTGTTTCCGGGGTGTTCCGAGGTTCCTTTCTCTCTTTCTCTTCTGTTGATCGATCTCTCCTCGGGGTCCTCAAGCAGGAGGGGGGTGAAGCCCACTATATAGGCCAGCCGGGTTACCGTTGTGCCCCTCGCTGAACACTGTTGCCATGCCTCTGCACCGGTCACCACCGTACCTCTGTCAGGGACAAGACGTGGCCTGCCCATCTCCTGTTGCCTAACGGCAGAACTAGCATGTCCCTCTGACAGAGACAGGACGTGGCCTGGCAGAGCTACCTCGTAGCCTTTTCCCAGATCCCGCGTGGTCAGCGGTCAGAGACGTGCAGCCCCGCCGAACCCGGGGCACGCCTCTGCCAGGCTCCGTGACAGACGCTCCCCGTCAGGCGCTCTTGTACCCGGCTAGAAGTGACAGGAGCATTGACTCCTGCCCGACCTACGGCCTCCTGCCTTGGTTAGCTCGGGTCTTGCTCCCGTTCCTTACCTCGGGTCTTGTACTTAAGATCCGACCACCTCGGGTATAACTTCCTCACACAGCATCTCCTGTAATCACCATATAAACCATAGCACCGAGGTATTAGGTCGGCTGACCATAGCTCGGACAGTGAACCTCGGCCCAGGCTGACGGGATACCTCAGATCCCTCTGGGCCAAGATAGGTCGGCCTTTGTATCCTCCAGGTCAAGATGAAGCTCGGACACTCCCAGGCCCAAACAGGTCGGCCCTTTCCGTACCTCGGCATATCTTTAAACTTATCTTTATGCCAAGCCTTGACCCTACCCGGGGGTAGCCCCCCGACAGTATCGCCAGGCAAAGGTTTAAGACTCGACGTCTAAGGTTCGAACGGAAAAGTTATTCGTTATCTCACAGGGATTAATCCTGGGTATCCAAGGTCCACGGATTAATCATTAATCGGACAGCGTGTCTCGATTATGTCTCGCGAGATCTTGAACCGTAGGGTAACACACTTAAGGGGAGATGACATGTTTATTTAGATTGGACGTAGAGAAGAAAATAGAGAGAAGAGCACCGGAAGTGTTCCAGACACATCGGAAGTGTTCCGGGTGATATCCGACGGAGTTCGGGGGCCGACGAAATAGTTTTCGGAGCCGGAATAAATTAGATAAAATGTATTTGATATTAATTAGTGTAATTAATAGTTAAATATGTTTTTATTTAATTAATTCTGAATTTTTAAAGGCTGTTTTTCTTAAATGGGCCTTAGAGGCCTATTTGGGGAAAAACCCCAAAAAGAAAAAAGGAAAAGAAAAAGGGGGGAGGGCCAACCGGCCTAGGTGGGCCAAATGGAGCCCACCTAGGGGCCGGCTGCCCTTGTTGGCCAGCTAGGCTAGTGTGGGATAGTCCCACACCGCCTGGCTGGCAGGTGTGGTGCCCTCCCTCCACCTATATATATGGGTGCCCCTTTGCCTTTGAAAATGCACCAATTTCTCTCTCTCTCTCTCTCTCCCTTTTAAGTCGTGACTCCGCAATTGGGGTTGTGAATGGGTTGAGGTTTTCTCCACCATATGCACACCACTGTGCTGCTGGTCTTCCGGTCCAAGTCTTCCACTTCCGCTGCTGGTCCCTGGATCGGAGCCCGGAGGTCGTCATCTTAACCATATGTGTGTGACTCCCTGCGAGGCACCACACTTGGGGTGCTGGAGGTGCTTGCCTCCACCACCATGAGGACGGCGTCACCCTCATCATCATCACCGTCTTTGTCGCGTCAAGATCTTCGCGACCTCGAGGTTGGCTACGTCGTCTTTATCACGCGTCGTCATCGAAATAGATCTTTTGATCGTCGACGCTTACGGTCTACAAGGGTATGTATACCGTCTTTTACCGTATAGTATATCTACATAGAGTAGATCCTGGCTAGTATAAGGTTATCGTTGTTAGAAATTTTTTGTTTTCTGCCTACGATCCCCTTCAGTGGTATCAGAGCCGATCTATGCGTAGATATAGCTATACCGGTTTTAGAACCCATGTTCTCATGGGGGCATCATTCTTTTAGAAGCTATCCTCTAGCGTGCACTTGTTTAGCCGGTGGCATCGAGTTGATGAAGCGGCCCGGACCGACCTTACGCGTACGCTTACGCGAGACTGGTTCCACAACTGACATACGGCTTGTACCGTATATGTGGCTGCGGGTGTCTGTCTCTCTCTCTTTAGTTGGCTTTGCATTTTCAATGGAGGGCCCGAAAGGGATACATAAATAGCGACTATTTGATCGTTGTTGTGGTCATAGGTTCGTAGGTATGAATCGGTTCTATTTACGAAAGCCCCAAGCCACGTAAAATATGCAAAAGATAAAGTAGAAAGCGTCTAACTTTATTTTGCAGGGGCAATGTGATATGGTCAAGGTAGGTTTGATAAATTGTTTATAAACTGTGGGCGCGAAGGAGACCATCGGCGCAAGGACCATATCACGTCGCATTACATTTGATGTTATGTTGTTTGCATCTTATATTGTGTGTATATATATATGGTTATATATTAGTTACACGGCGGTAGTAATATAAGATGATCCCTCCAAAATACCATTAGTGTTCTCCCTTTGGCGTGCACCACCAAGAAAGTTCTACGTTATGAGGCAGGCCGTGACGATCGGGTGTCAGACATATCGTCGTTCGCATACGGTGGGTGTAAGACATGTTTGCACAAGCGTATACGCTGAAGGTTATTATGGCGAGCCTAGCATGTACAGACATGGCCTCGGAACACGGTGACCGAAAGGTTAAGCATGAGTCACAGAGTTGTTGTGATTGACATGTCGATGTCTACCTTGAAGTTATGTTGCCGGCTCTGACGATGAGGGGTTGCATAATGGATGAGGATCGTGTAATCACTAAAACGATTAGAGGGATATTCGTTTTGAGTGGGAGTTCTGGTAGTTTTATTTTATTAAAACTTGAACCCATATTTATTATGAACAAAGTCTTTATATTTTGCAAAACCTTTGTAGATATTAACCAGTGTAATAGCCCTCTTTAAAAATTAGGAGCATTCCTGCGATTGAGAAACTTAAAAGGTTGGGTCCAAACTTCATAGTTTTATACGGTAGCTTGAGGATACTCCTTGTTTAAACCGTTAGCTCTATGTGATACAATACCCGCTAGGAGATAAATCCGGAGATTCCGCTAACAAAAGGATAATTTGGATTATCAAGTTTTGTGGGATAATTTCATCATAGTCCAGTGTATGCTATGATCTCTACCATAGAGAATTAACTGTGGGTGCGAGTTGTCAGATCGCGAACATATGAGATGATCGCTGAACTCGAGATACACCACAAGTTGGGTTGATGAAGTTTTCAGTACTTTGACTGTTTTCTTCTCAACCAAGATGGAAGAGAACACACATTAAAGGAGCATGTGGCGGTCATACTCGATGATGATGGTCATACTTGATGACATTGAGACGCCTCGCTCAACTCGATCACTGGATGACATGCAACGTTGCCAGATGCAAATGCTTTGTCATAGACTATGTCATGCAAGGGGAATTGTTCACCTTCATGAATTCTTGATTGCGTTGAAGAATCAAGTAGATGAAACAGATCGCCGGGAAGTTATCAATGATAATGGTGTATATATGATATACACGTTATGAATGTTTTACCTAAGCAAGTACTCGCAGTAGTGACTAAGTTTTGATACTAGTCATGTTTTATGAAAACAAGATTTTCTGCTTGAGTAGCTTGGAAGGATGAGGTGTGTTGATGATGGCAGACAATATGTTGTGATGGTCATAGACACTCTCCCTCTGCATCTACCATTTGAGTAAATTCTTTTGTGATCGCCTGTTAGTATGATCATTATAAGTGTGTCTCCTCTAGCGAGACGATTGTTCATATATGTTAGTGACAAAACTGTTGTCCTATATTTATGAAGTAATGATCATACGTCGATTTGAATTTATATGGTAGAAGCTCCCACATTCATAACATTAATGCCAAAGGATATAAACTTAATAAAGACACCACATTCTTGTGGCACTAACGTTTAAGTCATGTCAAAGTTATAGTCAATGAAGAAGCTCCATTCAGATGGATCTCGAGTCCTTAGATTTTGATCTTTTGACACTTGCAAGATAACTAAGACACCGTTTTCGGAAAGCGGACATATAACTTATTGAGAATCATGCATATGGATGTATGTGGATCAATGAAGTAATTAACGTGTAGTGGAAATCTTTATTTCGTAAACTTCACAAATGATTCGAGTAGATATGGATATATCCACTTGATCAAATGTTGGTCTGAAAGGTTTTGATTTGATCAAACAAGTTCGAAGTGAAGTAGAAAAATAGACTTAACAAGAAAATCAAATTCTGCGATACAGATCGAGGAAATAAGATTTGAGTTATAAGGTTGGCATATCATTGGAAGACTTGTGAAAGAGTTCCACAAATTACGTCGCATGGAACACCATAGTGTTGTGTGTGTGGACGTCGTAATCGCACCTTATTGGATAGTGTGTGGTAAATAAAATCTCTTATCGAATTATTGTGATCATTGGAGTCATATGGTAGAAACAAAACATTCACGTTAGATAATAGGGAAACCATCTAATCCGTGGAGGCAATACCATATGAGTGATGGCATGGCTTTTAGCCTAGATTGTCGTTTCGTATTTTAGTGTTTTGATGTGATCAAACCTAAAAGCGGATAGATTCATCTTTGTAGTGTATCTAAAATTCAGTTGGATACGTTTCTCACGACAAAGGCAAACTGGTTGCTGGAACGAACCTTGCTTAAGAAATAGTTTCTTATCAAGGATATAAGTGGGAAAGAAAGTAGAGCAAGACGAAGTTAATGAACTTTCTCCGGAATTCGAGTGGCGCAACGGAAACGGTTCCGGTACCGTCCTCTGCAACTGGAAGAAAGCTGATGATAAAGATCATGATGCTCTGCTCATACTAAGGTCGTAGGCGTACGAGGTTGTGTTCCGCAATGTGTGGTACGACAATCTTGTTATGAACGTCATGTTAATGGAACATGACAAACCTACGAACTACGAAGAAGTGATGGTGAACCTAAGTCCGAAAATTGGCTATATGCCATGTATAATCCGAGATAAAATCCATGTACGATTACCAAGTAATGACTTGGGTAAGTCTTCTTGATGGCTAGGCCGTTGAGAGTAAATGGAATTTTATGACAAAATAGACACTGACGGAAAGACAACCGTCTATAAGGATCGATTTGTCGTAAAACAGTTTCGACAAATTCAAAAGTTGACCACAACAGATTTTGTCTCAAGTGGCGATGCCTAAGTCTGTTTAGGATTGTTCTAGCAATTATTTTCAATTAAGAAATTGATGGATGGATAAAGAAACCGTGTTCCCTAATGGCAACATTAAGGAAGAGTTGTAATCGGTACAACAAGTAGGTTTGGTTGATCCTAAGGATGCTAGACATGTATGCAAACTTCAGCTGTCCATTCATGGGCTGAAGCAAGCATATCGGAGCTGGAATCTTCACTTTGATAATGTGATCAAAGGATTTTGGAGTTGTCCAAAATAGTTGAAGAAACCTGCATTTACAAAGAAGTGAGTGGGAGCTAAGTAGCTTTTCTTGATCTTATATGTGAATGGCATATTTGAGTGGGAGCTAAAAGAAATTCCCTGGTCTTATATGCGGAAGGCGTATTTGAGTGGGAGCTAGGTGTCATTCCTGATTTTATATGTAACGACATATTGAGAATGATACAGATCCTCTAGTAAAGTATAAATGATTATTTAAGTGATTAAATTTTCTATGAATGAAGTTAGGAGTATTAGGCATCAGGTCTATAATTGTATAGATCAAAAGGGGCTTAATAACATTAGGTCGGAATATTTTCCTAGGTTAAGATTCTGAAGTGTTTTCAGAATAGAACAAGCGAAGAAAAAGGTTCTTACTTGTATGACTAGGTAAAATATTAAGTTTATCTTGGTTTTAGTGATAGCTAATGAAAGAAAAGGATGTCCGACATCCTCTATGCCTCAGCCATAGATTCTATCAGACTGAAAGCTCGACTTGGTGTGACCCAAGTTCTTGGTTGAAGAACGGGTTCTAGAGTGATCCCTGGATGGATCAATGAACAAACGTTAAGTATTTTCTTCAGTGTCTGAGAGAACTGAAGATATGTTTTCTGGTATAGGGTAAGAGTGAAAAGACAACTTGCCGTAAAAGGGTTACGATGATGCAAGTTATGACACTGACCCATACGACTAGAAATCTCATACAGGAGATGTCCTTTGTTTTGAAGAAAGACATGGTTAGCTTGCGAAGTCGCATATGAATGCACTGTCGCATAATCTACATAGGTATAGAAATATATGGCAACTCCAGAAGTAGCTAGTGTGATTGGACTGAGCGGTTTTCCGAGCATGTATGGTTCCCTTAATAGATCTCTTAGACTTTTAAGGCCCATGCTACGCGAAGGTTCGAGTCTCACTCCATCGACTAAGATATATTTCACCGTTATCATATGATACGGGATGATGTCAAACGAGTTGACATAGAAATGTTGCAAAGTACATACAGATCTCAATGTGGGAGATCCGTTGACTAAACTTCCTCTTCCACGGGGCAAGCTGCACCAAGTTGCTATAAGTGTTTAAGCTTTTACCAAAGTGGTAAACTAGATTAAGTGTTACTCTAGTGCAAGTGGGAGACTGAAGGAGATATGCCCTAGAGGCACTTAATAAAGATAGTTTATTTGTCATATCTCAATTGTTCGTAATATGTTTTATACCATGCTATAACTGTATTAAGCGGAAACATTAATACACGTGTGGTAGATAAACAACCAGGTCCCTAGTAGCCTCTATTTAACTAGTTCATTGTGCAATCGATGATCGAGGTTTCCCGATCATGTGACGTTGGTGTCAATTGACAATGGAGTCATATCATTGGTAGAATGATGTGATGGACATACCCAATATTTGTAGGACGTAGTCATTACGCCTTTGACCGTGAGATCAACTCTTATCGCTATTCCTGGAAGATGCTTTGATTGCATCAAACGTCATCGCTTATATAGTATGACAATAACGGTGTCCCTCTCGGGTATCGGAAGGGAGTATGTTGAGACGAGGGGTCAAGAGCGGGATTTGCCAATCCGCATAGCAGGATAGATACTCTAGGGCCCACTCGGTGAGATTATGTCAATGAGCTTGCAAGCATGTGACTAGGTCACGAGGACATAATATCACGGACGAGTAAAGAATAGTGTTATTGGTAACGAGATCAAGCTAGGTATCATGATATCTATGAACGAGTCTCGGACACGCTAAGTATCGCCAGGCAAAAGGTTTAAGACTCGACGTCTAAGGTTCGAACGAAAAAGTTATTCGTTATCTCACAGGGATTAATCCTGGGTATCCAAGGTCCACGGATTAGTCATTAATCGGAGAGCGTGTCTCGATTATGTCTGGCGAGATCTCGAACCGTAGGGTAACACACTTAAGGGGAGATGACATGTTTATTTAGATTGGACGTAGAGAAGAAAATAGAGAGAAGAGCACCGGAAGTGTTCCGGACACATCGGAAGTGTTCCGGGTGATATCCGACGGAGTTCGGGGGCCGACGAAATAGTTTTCGGAGCCGGAATAAATAAGATAAAATGTATTTGATATTATTTAGTGTAATTAATAGTTAAATATGTTTTTATTTAATTAATTATGAATTTTTAAAGGCTGTTTTTCTTAAATGGGCCTTAGAGGCCCATTAGGGGAAAAACCCCAAAAAGAAAAAAGAAAAGAAAAAGGGGGAGGGCCAACCGGCCTAGGTGGGCCAAATGGAGCCCACCTAGGGGCCGGCTGCCCTTGTTGGCCGGCTAGGCTGGTGTGGGATAGTCCCACACCGCCTGGCTGGCAGGTGTGGTGCCCTCCCTCCACCTATATATATGGGTGCCCCTTTGCCTTTGAAAATTGCACCAATTTCTCTCTCTCTCTCTCCCGTTTAAGTCGTGACTCCGCAATTGGGGTTGTGCACGGGTTGAGGTTTTCTCCACCATATGCACACCGCCGTGCTGCTGGTCTTCCGTCCAAGTCTTCCACTTCCGCTGCTCGTCCCTGGATCAAAGCCCGGAGGTCGTCATCTCCACCGTATGTGTGTGACTCCCTGCGAGGCACCACACTTGGGGTGCAGGGAGGTGCTTGCCTCCACCATCATGAGGACGGCGTCACCCTCATCATCATCGCCATCTTCATCGCGTCAAGATCTTCGCGACCTCGAGGTCGGCTAC
Organism: Poa pratensis; assembly: GCA_947311845.1. Classification (NCBI taxonomy): domain Eukaryota; kingdom Viridiplantae; phylum Streptophyta; class Magnoliopsida; order Poales; family Poaceae; genus Poa; species Poa pratensis. The sequence continues at coordinate 48,610,236 of CAMZMU010000052.1, forward strand.
GTCGTCTTCATCACACGTCGTCATCGAAACAGATCTTTTGATCGTCGATGCTTACGGTCTACAAGGGTATGTATACCGTCTTTTACCGTATAGTATATCTGCATAGAGTAGATCCTGGCTAGTATAAGGTTATCGTTGTTAGAAATTTTTTGTTTTCTGCCTACGATCCCCTTCAATCGGATCCCAGCAAACACAACATGTAGCATTACAATAAGATGATCTTGATCATGTTAGGCAGCTCACAAGATCTAAACATGATGGCACAAAGTGGAGAGACAACCATCTAGCTACTGCTATGGACCCGTAGTCCAAGGATGAACTACTCACGCATCACTCCGGAGGCAGGCATGGTGATGTAGAGCCCTCCGGTGATGATTCCCCTCTCCGGCAGGGTGCCGGGAAGAGGTTCTGGACCCCCCGAGCTAGGGTTGACGACGGCGGCGCCTTTGGAACTTTTCGTGGAATATGACTCGGGTATCTAGGGTTATTTCATCGGGGGCAATAAGTAGGTGAAAGGGTGGCGGCTAGAGACCCCCGAGGGGCCCACATAACCCCTCGGCACGGCCCCACCTTTGCTGCGCCGAGCCCTTGTGTGGCCTCCTCGTGGCTCGGCTCCGTCTCCCCTTTGGACTCCATGTGTGTCTCGGTGAAATAGGGACCTCCGTAAATTTTCATCCAATTCCGAGAATATTTCCAGAATAGATTTTCTGGAATACAAAAACAGCAGAAAACAGGAATTGGCACTGTGGCATCTTGTTAATAGGTTAGTCCCAAAAAATGTATAAAAGTGACATAAAATGGATGCAAAACATGTAACAATTGGTATAATATCAACATGGAACATCAAAAATTATAGATACGTTTGATGCGTATCAGGCCCCACCCAGCGGCGGCACAAGGAGGAGGCGGTGGAGGGGAGGGGAGTTGGGGTCCAACTCCAGCTCCTCCTCCCATACCGAATTGGGCAAGGGGGCTTTCCCCTTGTCCAAACCGAGTTGGACTAGGGAGCTTTCCCCTTGCCCAAGTCCCTCCACCCATTGGTCCATCTATATAAACACCACCCCTCTTATTTGGAGAGCACAATATTGAGACACACAAGGTGAGGAGGAGGAGGTGCCGAAATCTCTCTACCAGGCTTGGTTGAGAGAGACGGCGACGAGCTACATCGACAAATGTCAACAACACTTCTTCCGCTACTTCGGTGTTGGTAACGTATTCCATCTAGATCTTCGGATCTTCGTATTCGCATGTATCTTCATAGTACATCTTGGGAGGTGTTACGTAGCAATACGAAAATTTTAAATTTCCGTACACGCAACCCATTAGTGGTATCAGAGCGATCTATGCGTAGATACATGATTTGATTCAGAGCACTTGGTGTGCGGGCACCGCATAAGTTTGTGCGGGTATGTTATTGAGGTCTATATCTTCTAACATTCAAGTTATTTATGGTGCTTCCCGATATGCGGTCTCGTCTTGTTTCCAGCGGATAGTATGATCTCGGACTTCTGGCAATCCGCGGACCTTCCGGCTGCTCCTAGTACGCCCGTTGGCGCCAACGAAGTGGTTCAGTAGCTTCGGATCATATTATAGTTGGTCTCGTTGACTTGATAGCGGATGGGGCATGTGGACTAGGTCCACACGGGGTCATGTGCAACTAAATGCAATCGTCTGGGTTAGCATCCGCAATATTCTTGTGATGTTGGGATGGATAATCACCCCGCAAGGTTAATCTTGCAACATGAATAACTATGCTTGGTAAGGGCTGTAGTATTTCCGGTTGTCCCGCTGATCCTACAGTCATGCTAAAATATGCAAACAGACGTTAGAGGCATCTAACTCTGTTTTGCAGGACATGTGATGTGGTATAGTCTCGAATTTTGTTGTTGTTGACTAAACCTTGTTTTATGTTGGCCGGCGTGCCGTTCTTGTTCGTCGAGCTATGGTAATAGTTGAGGACGGGAGAAGGCATGCAAATGTCGTGAACCTCGACATGGCCAAGTTGGGGGGGGGGCGCCACCGGCGGTTGGAGGAAGAAGACTATACTACATCACGAAGTGTTATTTACTTGTGCATGTTTTATATCTGTTTTCTTGCTCTTCCCTTGATTGCGCAGTAGTGTGATTATTAGGGAGATTCCTCGGTAGCTGAAAACTTTAATTACTTGAGCTAAAATTAAAAATATCAAGGATATCGTGCTCTCCCAACACGTAGCAGCGTCAAACCGGATGCTTTTCACCGTGCGCCATGTATCCATGAGTAATATGTGCCAAGGGTTCGGAAGGCGGGTAGTGTATCGTACCTACAGCAAAAGCGGTTGGTTGTCTTGAAGTTCAGGCATAACTAGTTATGTGCTCGGAGCACACACATCGAAAGATGAAATGAAAATCACGGTGGGAAGTGATTGGCTTGTTGACCTACCCGTTGTAAGCTACGTTCAATGGCTTGTATCCAACTATTGATCGTATGTTGAGCGTGGATTTCGTATACACTAAATTGATCTTGAGGAATATCAATTTTAGTGGGAGCATTTTAATTTAGTCTTAAATATTAATGCTAGAAAATAATTATGAACATGTCTAAGTGAACTTAACTGTTGTAGATCAATGGCTAAGATAGCACCCACGTTTAACCTTGGACCGCTGATTGAGAAGAAACCCCTGACTGCGAATGGGAGCAACTATGCTGATTGGGTTCGCGCCCTAAGGATTGTTCTTAGGAACGCGAAGAGCGAGTATGTTATTGATGGCCCTCTCCCCGAGGCACCGCTGACAATGCGTCAGAAGCTGAGACAAATGCATACACGTTGAAGAGTGATGCGGCGATATATGTTCAGTGTGTCATGTTGACATGTATGGAACCTGAGTTGCAGAAGAAGTTTGACCAAACTCCTGCATACGACATTATTGTCGCACTCAAGGCCATGTACCAGACTCAGGCTAAGACTGAGCGTTATGAGATAACAAAGGCACTGTGGTCATGTCACATGGCAGAAGGAGGCTCTGTGAGCAAGCATGTAATCAAGATGTTTGGTTATGCTACTAGGCTCGAGGCTCTGGGATTTTCTATTCCAGCCGAGCTAAGTATAGATTTGGTGTTGGCATCCCTCCCACCGTCTTACATCGGTTTTATCATGAATTACAACATGAATGGATTGGAGAAGACACCAAATGAGCTGCTTGCAATGCTGAAAACTGCTGAACCTAGTGTGAAGAGGGAAAATAATCAAGTTTTGATGGTTACCCAAGGCACTAAGTTCAAGAAGAAGAGAACGAAGAAGTCTAAGAATGCTAAGGCATTGCAGAAGCCTGTTGACTTGGCTCAAGGGGAATCCAAGTGTTTCTTTTGTAAGAAGAAGGACACTGGAAGAGGAACTGCAAGAAATTTCTGCTTCGGAAGAACAAATCTTCTAAGGGCAAGAAACGTATAAGAGTTATACATTGCAATGATATTTGTCAATCTTACTAGTAACTCTGGAGTATCAATTGCTAATTAATTTATGCACTGACATAGGAGATGCGGCAAGTAAGGTGGCGGAAGAGTAGAGGTTGAGGATGTGCGTCAAGCTCGGCGCATGGAGTTTCATCTACATGATGAAGTCATCTTCAAATTTACTTTTCAGTTTTAGTTTGAAAGATTTGTGGGTTTCGGCCCAAAAGTTATTGTAATAAGGTCGCAATCTTGGCGATGGAAATACTCTTTTGATTTTGTGGGATTTCTTGTCCCGTCTATCAAAGAATATTTTGGATCAATCCCTTCATGGATGATCAAGTTACAAATCTTTTGAATTATGGAAATATCATGTGTTCTGAAATATTGTTGTGATTGTGTTGACACCACCTTCGAGTGGCACTATCATCTCAAATGCATCATATGCATGATGGAAGGAAATTTGAGATATTGTTATGTGAAACAAGTGAAAGGCTTGATGAACTACATGATTCTTATGAGTCATAAATTCTTTAAGTGTTCAGGCACATAGTGAAGTCAATAAAGGTTGAGTTTTGAGATAGTCAATATTTTATTGATGTCTTGAAATTACACAATTATATTTTAGAAATATTGTCTTGGTAATATGATGAATATAAATTTTATTTCGGTTCATGTATTTGATCAAGTTTGATTGAATATTTACTAAGATGCTTGCAGAATTATATTCCTAGAAATCCGATTTAGTATATTTAATGCTTATCTAGTTTTAGCACAATAAAAGTCCTTGAGTATTCACGTCATTGTTTTGAAAGATAAAAATTAAGGGACGTGATAGTGATACGTCTCAAACGTGTCTATAATTTTTGATGTTCCATGCTAATATTATACCAATTGCTACATGTTTTGCATCTACTTTATATCACTTTTATACATTTTTTGGGACTAACCTATTAACAAGATGCCGAAGTGCCAGTTCCTGTTTTCTGCTGTTTTTGTATTCCAGAAAAGCTAGTCTGGAAATATTCTCGGAATTGGACGAAACTTCACGGAGGGTCCTATTTTACCAGAACACACCTGAAGGACCAAAGGAGCAACAGAGGAGAGCCAGGAGGGCCCCACATGCCACCAGGGCATGGCCCCCCCCTCTGGCGCGCCGAGGGTGCGTGTGGGCCCCACGGGGGTCGTCAGCCGCCGCCCTTTCGCCTACTTATTCCCCCCGATGCAAAAACCCTAGACACCCGAGCCATTATCCATGAAAAGTTCCAGAGACGCCGCCGCCGTCAACCCTAGCTCGGGAGGGTCCAGAACCTCTTCCCGGCACCCTGCCGGAGAGGGGAATCATCACCGGAGGCTTCTACATCGCCATGCCTGCCTCCGGAGTGATGCGTGAGTAGTTCATCCTTGGAATACGGGTCCATAGCAGTAGCTAGATGGTTGTCTCTCCACTTTGTGCCATCATGTTTAGATCTTGTGAGCTGCCCTACATGATCAAGATCATATTATTGTAATGCTACATGTTGTGTTTGCTGGGATCCGATGAATATTGAATACTATGTCAAGTTGGTTATCAATCTATCTTATATGTTATTTAAGATCTTGCATGCTTTCCGTTACTAGTAGATGCTTTCGCCAAGTAGATGCTTGTAACTCCAAGAGAGAGTATTTATGCTAGATAGTGGGTTCATGCCTCCAGTAATCTGGGAGAGTGACAACAACTTCTAAGATTGTTGTCGTGGTGGGATCACGCAGATGCCTAGGGTAGGCTTATTCTGGGGCCGAACGTATGCTTGAGGATTCGGGAGGGATTGCGTGCTACGAAGCACACACGAACAAACAGACGAACACAAGGATTTACCCTGCTTCGGGGCTCTCGTGAGGAGATAAAACCCCCTACTGCAGCATCTAGCCTACTTTGGTGTATTTCCCTCTGTATATGCAGTGTGTACAAATGCTCCTCGAGCTGGATGCTTCTAAGTATGCCTCTAATCACTGCTAAATAAGTTGCTAATCTCCAGAGAGGAGAGCTCCCGCGGGGGAAATGAGCCCAGGGCCTCGAGCGCGGCCCTCCCCATCTCCTCCCTCTGGTGCTCTTTATATAGGGAGAGCCCAGGGGACATGCAGGGGACAAGGGGACAAGCATCACTGTACACTGTACACTGTAGCAGAGGTGACTACTGGGGCTTGTCACACTGTTCATGCGTCACTGTAGTTGTACTGTTGTCACATCAGTGGCACTATAGCCACGCTGCCTGTGTACTCTAGTCACATCAGGAGCACTGTAGCCACGCTGCCTATGTCCTTTCCTTTGTCCACCTGTGCTTGTCTCCTGGAGATGGCAGAGGTATGTGTAGTTGACGATGTGGCAGCTGGGATGCCGGTGGTGTGGACATGCCGGGGTAGAGGCAGCACGCCGAGGTGTCGAGGAAGCTGCGTTGACTCAGCCGAGGTTGCAACACTGGCCTGGCCGAGATAGCCATCTCGACCCCGCCGAGGAGAGCATACCTCGGCCTGTACCGGTCAGCAGGAGAGGTCGGTCCAGCCGGGGCTCCAGGCGTCGGTCGAAGGACACGCCGCTCGGCGCAGCGATCCTGGTTACCTCGACACGCACTAGCTTGGCCCGCGCAGATCCGAAGCAACGGCTTGCTCCAGGACGGATGAAGCCGGCCCAATCCGGGGCAGAGTAGGCCAGCGCGATCCGAGTTATCGTGAACCTCGGCCTGCCCCGAGCTGCGCAGGTGCCGGCCTGCCCGGGGTAACGAGATGGCGGCCCGTCCGAGGCTGCGGGGAAGGCTGGCCCAGCAGGGCTGCTTCCAGCTCGGTTCAACCGATGCTCGGGAAAGGCCGGCCCAGCAGTGGCCCAAGGTGACGGAAACTCGGCAGGGTGAGGGAAACTTTAGCAGGTTCGGCCCAGTTCGAGGTAAGGACATCCCGGATCAGCACTATGCCGGCCTAGACCATCCCAATGTCGGTCCAGGCTGCTATTTCTGCTTCTTTCTTTATCTTTTATTCACTTATCCCTGTTCTTATCCATTCTACCAACTCAACCGAACCAACAACTTTGGGTACCGGGGATTACATCCCCGACATTAGTCCCCGAGGCTGCGGGGGACTCGTAGAGTCGCGCGCAGTCTTACAAAATAAATAACCATACAAAAAACCTCCATATGCACAACCTCCTGCTTGCATGGGAGCCTTTGTAATCCAGTCGTCTAGCCATGCCCTTCAGGCCAAATGCGACATCCGGTTGACCGAGCTCACCCGAATCAACAACAAGATGGACAATTTGTACTGGAAATATGTTGCCTGAATGGTCACCATTATATGCCAGTTCTTAGCCCTCCTGGCTTTTACCGAACTCGGATGCCGCCAGCGTCGGTTAGCCTTCCTGGCTTTTACCGAAATGAGATGCCGCCAGTGTCGGTTAGCCCTCCTGGCTTTTACCGAATTGGGATGCCGCCAGCGTCGGTTAGCCCTCCTGGCTTTCACCGAATTGAGATGCCGCCCGCGTCGGTTAGCCCTCCTGGCTTTTGCCGAATTGGGATACCGCCAGCGTCGGTTAGCCCTCCTGGCTTTTACCGAAATGAGATGCCGCCAGCGTCGGTTAGCCCTCCTGGCTTTAACCGAATTGAGATGCCACCAGCGTCGGTTAGCCCTCCTGGCTTTTACCGAATTGAGATGCTGCCAGCGTCGGTTAGCCCTCCTGGCTTTCACCGAATTGAGATGCCGCCAACGTCGGTTAGCCCTCCTGGCTTTTACCGAATTGAGATGCCGCCAGCGTCGGTTAGCCCTCCTGGCTTTCACCGAATTGAGATGCCACCAGCGTTGGTTAGCCCTCCTGGCTTTTACTGAATTGAGATGCCGCCAGCATCGGTTAGCCCTCCTGGCTTTTACCGAATTGAGATGCCGCCAGCGTCGGTTAGCCCTCCTGGCTTTCACCGAATTGAGATGCCGCCAGCGTCGGTTAGCCCTCCTGGCTTTTACCGAATTGAGATACCGCCAGCGTCGGTTAGCCCTCCTGGCTTTTACCGAATTGAGATGCCGCCAGCGTCGGTTAGCCCTCCTGGCTTTCACCGAATTGAGATGCCGCCAGCGTCGGTTAGCCCTCCTGGCTTTTACCGAATTGGGATGCCGCCAGCGTCGGCTGGACCGACATAAACCTGCAAGTATGTATCTCATATGTCTCGGTATCTCGGTACTTTAGGCATATCACATATTTCTCGATATCTCGGCCACTCTGGGCATATCACACATGTCTCGGTATCTCGGGTGTCTGGTAGCCACTCTGGGCGCTTACCGACATAGATGTCTCCAGCCACTGCTGGTTTTGACATAAGCATATCTCGAATGCCGGTTTTAGCCACCCCGGGCATATACCGACATAGATGTCTCCAGCCTCTACTGGTTTGACATATAACCTGCAAAAACATATCTCAAAGGTTGCCTCTGATTAAACAACATAGACACTGATCTGGTACACGGGTAATGCCATGATACGTTGGCAAACAGAATGAACAGTGATCTGGTAAACAGACGATGCCATGATACGTTGGCAAACAGAATGAAAAGTGATCTGGTAAACAGATGATGCCATGATACGTTGGCAAACAGAATGAACAGTGATCTGGTACGTGGAAAGATGTCGTGATGCTATGGCACATCGAAACAAACGCCGATCTAGAGAATACCGATAACGCCAGGATACCTTGGGTAAATTGAGACAGCCAATATAACCATGACACCTCGGATTTGAATTATACCTCGGAATTCCGTTATAACTCGGATTTCCAATATACCTCGGATTTCCACCATACCTCGGAATTCCAATATGACCCGGATTTCCAATATGATCCGGATCTCCAATATGATCCGGATCTCCAATATGACCCGGATTTCTTGAATACCTCGTATTTTTATTATACCTCGGTAGCAAACATTTTCAGCAAAACCGAATTCCCCCTTTCAACGTTAGTCCAGCATATAAATCATGAAGAATATTTGACGGGAACAACAATTATACTAACCGAGGCAAACTAGCTATAGCACTTGATAGAAAACGAATCTAACAGCAGTTACTAAGCACAAAGATCCAGACTCGGTTTTGACCGAGTCCCCGAGTTACTTTTCTTATCTAGGAGAAGGTGTAAAACAAACTGGCTACCCAGTCCCTGGGTTAAGACATCTTGTCCCGGGGAGAACACTTAGACAAAAAAGCGAGGGGTGAGTCCCCGAGTTACTTTTGGGACAAAACAGAACTGGACTGGCGATCCAGTCCCCGGGTCAAAACACTCTACCCCGGGGAAAACAACTAATCATAGCAAGGTAGAAACGAGGGGGCAGTCCCCGAGTACTATTTGAGACTATCTAGAAGCATGTGAAGACACATAAATGATACTTACAAGGCCAGGTTGTTGGAGAAGTCTTAATTCGGATTTCCAAGTATTAACTCGGATTCTCCCAGGATACCTCGGACTTCAGAACACCTCAGACTTCAGAACACCTCGGATTTCAAAACACTTCGGATTCCAGAACACCCCGGATTCCAGAACAGCTCGGACAGAACACCTCGGATTATAGAACAGCTCGGGCAGAACACCTCGGACAGAACACCTCGGATAACAGAACAGCCCGGACAAAACACCTCGGACAGAACACCTCGGATCACAGAACACCTCGGACAAAACACCTCGGACAGAACACCTCGGATTACAGAACAGCCCGGACAAAACACCTCGGACAGAACACCTCGGATCACAGAACACCTCGGACAAAACACCTCGGACAGAACGCCTCGGATTACAGAACTGCCCGGACAAAACACCTCGGACAGAACACCTCGGATCACAGAACACCTCGGACAAAACACCTCGGACAGAACGCCTCGGATTACAGAACAGCCCGGACAAAACACCTCGGACAGAACACCTCGGATCACAGAACAGCTCAGATTCCAGAACAGCTCGGATTCCTGAACACCTCGGATTTGCACTGTAGCCAACTCGAAAAATGAGTCATGCTGATGACGAAGGTCCCATCCGAATTAATCCAGCAAGCGCCACTATCAGCCCCACGGTGGGCGCCAATGTCGTGGTGGGATCACGCAGATGCCTAGGGGTAGGCTTATTCTGGGGCCGAACATACGCTTGAGGATTTGGGGAGGGATTGCGTGCTACGAAGCACACACGAAGAAACAGACGAACACAAGGATTTACCCTGCTTCGGGGCTCTCGTGAGGAGATAAAACCCCTACTGCAGCATCTAGCCTACTTTGGTGTATTTCCCTCTGTATATGCAGTGTGTACAAATGCTCCTCGAGCTGGATGCCTCTAAGTATGCCTCTAATCACTGCTAAATAAGTTTCTAATCTCCAGAGAGGAGAGCTCCCGCGGGGGGAAATGAGCCCAGGGCCTCGAGCGCGGCCCTCCCCATCTCCTCCCCCTGGTGCTCTTTATATAGGGAGAGCCCAGGGGACATGCAGGGGACAAGGGGACAAGCATCACTGTACACTGTACACTGTAGCAGAGGTGACTACTGGGGTCTTGTCACACTGTTCACGCGTCACTGTAGTTGTACTGTTGTCACATCAGTGGCACTGTAGCCACGCTGCCTATGTACTCTAGTCACATCAGGAGCACTGTAGCCACGCTGCCTGTGTCCTTTCCTTTGTCCACCTGTGCTTGTCTCCTGGAGATGGCAGAGGTATCTGTACTTGACGATGTGGCAGCTGGGATGCCAGTGGTGTGGACATGCTAGGGTAGAGGCAGCACGCCGAGGTGTCAAGGAAGCTGCGTTGACTCAGCCGAGGTTGCAGCACTGGCCTGGCCGAGATAGCCATCTCGGCCCCGCCGAGGAGAGCATACCTCGGCCTGTACCGGTCAGCAGGAGAGGTCGGTCCAGCCGGGCTCCAGGCGTCGGTCGAAGGACACGCCGCTCGGCGCAGCGATCCTGGTTACCTCGACACGCACTAGCTCGGCCCGTGCAGATCCGAAGCAACGGCTTGCTCCAGGACGGATGAAGCCGGCCCAATCCGGGTAGAGTAGGCCAGCGCGATCCGAGTTATCGTGAACCTCGGCCTGCCCCGAGCTGCGCAGGTGCCAGCCTGCCCGGGGTAACGAGATGGCGGCCCGTCCGAGACTCCGGGGAAGGCTGGCCCAGCAGGGCTGCTTCCAGCTCGGTTCAACCGATGCTCGGGAAAGGCCGGCCCAGCAGTGGCCCAAGGTGACGGAAACTCGGCAGGGTGAGGGAAACTTCAGCAGGTTCGGCCCAGTTCGAGGTAAGGACATCCCGGATCAGCACTATGCCGGCCTAGACCATCCCAATGTCGGTCCAGGCTGCTATTTCTGCTTCTTTCTTTATCTTTTATTCACTTATCCCTATTCTTATCCATTCTACCAACTCAACCGAACCAACAACTTTGGGGTACTTGGGATTACATACCCGACAATTGTGGATGTGCTGTTGCCACTAGGGATAACCTAACAATGCTATGTCCACGGTCATATGTATTTTTTTACATTACGCGCTTTACTTAATGCGATTATCCGTTGCTCGTAACTTAATACCAACGGGGGACTCGGATGACAACCTGGTGGTGGATTATTAGTCATAGACGTTGTTGGATAACGGTCTATGTATCTTGTCGTAATGCCCAATAAATATCATAGTAGTCACCATGTCATGTATATGCATTGTCATGCGCTCAATATTTGTCAATTGCCCAGCTGTAATTTGTTCACCCAACATGTTAGTTATCTTTTATGGAGAGACACCACTAGTGAACTGTGGACCCCGGTCCATTCTTTTACACTGATTAAACCACAAACTGCAAACTGTTCCTTTTTCATTCTCTGCAATTTAATACTTTTTCCACACCATACGTTTAATCCTTTGTTTTCAGCAAGCCGGTGAGATTGACAACCTCACTGTTTCGTTGGGGCAAAGTAGTTTGATTGTGTTGTGTGCAGATTCCACGTTGGTGATCGTGTTGCGCCGTGCGAGCCGCCAACAACCTTCTGAAAGTTGCTGCTCCTACTGGTTCGATAACCTTGGTTTCTTTCTGAGGGAAAACTTGCTGCTGAACTGCATCATACCTTCCTCTTGGGGTCTCCCAACGAACGTGTGTCACGTCATCAAGCTCTTTTCTGGCGCCGTTGCCGGGGATTCGAAGCGCTTCAGCAGACTGCCACTATTTGCTCTCCCGTCAACAGCTCTTTTCTGGCGCCGTTGCCGGGGAGACAGAGCTTTCTGCAAGGGGAGTTTCACGCTTCCAATCTCTTTACTTTGTTTTTGTCTTGCTTAGTTTATTTTATTTTATCTTGTTTGCTTTCAATTATCAAAAACACAAAAAAATTAGTTACTTGCATCTAGTTTACTTTCAAGTTATTTTCTGTCTGTTTTTATTTGCTAAAATGAGTACTCCTGAGAACACTAAGTTGTGTGATTTCACTAGCACGAACAACAATGATTTCATATGCACACCTATTGCTCCACCTGCTGCTTCAGCAGAATTTTATGAAATTAAACCTGCACTTTTAAATCTTGTTATGAAAGAGCAATTTTCTGGTGTTAGTACTGATGATGCTGCTGTTCACCTTAATAACTTTGTTGAACTTTGTGAAATGCAAAAGCTCAAGGAAGTAGATGGTGATATTATTAAACTGAAACTTTTTCCTTTCTCCTTGAGAGGACGTGCTAAAGAATGGTTGCTATCTTTGCCTAGAAATAGTATTGATTCATGGACTAAATGCAAAGATGCTTTTATTGGAAAATATTATCCTCCTGCTAAGATTATTTCTTTGAGAAGTAGCATAATGAATTTTAAGCAATTTGATAATGAACATGTTGCTCAAGCATGGGAGAGAATGAAATCATTGGTTAAAAATTGTCCCACTCATGGACTGACTACTTGGATGATCATCCAAACCTTCTATGCAGGATTAAATTTTTCTTCAAGGAATTTATTGGATTCGGCCGCTGGAGGTACCTTTATGTCCATCACTTTGGGTGCTGCAACAAAGCTTCTTGATGATATGATGATTAATTATTCTGAGTGGCACACCGAGAGAGCTCCAACAGGTAAGAAGGTAAATTCTGTTGAGGAAACCTCTTCCTTGAGTGCCAAAATTGATACTATTATGTCTATGCTTGCAAATGGTCAAACACATGTTGATCCAAATAATGTTCCTTTAGCTTCTTTGGTTGCTCAAGAAGAGCATGTTGATGTGAACTTCATTAAAAATAATAACTTCAACAACAATGCTTATAGGAATAATTTTGGTAATAGCAATTATAGGCCCTATCCTTCTAATAGTGGCAATGGTTATGGAAATTCCTATAGTAACTCCTACAACAATAATAATAGTGTACCCTCTGATCTTGAAGTTATGCTTAAGGATTTTATTAGTACACAAACTGCTTTCAATAAAACTGTTGAGGAGAAATTTGGGAAAATTGATGTGCTTTCCTCTAAAGTTGATAGTCTTGCTCTTGATGTTGACTTGTTGAAACTAAAGAACATGCCTCATGATGTTAAAGAGAGCAAAACTCTCAATGCTATACAAGTTAAAATTGATAACAATGTGAGGATGTTAGCTGAATTGCATGCTAGATGGGAAAGAGAGGATGAAATTGCTAGAAAGAATAATATTGCTAGAGTTTATACTATTACTACTTCTGAAAATGCTTCAAACTCAAGTGTTAACAAACCTCCTACCATTAATGGCAAGATAATTGGTGTTGGTAATGTTTCCACTTCTATTGCAAAATGTCCTAAATTGCCTGATAACTCTGAAACTGTCCTTGATAAAGATGCTGAAATTTCTAGCAATAAGGAAGAAATAACTCCATTACTTTTGATGATAATGACTTTGATTTTGATGGTTGCAATATTTCTGAAGTAATTAAGTTCTTGCAAAAGCTAGCTAGAAGTCCTAATGCTAGTGATAAACATGGCTTTTACTAAACATATTACTAATGCTCTCATACAAGTTAGGGAAGAAAATTAAACATGAAGCTTCTATCCCTAGGAAGTTAGAAGATGGTTGGGAGCCCATCATTAAATGAAATTGAATGACTTTGATTGCAATGCTTTGTGTGACCTTGGTGCTAGTATTTCTGTTATGCCTAAAAGATTATATGATATGCTTGATTTAGCACCTTTGGAAAATTGTTACTTGGATGTTCACCTTGTGATTCTACTATTAAAAAACCTTTGGGAAGAATTGATGATGTTCTTATCATGGTTAACAACAATTATGTCCCCGTTGATTTTATTGTCTTGGATATTGAATGCAATCCATCATGCCCTATTGTGCTGGGAAGACCTTTTCTTAGAACTGTAGGTGCTATTATTGATATGAAAGAAGGGAATATAAAATATCAATTTCCTCTCAAGAAAGGTATGGAACACTTTCCTAGGAAGAAGATTAAGCCACCTTATGATTCTATTGTTCGAACAAATTACAATGTTGATGCTTCTTCACTTGGTAATACTTGATGCATGCTTTGTGCCTAGCTAAAAGGCGTTAAAGAAAAGCGCTTATGGGAGGCAACCCATTTTTTTTTTCTGCAATTTTTCTTTTATTGAGTCAAGGAGTGTTTACTTCTGTAGCAACTCCTTTGTATCTTTATTTTCTCGCATTGTTGTGCCAAGAGTAGCCTCTAATGTTAAGATGATGCTTAATTTTGATTGCTGCGCAGAAACAGATTTTTGCTGTTCACTGTACGAAATTCCTAAAATCACCAGATTGTTAATTAAATCTGAAATTTTTGTGCGTAATCTTTATGAATGTCTGAATCTTTCATTAGTTCAAGTTTTCGATCTGAGCGTCGTAAGTGCCTCGAAAAAATTCGTCTTTGCGGACTGTTCTGTTTTAGACAGATTATGCCTTTTTATTTTGCATTCTCTCTTTTACTAGTGTTGAGTGAAATTCTTTTTTGGGTGGAAGAGCTTCACATAACATCAGTGGCTGTAGCTAATGTTTAAAGTAACAAATCATATTGCGTCTTTATAGAACATGTGAATTTTTGATTATGCACTAACCCTCTAATGAGATCTACTTTGAGTTTGGTGTGACGGAAGTTTTCAAGGGTCAAGAGAGAAGGATGATATAATAGGATCAAGAAGAGTGAAGAGCTTAAGCTTGGGGAGGCTCCCATGGATCTCCCCAGCATATTTCAAGAAGACTCAAGCGTCTAAGCTTGGGGATGCCCAAGGCATCCCCTTCTTCATCGTCAAAATTATCAGGTCATCTCTAGTGAAACTATATTTTAATTCTTTCACATCATATGTGCTTTTCTTGGAGCGTCTGTGTGCTTTTATTTTCAGTATTGCACTTTTATTTTCAATAAAGCTTGACTGGACCCTAGCATTCTTGATTGGGAGAGAGACACGCTCCGCTTTTTCATGAGAATACTCCTATTCTTCACTTATATTTGTTGAGTATTCATATCTAGCGCTGTTCAGCTTTTAGCTCTTGTTTTCATGTATCTCTTGTCAGAGCTATTAGCTTTCTTTTGTAGAAAGTACTCTCTTGCTTCACTTATATTTGTTTGGAGAGTTGATGAAATAAATTGATTGGTGTTTGGTTGGTTCAGAAAATGTTGCATGTGGTAATTGGTATAAGGAAAAACTTGCTTAATCTTGTAGATCACTAAATGGATAACTTGATGCTTGTCAATTGTTTTGAGTTAACAAGTAGATCATGATTAAATTGTGCATCACATGAGTTAAGCCTATTAGTGAAGAACTACCGTAAAGCTTGTTGAAAATTTGGTTTGCATCGGTGGTATCTCTAAGGTCTAGATATTTTCTAATAACAGGGTTTGGTTAACAAGGAAGACGGTATGAAGTCTTATAACGTTTGCAATATGTTTGTCATATAAAACTTGGTGTACGGGTTGATATTCTTGTTTGCTTACATAACCTTGCTAGCCTAAACTCTGTACTGAGAGGGAATGCTTCTCGTGCATCCAAATCCTTGAGCCAAAATCCATGCCATTTGTGTCCACCATAACTACCTATATGTGGTATTTCCTTGCCACTCCAAGTAAATTTTTCATGTGCTACCTTTAAATTATTCAAAATGTTATTATTCCCTTTTTGTGTCAATGTTTACTAGCTCATGAGGAATTAGTGTGGTTATTCTTTATTCTATTTGTCAATGGACTTTTACACCTGGACTAGTGGCATATACATCCGCTTATCCAATAATTGCAAAAAGAGCTGGCAACGGGGTGCCCAGTCCCAATTAATTACAACTTTAACCAATTAATTCTCTTCACACTTTTGCCCTGATTCATCAGTAAGCAATGACAAACAGTGAAATACCTGAATGTGTGTAAACCAAAGAGAAAGAGGGATGATCTGCCTTGCTGGTAGAAATAACGTCCTTCATGGGAGCCGCTCTTAAAAGTCCGTTTGACAGGTAGAATACTGTTCTCACCCGCTACCATTCGTTGACAATTAACAAACACCTCTCAAAAATAGATACTCCTCCATGGTATGTGATTGATGGAAGGCACCCGAGGATTCGGTTAGCCATGGCTTGTGTTAGCAAGGTTGGGAGGAGTATCAAATATTTTATGCAATCTCTATATGCTTTCAAAAACCTAAAAGCTCTAGCACATGATTTAATCCCTGCTTCCCTCTGCGAAGGGCCTTTCTTTTACTTTTATGTTGAGTCAGTTTTCCTATTCTTTCTGTCTTCCACAAGCAAACACTAGTGTCAACTTTGTTACAACATGCGTTATATGCAATGTATTGGACTTGTTATACTACTTTGTGTTGACAATATCCATGAGATAAATATGTTGAAAGTTGAAGCAAATGCTGAAACTAATTCTTCCTTTGTGTTGATTAAATACCTTTTATTAGAAACTATTGCTTTATGAGTTAACACTTATGCAAAACTGTTTGATGCTTGTCTCGAAAGTACTATTCATGAAAACGTTTAGCTTGTGTGATTCATTGTTTACTCATTATCTATTTGGTAGCAAATTATAGACCATTGACTTGGATCACTTCATTCATTTACATGTGCCTTGCAATATTATATGATCAAGATTATGATGGTAGCATGTCACCTCAAAAATTATTTTGTTTTTATCGTTTACCTACTCGAGGACGAGTAGGAACTAAGCTTGGGGATGCTGATACGTCTCAAACGTATCTATAATTTTTGATGTTCCATGCTTGTTTTATACCAATTGCTACATGTTTTGCATCTACTTTATATCACTTTTATACATTTTTTGGGACTAACCTATTAACAAGATGCCGAAGTGCCAGTTCCTGTTTTCTGCTGTTTTTGTATTCCAGAAAAGCTAGTCTGGAAATATTCTCGGAATTGGACGAAACTACACGGGGGTCCTATTTTCCAGAACACACCTGAAGGACCAAGGAGCAACAGAGGAGCCAGGAGGGCCCCACACGCACCAGGGCGGGCCCCCCTCTGCGCGCCCTAGGGTGGTGTGGGCCCCTCGGGGTCGTCAGCCGCCGCCCTTTCGCCTACTTATTCCCCCCGACGCGAAAACCCTAAGACCTGAGCAAATATCCACGAAAAGTTCCAGAGACGCCGCCGTCAACCCTAGCTCGGGAGGGTTCAGAACCTCTTCCCGGCACCCTGCCGGAGAGGGGAATCGTCACCGGAGGCTTCTACATCGCCATGCCTGCCTCCGGAGTGATGCGTGAGTAGTTCATCCTTGGACTACGGGTCCATAGCAGTAGCTAGATGGTTGTCTCTCCACTTTGTGCCATCATGTTTAGATCTTGTGAGCTGCCCTACATGATCAAGATCATATTATTGTAATGCTACATGTTGTGTTTGCTGGGATCCGATGAATATTGAATACTATGTCAAGTTGATTATCAATCTATCTTATATGTTATTTAAGATCTTGCATGCTTTCCGTTACTCGTAGATGCTTTGGCCAAGTAGATGCTTGTAACTCCAAGAGAGAGTATTTATGCTAGATAGTGGGTTCATGCCTCCGTTTAATCTGGGAGTGACAGAAAGTTCTAAGGTTGTGGATGTGCTGTTGCCACTAGGGATAACCTAACGATGCTATGTCCACGGCATATGTGTTTGTTTACATTACGCACTTTACTTAATGCAATTATCCGTTGCTTGCAACTTAATACCAACGGGGGACTCGGATGACAACCCGG
The DNA here is from genome assembly GCA_947311845.1 of Poa pratensis. Classification (NCBI taxonomy): domain Eukaryota; kingdom Viridiplantae; phylum Streptophyta; class Magnoliopsida; order Poales; family Poaceae; genus Poa; species Poa pratensis. The sequence goes on from CAMZMU010000052.1 coordinate 48,627,832, forward strand.
CGGTGGATTATTAGTCATAGATGCTGTTGGATAACGGTCTATGTATCTATGTCGTAATGCCCAATTAAATATCATAGTAGTCACATGTCATGTATATGCATTGTCATGCGCTCACTATTTGTCAATTGCCCAGCTGTAATTTGTTCACCCAACATGTTAGTTATCTTTTATGGAGAGACACCACTAGTGAACTGTGGACCCCGGTCCATTCTTTTACACTGATTAAACAACCACAAACTGCAAACTGTTCCTTTTTCATTCTCTGCAATTTAATATTTTTCCACACCATACGTTTAATCCTTTGTTTTCAGCAAGCCGGTGAGATTGACAACCTCACTGTTTCGTTGGGGCAAAGTAGTTTGATTGTGTTGTGTGCAGATTCCACGTTGGTGATCGTGTTGCGCCGTGCGAGCCGCCAACAACCTTCAGAAACGCTGCTGCTCCTACTGGTATGATAACCTTGGTTTCATACTGAGGGAAACTTGCTTCTGAACTGCATCATACCTTCCTTTTGGGGTTTCCCGGCGAATGTGTGCTGCGCACCGAATCATCAGATAGTCTTAGATACTTAGAATATCTGAGAAGAAGTTCAGTTCTAAGATGATGTAAGGATTTAAGAATATTATTTGTCTTATTGATTGTGTCATAGTTTTGAAAGACAAACATGAAGAGACACAAAGAATTTGGGTTCTAAGTTTTATGAAAGAATGAAACTTGATCCCGAAGGAGGAAGATGAATAAAATTGCTTTATAGGTTGTTCCAATAATTTAATTGGAAATCCTCTTTTAACACCACATGAGTGATAATGTTTTGCCACTAAGATAAATGTGATTCTTGAGGAATTTTATTCTTCTAAAGAATTCAGTGGGAGGATAGTGAAATCTTGGAGAGATTATTGAATCTTCGGAAATAGTTATCAGATGTTGTGCAAGCGGAAGCAATTCGAATTGACAAGTCTTTTAGAGTAATACCGAGAGTCATTGCATTTTATATGCAAGACGTCTTGTCAAGATATATTCACTTAGCCAGATTAGATGGCATACAAGTTTCTAGGAAACTTAATATGTTATAGCAAAGTGAAGAAAAGAATGTGCTATAATATGATCCCATTAGATTATGATTTAGATATCATATATATGTTGAATATCATTGTTGTTAAGTTATGAATAACTTAATGAGGATCTTTTTGTTAGACGAAGAGATGATCACAAAGTTTTGTTGATCGAGAAAGTTTTACGATATTGAGTTTATATGAGATATTAACGAAAACATATTCCTTCCAAAGGAAAGAATGATCGAGGATGTGTACTTTGTACAGCTCGAGGGTTTTCGTTGATTGAATATAAATCAGAATCGTATAAAGAGATGTTTGTCTTGGAAAAACAAGTAAATGATATTAAACAAAGAAAGGAGGTCATAGTTTGAATTAAATCAGTGGAGCTAAATTATGTTATTGCTTTTGAATGATATAATTTATGATTGTTTGTTTTGATACAATGTGTTATGTTATTATAAGTAATTGATAACATACATATTTGGGACATAGTAATCACAACACATATACGGAGTTTTCCATATATTGGTGTGATACAATGTTGCGGAAATTTCGCTAAAGTGTTTTGAATATTATTCGAAACATGGGAGAATTAATATTCTCATAAAGATAGAGAAATTCGAGTGCAAGATCCATGGATGTCTCGTACGGTGGTGAGCATGATCAATTGATTTTAAATCTTGATCATAAAGGAATTTCTCAAGGTGTGAAATTTTAAAGATCAAAATGAAATTAATCAAACTTGATTGTTGACAAGTTGAATTCGATAAAAATTCAATTGACTCCAATTAAGATGAGAATTCTCCATAAGGTGTATTTTGAAGAAGTTATTTCAAAAGAGAGAAACGCTCATAAAGTAAGAGTTACATTGGAAAATCTTATGAGATAAGTATAAAGAACGAACCAAGGGTAGATTGAGATATTTTCTAAATTCCATATATCGCATTACGTGGGGATGTTTATTTAAAACATAAGACTATATTACGCAAACTACAACAAGTAGCAAAGACAATGGGAGCGTAACAACTTCCAAAGGAAAGGTTATCGGTTCATTACATGAACTAGGTGTGGTTCTTTACAAAAGAAAGAACTAATTGTGAAAACGATGAAATTGTTTTCTTGGTTAAAGTACTAAGGTTTCACCTTGTATGACCAAATGCACAAGTGATCGCAAGATCAATTGAGGTTATGCACGAAAGATATATTTCTTTATGCATAAAAAGAATAAAGTTCACATAGCCCTAGATGGGACTAAACGGGCAATATGTCAACCACATAAGAGTGAGCATGAGAAACACCAAACATCGATCAGATGTTAAACTTGTGCAAACTAGACATTGCCAGTTGTGCAAGTGGGAGACTGTTGGATGTATGCACAAAAGGCAATGTATTTATACATCTGATTTATCGATTATGATTTATATTCTCTATGCTATAACTATGGTGGTTTCTGGATACGTGATTCAGGGGAAAGCCCACTCGTACGTGATGACAATATGAACACGTAAAATATACCCTAGTTCTTTTACGGACTAATTTGTTGATTGCTTGATGACACTGCTGAAGGGGATCGTATGCAGAAAACAAAAAAAATCCTAACAACGATAACCTTAAACTAGCCAGGATCTATACTATGCAGATATAGTAATACGCAGGAGATCGATATACATACCCTTGTAGACCGAAAAACGGGATCACGCTCCCTCACAAGCGTTATCGATGAAGCCGACGAAGCCGACCTCAAGGTCGTGTAGAGGAAGAAGACCTCCGAGCGCCACAGGCGTGGCACCTCGCAGGGAATCGCACACGTACGGCGAAGACGACTTCCTCCGGCTCCGATCCAGGGACGAGCAGCGGAAGACTTGGACAGGAAAACCAGCAGCACGGCGGTGTGCTTATGGTGGAGAAACACTCACCCCGTACACGACTCCAATTGCGGAGTCACGATTAAACGGGAGAGAGAGAGAATAGGTGTGTTTTAAAAAGGCAAAGGGCACCCATATATATAGGTGGAGGAGGGAGACCACTCCCTTGGCTAAGCCATGTGGGACTAAACCCCACATGGCCTAGCCGGCCACCTAGGTGGCGGCAAGCCCTCTGTGGGGACCCCGAACTAGCTGTCCGAAATACCCGATTATGCTTAACACAACGATCCCGTGATCAGTCTGTCATTGCACATAATCCGAATTGGATACCAATGTTTACATCCATTACAGTACCGAATAAAAGTCTTACATAAATGGTCATTTAGACCAAGTTCTTACATAGGTGCCTTCATGGGACAAACCAAATATATATCAGCGGAAGCTACGGCGTAATCGACATCATATTCTAACGACGATGACCCGACAGGCAGCTGACTTGTGGAAATCCTTAGTTCGCATAGAAGTCGCCATACTCCTGCTCGGCGTAATGCTCCTCCTCGTAGTCTGGCTAGGACAATAGCTAGGGACGAAACCAATATGAGTACATTTGAATGTACTCGCAAACTACCCCAACATGAGTATGCACCAGTTTTATTTTAGTTGACAACTTTTCTTATTTAAAGCATCTCTATATCTTTATTGAAAAAGGTAAGAAGAGTTTTATAACTATTTTTAAAGAAGTCACCGTTTTCATCTTGTTTTCCAAAAACCCTTCCTTTTCCTGACCATGGCTCACCATAGTCCATTTATTCCAACAACTCCTACCACTCCATCTGGTATAATTGTGCCACAACATCACCATTTCAATTTCTTTTTGACTTAAAAGCTTTTCCAAAACTTGCACATGGTCAAAGTAGGGTCTCCCAACTGTCCATATCCGAGGACTCGGCTATTCGAATAGTTTTAATCCTCTGCAGAGGTAGCACGCTTTTATCCCATATCCATCCGGCAGCTCATCGTGTCCGCCACGTCTCGCCATACAGGTGTATGCGAAGTAAGCCGCCGACCATAGCCTGTCCTTTGCTCATGCTAGTATAGGATCCTACCGCTACGAAATTATCATCCTTTCCATCAACACCCAGTCCAGATTCCCCGTCGGGAAACCTAAGTGTGAGGACTCGTAGTTCTGCCCGGCGAGCGAACCCTTCAATCCCCCATCCTCAGATGCCAGGACCCAGGTCAGGGGGTAGGTCGCTATGACCATCCCCTCATGGAACGAGGTCATCCTCGTTGTTGAGGAGTCCCATACTAATATGAGCAAATTATATGACTACGCCCTTTTCCCATATGTGGTGGATGTGGTCGCACAGGGTATCGGATGGTTGACGTAAGTACAAGGACACACTGTGCATTTTTCATAAACATCACCATTTTCCACTTTTCCAACACAACACCGACATCTCGGCATTCCATAAACTCACAAGACATTTCAAAGGAGTTTTGAATAAACAACATTGTTTTCCCATCCTAAAGTTTTATATAAACTACTACATAGGGTGGCAAAATAATATCCATATACTTTTGAAATGAGTTTTATAAAATCTTGCTTTGAGAGTAAAACATGCTATGAAAGTAGATGCATAGGTTTGTAGTGCAAGCTCAGAGAATAGCTTGCCTTGCTTGGCAAAGTGATCTTGCTCTTGTTCTTCAAATTCAGCAAACTCTCCTTCCTCGATATATCCGACAACGTTCTCGTCTAATTAACAACAAACAATGCAAACAATCACTAAGCTATACAAGCAATCATCTCAACATAACCATCATCAACATCACAATTAGCTACTGCACACACAAACCACACAATTTGGTTTTCAAATAAAATTGAATTTAAACACTTTTTAATTACTTCTAAATTAAGGCAGAACTAGTTATTCATGTTTAAATCCATAACTTGAGTTCTGTTGGTCACAAAAATACAAACTAAAATTCTATAGAAAGCTACTGAGGTGTAGAAGACAACCCAATTTGAATTGGATCATTTGGAGTTACCAAACTCCCTACACATTGGATTGAATCCAGTAGCTTAATAATCAAGTTTTAGCTACCATTTAAATTATATTGCTCCAAAAATTAAACCCTTTTAGGGGTAACTAAACATGGCTATATGTGAGCTAACAAAATTGGTTCTAAGTCAATTGGATCAACCAATAATTATCTAAAAAGATTTTGGTCCAGAAGGGTGTTCAAACTTCTATCTTAAACCAAACAATAACTACTGCACAAATAATTCCACCAAAATTTGGGAAGCTTATACATGGCAGTACTAAGCTAACAAAATTGGTTTGGAATTATTTGGACTCACAGAGCATCAGAAACAAACAAGTTTAGATTTTAAACCTTCTGTACTGTTTCTAATAATACTTTTTAAATATTTAATTAAATGACATGAGACCAATTGTGTTGGTTAAACAATTTCATAAGCTTTCCAGAACAGTTGAGTTTGATTTAATTGGATTCCTAAATCTCGAGATATTTAATTTCAAAGTTGACATCAGTACTGAGAATTGCAGAGAATTTAAATTAGAAAAATCCACTGTTGTGGATAATGTTGAAATCCCTGACGGGTGGGTCCTACCCGTCAGTGACTCAGCGAAACGGTACGCGCGCGAGGGAAAGATTAAAATTATGACAGTGGGACCCACATGGCAGTCTAACTTAACACGAAGCGGTACGTGGCCGTAGATCTTCGATCCAACGGCTCACGGAGGTCGCCATCGGCGACGACCTAAAACGAGCGGCGCTGCCGCGCCGGCGACGGCGAGGTGGACGGATCCCTCACCTAGGGGCTCGGGAGGAAGCGGCGATGACGCGAATCGACGGCGGCGGCTCGGGGAAGACGATGGTGCGAGCGGCAGTTGCTGGGGAAGTCTCTGTCGACGGCGGCGATGTCGCGCTCTTCGTCGGCGTCGGGCAGCAACTTCGGCGGAGCTTCGGGGTCGCGTCCGTGCGCTAAAAAGAGGGAAAAGAAGCCTGGGTGAGTGCGGTGAGCTTGGGCAACAGCGTAGAGGGGTCAGAGGGAAGAATGGGAGGGTGTGGCGTTGTGGTGGTGCTCGACCTCAACGGCGGCGTCGGGTGCGGCAGTGCACTGCCCTCCGGCGGTGCACAGACGAAATTGAGGCGAGGGAAAGCTCGAGGGAGAGGTGTGGTGTTCCAGTGAGGTCTCAGGGTGCTTTTAAAGGCTCGGGGCGGTCCACGATGGTCGGGGTCTACGGCGGCGGCCAGGCGCGTCCACGGCGACCATTTCTGCAATTACCGGCGAGGGTGCAGAGGCTCGTGGCGACTTGGGGCTTAACGGGGTCCGGCAAGGTTCTAGAATCATCTAGAGAAGTGGTGCGTGTCGGGGAGCAGAGACGGGGGCCAATTGGCTCGGCGCCGTCCAATGCATCCGCGGCGGTCGTCGGGGAACATCGGCGTTAAGGCGATGGGAGAGGTGCCCGTTTTTCTTCCCTGCGGTGCAGAGAGGTGCAGAGGCTCGGGGCGAGGGAGAGCGCGGCCAGGGGGGTCCTGGCGGCGAAGAAAACGGCGACGACGGTGAAGGCGACACGGCGATGGTCATCGGGGCTGAGGTCGATGACCATTTTGCAGAAAACCCCCTCCTTCCTCTTTTCTTTTATTTTTCAGTTTTATTTCAATATCCAGAAGCTTTTCCTGGATTTAATTGAGGTACTTAAACATTTTAGAAAATTCTGCAAATATTTGTGGGGCCTCCTCATAACATGTAGAAGCTCCACAAAAATTGGCATTGCCAAATAAAATGTTTGGCAACATTTTCTTTCATAGTACTTTGTTTATGTCATTTTTGATTTATTTCAATTTGTTTTTTTTAGAATTTTAAAACTAGTTCAAAAATAATATTTGAGAGGGGAAAGTGGTAGGAACAAAATGGGGAGTGTTTACATTACATCTCCTCTGACTTTGGTTTGAAAATAATTGAGTTTGTCACTTGGAGATTTTTATGTGACAACTTGTCACTTTTATTTTCTTGCTTTGATTTTATATTTTGTTTTCTTTCTTTCTTACTAGTGTTCACTAGAGCAAACACTCACACAAACAGCAAGAACAACAACTCAAGTAACAAGAAGCAATTAACATACAATAAACAACAAAAGTTTTTGTTGGCTCTCATTTTTGGAATAATAATATTGATAATAATTTTTGGGATGTTACAATCCTTCCCCCCTTAGAATAAATCTCGTCCCGAGATTTGCTAGGCTTAGGTTTTAAGGAGGTCTGGGAATTCGCTTCTAAGATAATCTTCGCGTTCCCAAGTTGCTTCTTCTTCAGAGTGGTTAGTCCACTGGACTTTGTAAAACTTGATCGCACGTCTTCGGGTAACACGAACATCTTCTTCGAGAATTTTGAGGGGTCTCTCACGATAAGTCAAGTCTTGGTTCAGGTCGATGGAGAGGTGGTCGATGTTTTTGAAAACATCAGGCTGGTCAGGAACTTCAAGACACTTCCGGAGCAAGGAAATGTGGAAGACATCATGATAATCTCCTAACTCCTGGGGTAACTCCAGCTGATAGGATACTTCTCCTCGACGAGCAAGGACCTTGAAGGGTCCAATATACCTTGGCGCTAACTTTCCTTTGACATGGAAACGCTGCATTCCTTTAAGGGGTGTCACTCGGAGATAAACATGATCTCCGATACTGAAAGTGAGGTCACGGCGCTTGGTGTCAGCATAACTCTTCTGACGGGATTGGGCAGTTTTGAGCGTTCACGAATAAGCTGAACTTGCTCTTCAGCTTCACGGAGGGTATCTGGTCCAAACAATTTGCCTTCCCTGTATCGGACCAATTCAGGGGTGTACGACACTTCTTGCCGTAAAGGGCTTCAAAAGGGGCCATTTGCAGACTGGACTGATAACTGTTGTTGTACGAGAATTCTGCAAACGGAAGGCAATCTTCCCACTTGGAACCATAGGATAGAACACATGCGCGAAGCATGTCCTCCAATATCTGGTTCACTCGCTCAGTTTGGCCATCGGTCTGGGGATGATAAGCTGTGCTAAAGCTAGCTTGGTTCCGAGGGCTTCATGAAGGGATTTCCAGAACCTTGAGGTGAATTGCGTGCCTCTATCAGATACAATCTTCTTAGGCACACCATGCAGGCTCACTATTCTGGAAATATACAAGTCGGCCAACTGATGTCCCCGATAGGTGGTGTTGACAGGGATGAAATGGGCAACCTTGGTCAGTCGATCAACGATGACCCAGATTGAATCATGGCCTCGGTTGGATTTGGAAGTCCGGTAATAAAATCCATTCCAATCTCATCCCACTTCCACTCGGGAATTTTCAAAGGTTGAAGCAATCCAGCGGGTCGCTGATGTTCAGCCTTAACTCGCTGGCAGATGTCACACTTGGCTACGAATGAACCAATCTCTCGCTTCATTCCATGCCACCAAAATCTTCTCGAAGGTCTTGGTACATTTTGGTTCCGCCGGGGTGGATTGAGTAAGGGGTCTCATGGGCCTCCTTCAGGATTAACTCCTTAAGTTCCGTGACATTGGGCACACAGATACGGTCATTGAATTTCAGCACTCCCTCAGCATCTTCGGTAAAACCGGGTGCTTTGCCGAGGGAAATCTTTTCCTAATTCCCTCTATGCTTTCATGACCTTTTTGGGCTTCTTTGATTTGATCCATCAGGGTTGGGGTTAACTCTAAATTGGCGAGATAACCATGGCTAACAAGCTCTAGTCCAAAATCTTGGAACTCTTTGAACAAGGCTGGCTGTTCGGCTTGGATCAGGGCATTCAGGGTGCAAGGTTTGCGACTAAGGGCATCGGCAACTACATTAGCCTTTCCAGGGTGATAATGGATTCCAATATCATAATCCTTGATTAATTCCATCCATCTCCTCTGTCGCAGGTTCAGATCTTTCTGGGTGAAAATATATTTCAAGCTTTTGTGATCTGTATAGACCTCGCAGCGATGTCCCGCAAGATAGGGACGCCACTTCTTAAGAGCAAAGACCACAGCAGCTAACTCCAAGTCATGGGTTGGGTAATTCTCTTCATGCGGTCGCAACTGCCGGGACAGATACGACACAACTTTGCCTTCTTGCATCAGAACGCAACCAAGTCCGAGGCGTGATGCATCGCAATACACGTCGAAACTCTGGGTGACGTCTGGCATGATCAGGATTGGGGCTGAGGTTAGTTCTTCTTCAGTTCTTGGAAACTATCCTCACACTTCTGAGTCCATTCAAATTTCTTGTCCTTCTTCAACAGTTGGGTCAGAGGTTTGGCTATACTGGAAAATCCTTCAACGAACTTGCGGTAATAACCGGCAAGTCCGAGAAAGCTTCGGATTTCAAAAACATTGGTTGGGGATAACCAGTCAAGAATGGCTTGTATCTTCTCAGGGTCAACAGAAATTCCTCCAGCGGATACAATATGTCCAAGAAATGCCACTTCACTGAGCCAAAACTCACACTTGCTAAGTTTGGCATACAGCTGGTGCTCTTGGAGGGTTCCAAAACTAGACGCAGGTGTTCAGCATGCTCCTTCGGTCTTGGAATAAATAAGGATGTCATCAAGGAAAACTACCACGAACTTGTCGAGGTACTCCATGAAAATCTTGTTCATGAGATTCATGAAATAGGCTGGGGCATTGGTCAGGCCAAAGGACATGACGGTGTATTCAAACAAACCGTAACGGGTGGTGAAGGCGGTCTTGGGAATATCTGTCTCTCGGATCTTCAACTGATGGTAACCTGTCCGAAGATCGATCTTTGAAAAGACTCGGGCTCCGTTCATTTGATCGAACAGATCCTCGATCTTGGGAAGAGGGTACTTGTTTTTAATGGTCACGTCATTCAGCTTGCGATAATCCACACACAGGCGTGTGGTACCGTCTCTCTTGTCCACAAAAATAATGGGTGATCCCCATGGTGAAGCGCTTGGGCGGACAAGACCTTTGCTTAGCATATCAGCCAACTGCTTCTTCAACTCAACCAGTTCTTCCGGATTCATCCGATAAGGCTTTTGGGATATGGGGGATGTTCCTGGGATAAGCTCAATTATGAACTCAATATCCCTGTCTGGCGGCATACCAGGCAATTCTTCTGGGAAAACATCCTTGAACAGATGAACAACACGGATCTCATCTAGGGCGGGTCGAGCTATGCTCTCATGGCATCCGGGTCTGGTCTGGCTGGTCTCAGATGCATACTCCACTTCAACTCCATCATCAGAAGTGAGAGAAACAGCTCTTCGGGCACAGTCAATACGACCGTGGTACTTGGCTAACCAATCCATTCCAAGAATAACATCTATGCCTTGGTTTCCTAAGATAATTAGGTCGGCTGCAAACCTTCCTCCTCCAATTTCTATGGGGGTTTCGGAACACATCTGGTTGGTTTTGGCTAACAGTCCTGGGGTTTGTACCAACATTGGTTTGGGTAAAAGACTCCCGACTAAACCTCCCTTAGAAACAAACTCTTTGGTAATAAACGAATGGGTAGCACCAGAATCAAACAGAACAGTTGCAGGTACTGAGTTGACAAGGAACGTACCCAGCACAACATCTGGCGCTTCTTCAGCCTCTTCAGCATTGATGTGGTGCAGACGGCCTCTGACAACAGCAACATTCCCGCGGGGTGCGGCATTCTTGCCATTACCATTTCCATTGCGGCCTGACCATTGTTCGGTGCAGGTGCATTGGGGCGTGGACAGGCTTCTTGGGATTGGGGCATTCTCTGGAGTAGTGACCTTTGTTGCCACATTCAAAGCAGACAACATTGGCATTGGGGTTGAAGTTGTTGAAGTTTCCTCTGGGACGGTTATTGTCATTGGGGCGGTTGAAGTTGTTCGGGCGGTTAGGGAAATTGGGGCGTGGAACTTGGGGTGGACGATAGGCAGGCCTGGGGTTCTGCTGAAAGATACGGGTTTCTGGCTGCTCGAACCTTCCTGAGCATTCATCCTCCTCTTGCGACCTTCATACATAGACTTGCGCTTGGTCTCCAGCTGGATGGCTTTGTCCACAAGTGACTCCAGATCACGGAAGTCATGGATAACCAGAGCACACTGCAGTTCATCATGAAGTCCACTCATGAAACGCTCCATCTTCTTCTCTTCTTTGTCGGTGTCATCAGGAGCATACCGAGATAAGTCGGTAAACTCCTCAAGATAACCGACCACATCTCTACTTCCCTGCCTCAGCTTACGGAACTCATCCTTCTTCCTCTCAATGAGTCCATAGGGAATGTGCTTCTTGCGGAACTTCTCCTGGAACTCAGCCCAGTTGATACATGACCAGCTGGCTGGAGAGTCTTGGTAGTTTCCCACCAAGCTCTTGCAGGTCCAGCGAGATAGTGGGTTGCATACAGCACTTTCTCATTCTCTCCCACAGCAGCAACTTCCAGATTGTTGTCGATGGTGCGAAGCCAATCATCGGCTTCTAGTGGGTGAAGTCCCTTGGAGTAGGTGGGTGGGTTGGTCTTCTGAAAATCACCTAAGGTAGATCGCTGGTTTCCATCGCCATTGCCGTTACCACCATTGTTGTTGTTGTTGTTGTTGTTATAAGCGGCTGCGAGTTGTTGTAAGGCAGCGAGATGAGCTGGCGCTCTTGCCGGGCATTTTCACGCTCCTCCATGATAAGCGCGAGAAGTTGGGTGGGGGTTGGGTCCGGTGGTGGTGGTGCTGATCCTGATCCTTCCGCATTGCTGCGCGGGGGCGGCATCCTGAAGCACACCGGGTATAAGAGACAAGGCAAGAAAAGTTCGACTAAGGGAAAAGACGATCTCTCAAGTGGTTGATTAATTAAGATTTATATGAAAATAGTTCACACAGATTTAAACAAGACAAACATACTTATATTTCACAAACAACACATCAAAGAGTTCACATCAACATCAAGCTTACAACAAGCTTACAACATCACCTTACATCTAGGATACATAACATCTGGTTTCCAAAAGAACCACTACTACTACTCGACTAGCTATAGGGGGTCAACCTAATCCTGCGGTAGTGATCAAGTCACTCGCCTACTGAGGTGGAACCTCCAGCTCTAACACGTCAGCATCTGACTGGTAGGCTGGCTCCTCGGGATCCTCCTCCTCGTCCTCGAGAACTGGCTCGAGTGGCTCCTCCTCCTCGTCAACTAACTCCTCCTCATCATCCTCCTCCTCACAGTCCATCTCCTCCACGAAGTCATCATCGTCACTGAGGAAAGCGTCGTTCTCCTTGCGGAGATCCTCGCCCTCCTCCTCCATCTCGTCAGTATGGTGCTCTAGATCCTCAATCAGTCCATCCTGCTCTGCCACCTTCGTGCGGAGCTTCACGATAGTCTTCCTCAGCTGGGCCCTCTTCCTGAGAAGAGCAACCTTCTCCACCATCAGCTTCATCTCGTTCTCGCGAAGCTCAACGAGCGACTCGCGGTCGAAGTGGAGCTGAATCCTAGTGCGCAACAGATCATCCTGAGTGCACTGAAGTAAGATCTCCATGTCCATGATGTAGCTCCCAAACATCGGGTGGTAAGGTGAAGGAGTAGGGTGTCCATCACAGTTGCGCCTCCCGTAGAACCGGAAACGGGAGTCTACTAACTCCGCCTTGTGCTCCTCACAAAGTCGGGCTAGCATCCTCTGTGTAGCAGTACAGAGACCATCAACCCAGGTGGCCTCCTTGGTGGTGAAGATGAGCGTCCTGGAATGGGAGACTTGATGTTCCTGCGAACTGACGATCTGATGAGCCAGCTCAGCCTTCCGACACCGTGAACATCAATCTGAGCTCCCTCAAACTCTGGAGCGGGGCGACCTAACAGCTTGGTCAACTCGAACAAGTCCCTCTCAAACGTCAGCTTGCTGTCCTTCTCCAGCTGAACGAACTCGGTCCAATGGAGTGCCATCTACAGTTTTTAAGCAAAATTTTAAGTTAGTTAGGTGACAAGTATATCAAAATTTTAATATAGTAGGGCAACAAGTGAGTCAAATTTTAAGCTTAATGAGAGGTGTACAAAATTTTAGGGATACAAGGAAAATGTAATATTTAATGAGAGTAAATTTTGCATAAGTAAGAGGATTGGAGATAAGCATTTTCGAAAATACTTCATTCCTTTCTTTTTAGAAATTCATCTTTTGTAACATTTGACAAACGACCATGCTAACTAAGGTTTCCTAAAGTCAGGATGGCTCTGATACCAAGTCTGTGGGGACCCCGGACTAGCTGTCCGAAATACCCGATTATGCTTAACACAACGATCCCGTGATCAGTCTGTCGTTGCACATAATCCGAATTGGATACCAAAGTTTACATCCATTACAGTACCGAATAAAAAGTCTTACATAAATGGTCATTTAGACCAAGTTCTTACATAGGTGCCTTCATGGGCCAAACCAAATATATCAGCGGAAGCTACGGCGTAGTAGACATCATATTCTAACGATGACAACCCGACAGGCAGCTGACTTGTGGAGATCCTTAGTTGGCGTAGAAGTCGCCATATTCCTGCTCGGCGTAGTGCTCCTCCTCGTAGTCTGGCTAGGACAATAGCCAGGGACGAAACCAATATGAGTACATTTGAATGTACTCGCAAACTACCCCAACATGAGTATGCACTTTTATTTTTACAACTTTTTTTTTAAACATCTCTATATCTTTATTGAAAAAGGTAAGAAGAGTTTTATAACATTTTAAAGAATCACCTTTCATTGTTTTCTCAAAAACTCCTCCTTTTTCTGACCATGGCTCACCATAGTCCATTTATTCCACAACTCCTACCACTTCATTTGGTATATGTGTACACATCACCATTTCAATTTCTTTTAACTTAAAAGCTTTTCCAAAACTTGCACATGGTCAAAGTAGGGTCTCCCAACTGTCCATATCCGAGGACTCGGCTATTCGAATAGTTTTAACCTCTGCAGAGGTAGCACGCTTTTATCCCACATCCATCCGGCAGCTCATCGTGTCCGCCACGTCTCGCCATACAGGTGTATGCGAAGTAAGCCGCCGACCATAGCCTGTCCTTTGCTCATGCTAGTATAGGATCCTACCGCTACGAAATTATCATCCTTTCCATCAACACCCAGTCCAGATTCCCCGTCGGGAAACCTAAGTGTGAGGACTCGTAGTTCTGCCCGGCGAGCGAACCCTTCAATCCCCCATCCTCAGATGCCAGGACCCAGGTCAGGGGTAGGTCGCCATGACCATCCCCTCATGGAACGAGGTCATCCTCGTTGTTGAGGAGTCCCATACTAATATGAGCAAATTATATGACTACGCCCTTTTCCCATATGTGGTGGATGTGGTCGCACAGGGTATCGGATGGTTGACGTAAGTACAAGGACACACTGTGCATTTTTCATAAACATCACCATTTTCCACTTTTCCAACACAACACCGACATCTCGGCATTCCATAAACTCACAAGACATTTCAAAGGAGTTTTGAATAAACAACATTGTTTTCCCATCCTAAAGTTTTATATAAACTACTACATAGGGTGGCAAAATAATATCCATATACTTTTGAAATGAGTTTTATAAATCTTGCTTTGAGAGTAAAACATGTTATGAAAGTAGATGCATATTTTAGTGCAAGCTCAGAGAATAGCTTGCCTTGCTTGGCAAAGTGATCTTGCTCTTGTTCTTCAAATTCAGCAAACTCTCCTTCCTCGATATATCCGACAACGTTCTCGTCTAATTAAAAACAAACAATGCAAACAATCACTAAGCTATACAAGCAATCATCTCAACATAACATCATCAACATCACAATTAGCTACTGCACACCAAACCACACAATTTGGTTTTCAAATAAAATTGAATAGCTGGGGCCCGCGCAATTGCGCAGGTCTAGAGTTGAATAAATCAAATATTTTATCAAATATAAAACACATTAAAAATCGACAAAAATATTATGAAATGATTTAGGTTACTTCGTTTATTGAGTTGTCAATTGCTTCCACATTCCAAATCTACATGATATGACATTTGTACATGTTAAAAATGCAAAACCTGAATACATTCATTGTTAGGCTTCCAGTTTTCTTACGCAGAACTTCGCTATAACATTATTATTTTAAGTTTCAAAAAATATAACATTATTATTTTTATTGTTTATAATTCCAGCAATCAATTGTGTCTTGATGCTGGTGAGTGATTTTTCCATGTCATTGCAACGTTACATTAACCTGGATACGTTGGACATCAGTTTATTAGTAGAGCGTAATATCTTACAATCAACCTTGATCATAACAATACTACATGACTGATTGATCTAATCGTTGTTTTCAGTAATTCGAGGTAAGCGACTTCCTTAAACCTAATTTCTTGCAATAATAATAGGCTTTTTCCACTACATCAACCTCTCAATGACAGAGACGCCTCTAATAAGCTGATCGGCCTTACGGAGGTGAAAAACTGACACCAAGGTCCCTCACTGTACATTTAATCGAGGGCCTAGTTTCCAACGACTCATCTCTTGCTTCTGTTGTGATGTTCCAAATCATTAGCCCCCTTGAAGTGCAGGAGCACATCACTTCTTCTAGTCGAGAATCTGCGTGCGCTTGGGTGATAGCACAGCTACTTTGGCGTGACGACACGTGGCATGTGTTTATTGATGTGACCCTGAGACCTCTGAAGCCAACATACCATAATGAGAATCAATTCGCAAAAAAAATGTGTCAGAGAAACTTTGAACATACGAATGTTTGTCTTATTATTTATATTTTCATCCATAACTCTATATGTCCATAAATATAAAATATATCTTACTATAAGGTTAACAAATGGCATTTTGTTGCCCTGCATGTCTCGTCACTGAAGAATAATCATAAATTATCTACAAAATTACATGTTGTCGCAAATACAATGCCTCAACAGATTACATTACTGCATAATGCATATAGAATTCTTATGCGTAACTGTGTGAGATAAAACAAATCTGTGAGTACATACCTGTAGAGCAATGACCAACACATTGACCCTACATTTTTAGTGTTACTGCTCAAACAATAATTGGATCGCAAAAGAAAGACTAAAATGTATTATAGACGGAAGGCTGCGTCAATATTGCACGGTTCGTGTCCTGCTTCTCTAATATTAGGTCTGCAGCTTGCCCTAGTACATGTTTAGCTATTCCGAACTGTTTTCTTAGTCTGTTTTTTTTTCTTATCGCATCAGGATAAATCCAGCTGCTGGTGCCCTCGTTGTTCTTCTTCCAAATCACGTTAGGGGCACTTGCGCTTGGTCATCATGTGTCAGCGTCATCACGGAGCATGAGTTGCGTGGACAGCCAATCCTGGAGTTGTTCAGAAAAACAACGCCATTGTACGCCGGGAATCGAGTTCGATCTTTCCGCCCTGATACAACTACTGAACTGGACGCGTGCAATCACGTGTATCAGAATATAATCAGAGGACGAACTGAAGCAAACCTCGCTAGCATGGCCGCCATCGATCCAAATATCATCCATGTC